>JAUPFV010000002.1:61938956-62327575 GCA_036936605.1 Limnanthes douglasii subsp. nivea | reverse complement strand
TTCAAGCTTCTGTCATGACGATAGTGTTCTTCGCCACACGGGGGCGAAGAACACTATCCATACGCCATCGTATGACGTAGGTTGGTTTCTCACGCCATAGCGATGGCGTGGGATATTTAGCATACACATCTTGAAGGTGTACACTGAGGATCCCGCGCTATCGCTATGGCGTGGGCAACCAACCTACGCCACACGAGGGGCGTATGTTGTCACGCCCACGCCATCACTTTGGCATGGGTATATTGGTGTACGCCTCAGTTTTGGCGTACACCCTTATATCCACGCCACCGTGATGGCACTGACTGCTCCGGTCACCGGAATCACACGAGACCAGTTTATTCTTGTTCTTTGGTGTGTGTTAACCGCGTTTATGCCATTATTTATCTAAAACTTCTTCGAGCATGACAATTTGTGTTTTCGACGAACTTTGACGTTTCGTACATTTTTTATTTCAGGTAATGGATCATGGTGACGCCCCACAGTCTGTGGATGGCTCACGGACGAAGAGAATCAAGAAGTAGAGTAGGGTACGGGAAGCTGCTCAGCCCGTTTTAGCTGCCGATTCAGCAGTTCTGATGGATGAGCAGCCTATAGTTTCTGGACCGCATGCTTCCGGATCGGGTTTCGCTTCCGCTCCTCGCATATGACGCCACCCTCCCCCACCTACAGGGCATCCTAGAGCTCTTCCTCCATCCAGATTGCCACCGCTATTTGGCGAGGCGTTCATCTCTCACATTGCATACCACCTTTGGATGGGAGAGGTAATATTTAAATTTCAATATGACATTTTATGACTGTTTAATTTTAATGTATACTAATTTGAACTAATGTTTTTAGGAGCGAGAGATGCGGTTATATTCCCATTATCCGAGCCATAGACCATGGAGTCTTGCTGCACAGACTAGGGTACGAGCCGTAGTTGACGTCACTCCTTTCGTTCGTCTTTAGAGCCGTTCTATCATATGCACACACACTCCAACATGATGGAGGTTTTTTTAGAAAGGTGGCATATGGAAACAAATAGTTTCTATTTTTCCTTCGGCGAGATGACGATCACGCTTGACGACGTGCACACCATATTGGGACTCCTGGTTTTTGGTTCACTTGCTGTTTTTCCTAGTACGTCGGACAAGTCGATGACCATGCATGAGCGTGCTGAGTTGCTTATGGTGGACGAGGTAGACTTCGTGATGGAGGTTGAGAAATGCAACAGCGTCAGATTGTGATTCAAATGGCTCCGTAATAGGTTTAGTGGGCCACAGTTCTGCGATGACAGCCCTGATCTCATTAATCTTATGGTAGATGCGGCTGTGCGTACCTACTTATTACATATGTTTGGCACCATCATATTTTCGGACAAGAGCAACATGTAAGACAATTTCAAATATTTGTTTCTGTTGCGCGATTTGACTTCTGCAGGTATTGGTAGCTACTCATGGGGGAGTGCAGTACTAGCTTACTTGTATCACCATCTGGGTGAGGCCTCGCTCCACGAAACCAGGACTATGGCTAGATGTATCGGCTTGCTGGACACCTGGGTCCGGGATCATTTTGTCATGCTACGCCTGTTACTCGTTCCACTTACACCGAACGCTAGCCCACTATTGCTAGATGGGATACAGCTGCCGCCGTATCTGACTCTCGTACGGAGTTGAACCTCTGGATCACTGTTAAAAACCTGCAGGAGACAGATGTAAGTCTTCTAATTTAATTTTATAATTGAATAAGGTAGAACCATTTTACAGCAATGTTGGTCTGCTGGAATGCGATTTAAATGTTTTTTTTGTTCTTATTGGTTTGTATTGTAGGTACTTTTCGATCCTTGTCGTGCGATACGTGATCATTTTCCGTTCCAAGAGATAGCATGGTTTAGAGATGTCATATGCGGTGTAGAGCACTCGCAGATATACTATCCGGAGCGGGTGTTGAGGCAGTTTTGCCGTGTCCAGAGGCTTATCTCACATCCTTTGCTGCAGATGCAGTCAAAGTCGAGAAGAAAACCGAAGTCGATAGCGTATGCTTTTGATCTGGAAAATTGGTCGGTTTGGTAGTATTACCTTCTAGATGACGTATTTAGGGGAGACTTGGTGAGAGAGGAGATGAAGTCTTTTGCTACATCAGATTACCTTATGCTCCATAGACGGATTACCTGGTTCAACCTCATCAATACTGCAATCTACTCGCTCGATGACTATGTTTATGAGGATCGGGAAGAAGCTATCATTCGACATTTGCGTGCCGGTATGCGTAGGATCTCCTTGTTTCCCGCAGTTGGTGAGTTTGACCATGATTTCGATCGTCTAGCTGGGGCGTACGAGGATGTTATGTATACTACTAGGAGACTAGCTTAGACGTTAGGTTTTCATGTTTTGGATTGTATGATACCATTTACGATAGTTCAAACAAATTTTTAAAAAGTGGCGATTTCACCAACCAATGGCGTACAAATCACTGTCTATGCCAACCACTGGCGGCAATAGGCCAGGTTTTTGGCCTCGCCTCTGTCTTTTGACAAAATGAGGCAAGGTTTAGGTCTATCCGCCACCCTTTTGGCGTAAGACCCTATTCGTACGTCAACGGTTGGCGTGAGGTAACATGTCCACGCCTACCGTTGGCGTACGCACCAATCGACTTCACCCATTGGCGTGAAGTACGATGCCCACGCCTACTGTTGGCGAACTGACCCACTCTAGTAATTTTCTCGAAAAAAAAATGAAAAACTTAAATTCACTTTAATTTAACTAGTTTAATGGTTGGTGAATACAATACGGACTTAGTTTTAAACAAGAAAATAACGAAAACAAACACAAACTAAATTCGATTCCAAATTTAAAATTACAACACGTACTCAACTAAAAATATTTAGTCAAGTCCACTATGGGTTATTCGAATTCAATGGAATGTGTCGGCTTGGGTTTTGTAGTCTTGAAAATACACGAACTCTATCTAACAAGGGGATCGACCAACAAGTAGCGTATTCTCTCGCCGTTCGCAGCGTTGGATCTATAGTCGGTAAAGGTGACCCTTTAACCAAATCACCCTACAAATTGACATTGAATATCAATGCGCGTTAACAAAATAAATGATTAACTGCATGGAAAACTAAAAGTTCTTTACTTACGTGAACAAAATGATTTTTATTGATGAATGCCACACCGATCTCCTTTAAAGAACCATCTTTCGGCGGTGCATTTTTCACCGGTAGGTACGTCATACATCCACCGGGGGCGAGGCAATAGAAAACACAATTGAATATTGTCGCGACTAGTTTTCCGCAACTAGGCAAGGACATCCAATTCGTGAAATGGGCCTTCTCTTTATTAAAAGTCAACCGGTTTATCTCCTTATCGACTTTGCTTTCATCCTCGTAATATGCAACTCGTTTATAAAAATCTCAATGCCCTTTAGCTCGCGAACCAAGGCTTCTCTAACCATTAGCCACCCACTTTCGTAACCGACCATACCATGCGCGATGGCTCTAAAACCACAATTACCGTCGGGCATAACATTTGTAATTCGGCTTATGAAAGGACACATAAATTGAGGTATGTCTTTTGAAAATCTAGAGTCCGACATATTTGGTAATCTCACAGGGATTGGTTTAGCCGAGAATGACGCTATATCGGTAATATTGTTCGACACATCCGGAGTGCCTAAACCAACATATGCAACCCGTTTTTCTTTTATTTTTTGGCGGTTTTGCTCTGGAATTACTAAGAGTATGTGCGGTGACCGTTCTTGCGGTGCTACCGAAAGTGTCGATCGGGGTTGCTATACTAGCAGCGGGTGTTACCATTCGTGGAGTCTCAGAACTATCGTGGAACTCGAACATTTCTTGTTCGCCGTATTCGTGATACGAAGGATCTATTTTCGTAGAATAATCACGTTAGAGTTTGCTACCTTTAACGCGACCCCGACCTCGTCCACGACCACGGCTTTCGACACGTCCGGGAGTTCTACCGCGGGTTTTAACCTTCTCGAGGGGTTCGCAAAGGAGTGTCGTCGACATATCCAAAATTTGCTGAAAGTTTTTTAGCCAATGATTTTGTTCATAAACATCAAACTCTTCAAGTTTAGCATTTAGATTTGCAAAATTAAATTTTACCTCTTCTTCTCCTGTGAGTTTAACTCGATGAACGATGTCTAGTCTCTTCCAATGCTCGTCTATAATCCGGTAGGTACATGACCGTCCACTCTTCTGATTGCCTCAAGTTCGTGGGAACACGGTAAACCATGGATCGTTTCACCGTCGCTTTTATCAACATAATTATTGTATATTATCGCCAATGCAATAGGTGATACGTACCCCCGTAAAAAATTAAACATTTTAAAATCTTGAAATTTATGAATTAGACGACACTTGCTAAGCTCCATTGATTCTTTAATGGTCGAATGTTGCATCGCTAACAAGTCATGTACTTTATCCCAAAACCCATCGAAATCCAATCGACTAGACCCGACATATTTTTTCAATGTAGCATGCGAGCTTTCGACCTTATTAGAGGTGTGATTATTGAAATGCATGATTTTGTTAGTATAAGCGTGAACAAACCTCTCTTTATAAAGTGTAATCCACGAGTCAACCACATAATCCACCGTTTTATCTTGGTCTTTGAACACCGACCACATCTTAGTCAACCTCTCGTTCATCACCTCAACGGTATTGGATGAATCAATATCGTTCCAAGCCGCCAAAAAATTGTTAGCCATCTTCCCGTCTTGAAACATTTTTTTCGTTCTCCCCCTAACATTCTTATTGATATGCCACTCGCATAACATGTGACTAGCGCTAGGGAATAATTTGTCGATGCTATTTATCAAGACTAGTTCACGGTCCGTAACGATAACACAAGGTAATTCACAATCATTCTACTCCATTACCTTTTTCGAGCATCCCAATGACCATTCGTAGTTGTCTTGTTTTTCACTCACCATAAACGTGAAACCAATGCAAAATATTTTGTTTGTCGATGTTACCCCGACTACTTCGAACAAAGGCATCCCGTAACGAATAACTTTATACGTGCTATCCATGATTAGCAAGCGTGGGAAGGTCCGTAGTAAATCAATACTAAGTGGATGTGCGAAAAACAAATCGGTTATGACGTTAGAGCCGTCATTCCCTGTCCGTACCCAATACTTGTACTTGTGCAATTGCAATTTAACTAACAAGCATTGCATTTGGGATCGACCGTCGTTTTTAACCATCCACGGTCTTTGACGATGATGGTAAACGTGACGGATATTTGAAGCATTCTCCGGATCGACCTTTTTCAAAGCACCAAATATTTGTCGCGGACTTGTCCCGTTCACCGCCAAAAGATCAACGAGTTTTTTTTCCTTCCATTTTAACTTGGACCATTTCACATATCATTGGGCATAGTTAATTGGTTCGTGGTTGTGCATCCCGGAAAAGGCATTAAGAGCTCACTTATCTTCTCCTTTTATCGGATTGCCTACCAAATGAAATGGGTAATTTATTGTTTTGCTACCGGTCGCCTTACGCTTACGGTCGCACTCTTTAATGGCCGACTTAAAAATTCCAGATCGCTCGCACCGATAGTTTTGTTGGTTGTTAAGTTTTATCGGATTACGGTTGTTAAGTTTGCTTAATTTTTTTTTTCAGAAAATGAGTTTTGTTGGTTGTTAAGTTTCTATTTTTAATAGTTTGAAGAAGATGAATTAAGGTTTATGTTTGAAATTATGTTTGCAGCTTCATGGAGTAGTTTGGACTCTTCAACGACATGTAATTAATTTAAATTCTAAAGATTTTTTAGATTTTTTAGTGAGTGATATTTTTGTAAATATTGAAAATTAGAAAGAAGTGCGGAATAGTTTTAACTTTTTTTTTCTTTTTCGATTACCTCGGATTATATGCCCTATCTTGTACAGAGACGTGTTTAATTTTCATTGACGCATCTATTATGACACTTTTTTTTTTGTGAGAAAAGTGTACGAGTTAGAAATAGTGATTTTAGGACTAAAATTCAAGATAGTTGTGTACAGCTAAGCACAAGCTATCATCACTCCTCCTATAAAAATGAATCAGATCAGCTCTAACATCTCTTGTTATCATCCATCAACCAACCGAAGAGAAAATGAATTTCCTTATTCTCTTTCAGCTCTTCTTAGTTTTCTCTTTGGTTTATCCTTCATGCTCTCAAAGCTGCAACCCTAAAGACAAACAAACCCTCCTCCAAATCAAGAAAGCTTTTAATAACCCTACCATTCTCTCCTCTTGGAAACCAACCACACCCTGTTGCTCATGGCACGGTGTAGAATGCTACTCACAGACCAACAAACACCGCGTTACTTCCCTCAGAATTTACTCAGCCAAGTTCGCAGCCCAAATCCCACCTCAAATCGGCGATCTCACTTTCCTCGAAAATTTGGAACTTATGTCGCTGCCGAATCTCTACGGTACCATACCTCGGGACATTGCTAAGCTCAAAAACCTTCGACTACTGTTTTTGACTGGGACTTCACTCTCCGGTTCGTTGCCTGATTTCCTTAGCGATCTCAAGAGCTTGACGTTTTTAGATCTCTCGTATAACAAATTCACCGGTCCGATTCCGAGTTCGCTTTCTCGGATGCCAAAGCTTGAAGCCATTCAGTTAACTGGAAATCAGCTTACTGGTTCGATACCAGAGTCTTTCGGTTCGTTTGTCGGAAATCTGCCTAATTTGTACTTAAGTCATAACAGCCTCTCAGGTACAACAGTAGTTTAAGGTTTAAATCTTAAAACTTTTGTTTTCAAATCTTCATGTTTTTTAGATTATCTTTTTAAGGTTGTTTGATGTCAGCTTATTATATATATATATATATATGTTTTTTTGTTTTACAAGCTAGCATGTCTGGAATAAACAGAGCCAGATGGTTTTAATGCTTCTAAATTTGCTAAAATAAAATATAAGCTCTTATATAAAAATCTAAGGACTTTGATAATATGGGTTTAACTGCTGCAGGTACCATACCAGCTTCTTTCGCAAAGTTGGATTTCAATGGAATTGATTTGTCGTCGAATAAGTTCACCGGCGACCCGTCCATACTGTTCGGAAGCAAAAAAACTACTGCAACTATAGATTTGTCAAACAACAAGTTTAGCTTTGATATTTCCAACGTGAAGTTTCCTCAAAGCTTGTATGGACTTCATCTTAATGGTAACCATATCACCGGAAGTATACCAACAGAACTAGCTGCTCTCAAGAAGTTGGAATATTTTGACGTCAGCCATAACCAGATCACCGGAAAAATACCAAACGCGTTATCTAAGCTGCAGAATTTGAAGTATTTCGACGTTAGCCATAACCAGATCACCGGAGCAATACCAAGCGGGATTACTGTGCTGAAGAAGTTGGAATCTCTTGACGTTAGTTACAACAGGCTGTGCGGCCGAATTCCTGCCGGAGGAAACATGGCGTTCTTTAACAGTTCGTCTTACGCTCAGAACCTGTGTTTGTGCGGTGCTCCTCTTGCGACCTGCAAGGGAAAGACATTGTAGAGCTCATGATTGTCTGTACTCCGGATTTCATCTCTGTCTGGAAATTTGAATAACGTGTACTGATGGACCTTCTAGTTATGAACTTATTAAATTTTAGAAATAAGCATTATGAGCTTTTTATATTTACTACTACTACAAGTATAATTAGCCAAACCGTTAGTAATATTTTTGAGATCAAATTTAGAGTCGCTTACAAATAAAATACTCCGTGTAGCTAATAATTAAGCTGCCGTCGACCTCTATCATTTCTATACAATTGAGTCTACCAATGAAAACAAGCAAAACAAAAACAACGTGGGTGCAAAACCAGTGATACTAACAAGAGTACTGTTTTTCCCGTGACACCGAATTAACATTCAAGTGACGATACATGAGTGACTTAAGTGGCTGGGATCACGAGGTTATGTGACTAGTTATGTGACTTATGTCCCATTTCCTTTTGGTCTTGTCAGGGATGTGACGACACACATCTACCGCTTTTGAAAAAGGTTGCTTTTATCAAAATTTTACTACAGCTGTCAAAAAAGGTTTGTTTTTATCAAAAATTTCAAATAGTTGCGTACAATTATAAAATTATAAAGTATTCCGTTAGTTTTAAAAAATGGTTATAATTCCAAATTATAAGTAGTTTTCTCCTTTGAGCAAAGGTAACATTAATTACTATTTAATTAAAACAATAAAGTATGAACAATTAAATCTATTTATTTTTATTCTTTTTTTTGAATTCATTATGATATTTATTAATATTCGTGCCTCGTGTGTTTAATTTTCGTTTCAGGGTAAGATTGTAACTTTTATTTTGAGTTTTGTGGAAGTTTGTAAGTATTTAATGCTTGAGTAGAGAGTAGAGGGAGAATTAAGCAGCCTCGTTGTATTTAATTTTCATTACCCTCATTAAATATTGGTGGTTGGGTATTTATACCCTTACATTTGGGCTTTATGGGCTTTCGAGTCATGTTTAAGGGACCCGTGTCAAGTTTAAGGACCCATGAGTTCTTAGTAGGAGAGCAGGCAGCTTAGTCAATGAGTGATTAGGATTTTATGTACTTTAGTCCTTGTTCGAACAGTCTAATGGATGAGGTGTTCGAACTGCCCTGTCCGGTTTGGTGATCTTAGTCCGAACTTTCCCCGTCCGGAGAGGTAGCAACATTCAGACTCATCAAGAGCCCCTTTTTATGTGTTTGTTCAAATACCTTTGTCAAAAACCTGAAAAACAGTCCGATGTCAGTGGTAGTTTTACTCGGACAGGTCTTTCGAATTGTGTTATGGCTTTATCCGGACTGAAAAAGCTCTGTGAATCTAAACGGTTTTTTGTCAAAGTTCATGGGAAACATGTCGCTCTTGGGTTGGTTGCCTCAGCCATTTTTTCACCTTGAATCTCGCACCCACCTTCTTTGAAAAGCAACCTCTTCATTAATGAAGGTGACGTCACCTCCGTCTTTTAATCATTACTAATCTTTTCGAATTCTCCTAGGAATCAAGACTTCCTTTTGAGATTTAATATAAATTGAGATACTTTTCTACTGTTTTACTATCACTTTCATTTTCACTCTGCAAATCTTCAAAGCTTTCTCTCTCAAAAACAAATTCTTACTTAAGTTGTTTATGTTCACGGCTAGGAACGCTCTGATCAAAGGCGGGTGGCTCAACCTATCTGAATTAGAAAAAGCGCAAAAAGTCGAAAGGGAAAGGCGCATTGCAGTAGGCTTACCCACTTCCCTCATCGACAAACTAGAAATCTCAGCCACAGAGTCAGACCAGGGTTCTTCCACCACCAAGGGTGTCAAACCGAAGAGGTTGTTTCAAACCAGTCTTTCCTCTATCATCTCAGGTTCTTCGGTTCAAGAGTCGGAACCCGTTGTTGAACCAGGTTTAACAGTTATCAGCTTTAAAAAACCCTCCCCATTCTTAGCCATGGGGTCAGATGCTGAAACCTCTCCCCACAAGCTAGTTGATCGGAGAAAAGGCCGACTGGTCAAAAGGCAGGCTTCTAAGGGCACCCCTTCGAAATCAGGTGCCAAGGACAGTAGTACTGGGTCAGAAGTGCCCATTAGAGCACCCAGGGACAGGCTGTCCGGTCCGGAGGGTACTGGCTCAAGTCCCCAAAGAGAAACGTCTACACTAGAGCCCCAACCGGAGGCTAGGAACCAAGAGAATACTGAAACTCATCAGTCTGAAAGTCAGGCTGAGCCAACCCCAAACCTCCCTCTCACCACAACAACCGAAAACCCTTCCTCAATCATGGAGGAAGTAATGGAGGACTCTATTGAAGAGGTTCCCATTGAGTCCGAACCTTCCGGGCAGACTAGTGGTGCTGTTGTTGCCCAAAAGGATAAAGGCAAGGAAAAGTTGTGCTTGAAGCATCCGGATCTGTCGGAGTGTCTTGAAGGAAGGGTGGGACCTTGTCTCCACAAGGTCAATGTTAAGTATCTCATTGCCCTGCAAAAGATCAATTACGCTTTTATCCATACAGCTGAGTTGGGTCGGATGCGGACGAAGTGGGGGATTCCGGAGAATGTGAAGATTAGAATCCCCATAGACCCCGAAACCCCAATGAATTGCAAACTCAGTGAAATAGTCATCTTCACTAAGCTTTTTAACTGGGGTTTAAGGTTCCCCTTGGACCCGGAAATAGTTAGGTATTTTCACCTTATCAAACTTTGTCCCAGTTAATTGAGCCCCAACGGATGATACACACTTATGGCCTGCATCATGGCCTCCAGGCTCTCCGACACTCCTCTACCAATGGAGGAATTTGCTGCTGTGGCCAGTCTCTGCAGGAACCCTCACATCCTTTTTTATCACTTCAACATGGGGGATAACTACAAAGCAGTGGATGACCTGCTTGAGTCGAAGAGAAACTGGAGGACTCAATTCCTGTTCGTAAGTGGTGCTTGGGGGAACGGGAGGAAAATCAAATCCGGAGTCAATCCAAGTCTCCTCACCAGCAGATGGAGGAGTGATCGTAAGGCCCCTACTTTATATCCTTATTTCCTTTTTTATCAAATCTGCTTAAACTAACTAGTCTTGCTTTTTACTTAGCAGAAATGCCAAAAGACTTCAATGACTACCTAAAGTCCGGGCAGACCACTTGTACCAAGATCAATACTTGGACTGCTGAAAAGTGGGGAAATCGGTTTCACGATGCTTTCACAGGAGGCAACTTGGCAAGGTCTCACCTCTGGAACACTATTGGCCGGAGGGACTTGACCTGGGAAGATCTCACCACTCCACCCCCTCCGGATGTAGTCCTGAAGAGAACTCATGAACCGGATGGGTCACTTTACTTGTCGGGTCGGGCCAAGGCCCCGAGTAAGATGAAAGGCAAGAAGAAGAAGGGCAAGACGGTGGTAGGTGAAGCTAACCCTGCCGAGGTGGAAGAGGCTGTTCCAAAAAATCCCGAGGGGCCAGCCCCAAGCCAGATTGATGCTGCTCTCCTTAGAGTGGTAGAGCAGGAGAGTGTTAGGCAAGAAGGTCAATCCCAAAAACCCCCAAGGTCTCCCAAAAGAGACCGAAAACGGGGAGCTGAAAGCAAGGATATGGAGGCTAGGAAGAAAAAGTCCTCCAAGGGTGACGAACTTTCTCTCCGGCCTCCGGAGCCTCTCCCCCATGTTGATCCTACTGATCCAACACAAGTAGAGGAGATCCCTAGTGATTTTCGAACTGACGAAGTCGGAGGAGGAGACCTTAGCATTGATGGGGTTGACATCACCAGTCTCGATGGGCTTGGTGACTACTTTGCCAACCTCCCCAGAGATGAATTTGCTGGGCCTTACCTCCCTCCGAGTACCTCGAACACCGTCACTTTTAATGGTAAGACTTTTACTGTTTCAAGTGAAAGGGCTATTATAGCTCACTCTATATTAAGTAGTGTTCAGTCGGTGCTTGTGTTGGAGAAGCAAGTTCGAAGTCAGGCAGATACTATCAAAGATCTCAAGTCTGACAAAGAGAGACTATCTGATGATCTTCTTACTGCCACTCAACATGCTGACATTCTAAAGGGGGAGAACGAGGAGCTGAAAAAGAACCAAGAGGGGTGGACCACCAAAGTTGCTACTCTGGAAGATACTATCAAGGAGCTCCGGGAGAAGTTGTCCCGAGTAGAGAAAGATCTCACCTCTTCAAAAGAGGATGCCAAAGCCAAGGATCAAGTCATTCACAACTTGACAAATGACAAGATTGCACTTGAGAACACAGTGTCCGAGGCTGCAGAGGAGAAAGCTGATCTGCTAAGGGAGCAAGAGGCCAAAATCCAGGCCAAGATCGATGCTTATGCCAACAACGTAATAGACACTCAAGAGCAAATGTATGCCAAGGTGAAGTCAGACATGGTCCTGCTCTTCCATGAGAAGTTCCCGAAGAGGAACTTGGGAGATTTGTGGCTTCACGTAGAGTACGAAGACCTTCCCTTCCACACCATGGATGACGGAGACTTGCATGACTATTCCAGTGCTTCCTCTTCTGACGAGGCAGAAGAAAATGCCGGGGAGGGCCCTCCTGAACAGAAAGACGATCCCAAGGGGAAGAAAAAGATAAGTGAGGCTGAGCCATCTTCAAAGGCTTAGTCTTAAATTATGAATTATATTTTTACTTTTATGTTATCTAAACTAAAGTCATTGGAAGGCCAAGGCATTCTTCTTGTTATTGTGTCCGCTATCTGACCTGATAGATCTTTTACTCTGTTTGACAATTTAAAAGTTCTTGGAAGGCCAAGGCACTTAAGTTATTTTAATGAATACTTTTATTTTGCACAATTCTCGCATCCTTTCATAGTTTGTTTCAATTTTGGTGGCTAGTGTTTAAATAGCCCTTAGTTATTTCATGAACAATCTAAAGTGAGAGAGTTTAAGTTCTCCGATGACAAATGTTTTAGTGGTCATCATTCTTTTACTTCAACCCGGACGGTGTGACAAAAAACAAAGTAAGAACACTTTGAATTTTTTAAGAAGGCATCAAATTTTATTAAAAAGCCCGGGCACCTCATTAAAACCTCCCCGTGCCACCAGGGTAGGAAAGAATATGCCCCCAAATATTTACATGGATGTTTAAACAAGTAAATATTTACATAGATGCTACTCCAAGTACATCCGGAGATGTTCAATATTACAAGGGTGGGTCAAAACCCTTTCAGCCTTGTCTTCCAGCAAATATGTTCCAGGTTTAAGTCTTTCAACGACCATATAAGGTCCTTCCCAAGTTGGGGCCAGTTTGCCTAGTAGCTTCTCTTTAGTGTGTAAGAAGACTTTCCTCAATACCTTGTCCCCCGGCTGGAAATCCCTTATTTTAAATCTAGAAGTAAACCTGCTTCTCATCAAACCTTGATAGTGTGCAGCCCTAAGGTGAGCCTTAACTCGTCTTTCGTCTATTAGGTCGAGCTGACCTCTGATTGCCACTTCGTTAGCGTGTTCGGAGAAGTTGTGAACCCGAAATGATGGGAGAGTTGCTTCTATGGGAGCTATTGCATCCATCCCATAGACCAAGGCAAAGGGTGACTCCTGTGTTGCAGCCCCAGGTGTAGTCCGGTAGGCCCACAAGACCTCTTTTAAATAACTAGGCCACTTCCCAGCAGCCCCTTCCAAATTCTTCTTTAAACCAGACAATATAGTTCTGTTAGCCAATTTAACTTGTCCATTTTCTTGTGGGTGGAAAGGTGAAGAGAAACAATGTTGTATACCCCTTGAGGCATAGAAACTCTCCATTTCTCTATTGTCGAACTGTGGCCCATTGTCTGTCGTTATCTTTTGTGGAACACCAAATCTGCAACAGATGTTGGATAAAATGAATTTTATGACAGCTTTTGATGTTGTTCCTGCCAGGAGGGCTGCTTCAATCCACTTCGAAAAGTAATCTATAGCAACAATTATAGTTTTATGCCCTCCATACGCCATAGGGAGAGGGCCCACTAAATCCAACCCCCATCGAGCAAAATGTATAGGCTCAGAAATCGACTCTAAATGGATGGCTGGGACATGAATTTCATTGCTATATCTCTAGCATGGATCACACCTTCTCACCAGTTCCTTAGCATCCTGCATTATAGAGGGCCAGTAATAGCCAGCCAGTAAAACTCTCGCTGTTAGAGCCCTGAATCCACAGTGAGTTGATCCCTCACCATCATGCAATTCGAAGAGGACTACTTGAGGCTCATCATCTCCCAAACATCGCAAAAGAGGTTTACTGTAAGACTTCTTATACAGAATGTCTCTTAGTATGATAAAACCACGAGCTTTGTGTTTCATTTTTCTTGCTAGTGCTTTATCCGGAGGCAAGATGCCATCAGAGAGATACTGCATGAGAGGAAATCTCCAGTCTTGTGGTTGTTTCATCTGTACTTCGAAAATTTCCTCCTTTTTACCGATGTTATGTTGAATGGAAGGGATCTCCAACACATGGATCCAAGGATATGACTCAGTGTAGGCTATAGTTGCCAGTGAATCTGCTAGTTCATTCTCTGTTGGGGTATATGCTCATAAACAACGCTTTTGAACTTAAGAGCCTCATTTTTAAGAAGAAGCAAGTACTTCACTAGTTGCTCCTTTTTGGCCTCAGATTGACCTTGTGCATGGTGAATAAGAAGTTGGGAATCATTCATCAGCTTGACCCTTTTGGCTCCACAAATATAAGCTAACTTTAAACCAGCTATAGTTGCTTCGTATTCAGACTCATTGTTGGAAGCCCTAAATGCAAAACATATAGCCTGGTACATTTTGTCACCATATGGAGAAGTCAAGCACACCCCTGCACCACATCCCATAGTGCTGGATCCACCATCCGTCCGAACGACCCAGACCTTTTTGTCTTTCATCTTAGTAGTCTGCTCCGAATCTCTGTCAGAGTGGAATTCAACTAAAAAATCAGCCACAGCTTGGGCCTTGACTGCTGTTCGAGGAGCAAAATCTATATCAAAATCCCCCAATTCTACCGACCACTTAGTCATTCTACTTGAAATGTCTGCCTTTTGGAGAACATTCTTCAAGGGAAAAGATGTCCGGACGACAATAGGATGAGCCTGGAAATAAGGCCTCATCTTCCTTGCAGCTATTACCAGGGCTAACGTTAATTTTTCGAGTTTCAAATAACGCTTTTCTGCATCTATCAAGCTCTTGCTGATGTAGTATACTGGATGGGGGTAGTTATCCACCTCTCTTACTAACACAGCACTGATGGCACAACTTAAAACTACCAAATATACGAAGAGTGTATCTCCATCAACTGGTTTAAATAAGGTTTTGGGGGAGGACAGATGTTTCTTAATCTCATTGAAGGCCTCATCACACTGTGAGGTCCAGTCAAATCCCTTTGCACCCTTCAAAGTTTAAAAAAATAGGGCGCATCTGTCCGAAGACCTTGAGATAAATCGGTTTAAAGCAGCTAACCGCCCCGTCAATCGTTGTACTTCTTTAATATTCCGAAGAGGCTCCATGTGGAATAGAGCATTAAGCTGGTCCGGATCGGGGTGTATCCATTGCTCACTTATTATATAACCTAGGAACTTCCTGGATTGCACTCCAAACACACATTTTTATGGATTTAGCTTCAAATTCACTTTTACCAAGTTGGCAAAAGTTTCTTGGAGGTCAGCTAAGTGCAATTGCTCATCCACACTTTTCACCATCATGTCATCGATGTATACTTACATATTCCTTCCAATTTGATCAGCAAAGGCTTTGTTCACCAATCTCTGATAAGTAGCCCCGACATTTTTCAACCCAAATGACATCACCTTGTAGCAATGAAGACCCCTGTCAGTGACAAACGTGGTATGCTCCTGATCCTTCGGATCTACTTGAATCTGATTGTACCCGGAGAAAGCATCCATAAAGGATAGCAGCTTATTTCCAGAGGTGGAGTCTACTAGCTGGTCAATCCGGGGAACTGGATACAAATCTTTTGGGCAAGCTCTATTGAGATCTGTGAAGTCAATGCACATACGCCACTTGCCATTTTTCTTTTTCACCAAGACCGGATTGGCAGTCCACAAAGGATATTGAGACTCCTTGATATGCCCCATCTTTGTGAGCCTGTCAACTTCTTGCACAATAACATCAGCCTTTTCCTTGGGAAAAGCCCTTCTCTTTTGTACCACTGGTGTTATGTCTCTCCGGACAGATAGGCGATGTGATATAACATCTGCTGGAACCCCAGTAACATCAGCATTGCACCAAGCAAAAATATGCTGATGGTTTCTCAAAAACTTTAACATCTTATTCTTCAGGTCCAGGGGCATTTTAGACCCTATCTTAACACTTTTCCCTTCTTCTAAAGAATGTGTTTCAACCTCTTCAACTGGTATTAATACTCCAGGGGTCTCTCTGGGGTCATCAATTTCACCCTCACCCCCAGAAAGCCCCTCAAACTGCTATTGCTCGTTGATACGAACTGCCCCCAACGTCCGTGGAGCCAGGGCAATAGCATAACATTCTCTTGCAAACTTTTGACTACTTCGGACAACTCCCACTTGTCCTTGAACAGCATATTTCAAATATTGGTGGACTGTTGAAGCCACTGCATGCATCCTAGAGAGCCAACACCTCCCTAAAATAGCATTATAGCAAGTGGGACAATCTACCACAATAAAAAGTATCCTGACCATCTTCTTGAAAGGGCCCTTGCCCAACAAAACTTCCTCTTCGAACTCCCCGATCACATCTGCTGAGCTGCCAGTAAAGCCCACAATTGATCTGTCCGAACGCTGAATTACTGCTGGATTTTTCATTTTCTTGTAAGTGATTAGGAAGAGAATATTGGCTGAGCTTCCAGTATCCACTAAGATTCGTCTTATGTCATTTCCCCCAATGGATGCTCCTATGACAACAACATCTTCATGAGGGCCAGCTATATCTCTTAAGTCATCTTCATCAAAAACAATGAAGGGGAATGGAATTTGTGATTGATAGGAGGTCATGCCTCCTTCTAGCTGGGTAGCTAAAGTATGAACGTGCCTCTTCCTCGAAGAAGCAGTATGAGCTGTCATAGTATTCCCTCCGAAAATTGTAAGTGACTCAAAAAACTTAATGAGCCCAGAGACTGTTCTAGAACATTCCTCAATGACACCCACTCTATTTCGAGTTGGATCATGATCCAAGTATTCTGATTCTACATCAAACCTTTCGATTATAACCATAGCTCCCTCCGGAGCAGCATTGCTTGGACCAACCTGGTGAGTATTGTCAGGCCTATTACCTCCTCTTCTTTTGACATATGCCCCCAGCTTTCCTCTTTCAATTAAGTTCTGAACTTCTTGTTTCAAGGCTATACAATCATCGGTGGTATGGCCAGTATCATTATGGTACTGGCAGAAAGAGTTATTACGATGTTCCCTAGGAGATTGCAGTGCGGCCGGTCTTCTATAGTGTACCTCTTCCTTTGTTTTATCATAAATGGTGGCCACACTTTCTTTCAATTCTGCAAACCACTCCGGTTGAACCCAATGCCCTCTCTTATTTCTGGATTGTTGACTATGGGCAGGTGCAGCTGGCTGAGATTGAGCTTTAGCCCTGCTATACCCCTGTCCGGTCTCCTTTGCCTTGTTCCCGGACTGATTCTGATTGGGGCTTGGTGCAACCGGGGCGGACCTCACCTGCCTGTGTACCCTAGTTTTCTTTGTTTCATCAACGTTGATCTGCTTTCCAACCTGATTCAGCAAACCTCCCAAAGTCATGGCTTTCTTTCTGGTCACCGAATCAGCCAAGTTCCCAGGGTTTAAGCCCTATCTCAAGGATGCTATTGCTACTTGCTCGAAGCAATCAGCCAACCCATTCTTGGTGTTTACAAAACGACTTATGTATTCTTTCAATGATTCGTTCGGTTCTTGGGCACAATGGATTATTGTGTCCCCGTTTCTCTTCAACTCTTTACTCCCAACAAACTGCCTTCGAAAGGCCACCCAAAAGGTATCAAAATTCTTGATGCAGCCTTGTGGTAGGCTGTTATACCATTTTACAGCACTCCTCGTAAAGGATTGGGAGAATGCTTTACAGAGTAGCTTATTATTATCATCAAAATTCATCATGAAATTCTTAAATTGCTCCAAGTGGTTGTCCGGATCAGTACTGCCATCATATTTCTCCATTTTAGTGCTATCGAACCTCTTACGGAGGTTTCCGGACAGAATTTTGGAAGATAATGGAGATTGTCTCCAATTTCGGCCACGACTGAACACAGTATCCTCATTGGGAGTTGCAAAGATACCTGGTTCATCGTGGAAGGCAAAAGGATCCATCAGCATCCGGTCTACATGCCTCCAGCTGTGAGATGACCCTTTGCCAATATTCTTCTTCAATTTCCCATGTATATCCTTTTTCCTTGAATACTTTTTGATCAACTTTTGCTTCTTTTTAGTTCGGTCCTCATCGCTGCTAGAGGACAAGGACTCTTCAACTCCTTCTTCATCCGAGGAGCTATCAGAAGACTCTGAGCCTGAGTCAGTACTCTCCACTGGCTTAGACCGGTGAGACTTTTTGGAACTGGCATGAGTCTTTTTGGTACTCACATGAGTCTTCGAAGGCTCATGCTCTCTAGGGTTATCGGTATAATGAGCAACTAATGCTTTTGACTTTTCTTTCATGCCCATCTTAGCCTTTTCTGCCCTCAGAGCTTCTATCTCGCCCTTTAATATATCACACTCCTCGATAGTGTATTCATCATTTTCACCCACCACTTCAAGCAAAGCTGGTGGTACTTCTGGGACGTCCGGATTCATTCGGACTGATTTTTCTTGTTGGTTTCGAATGCTCGATTCAGGCACCTTCTGCTCCCACTGTGGTTGCCAATTTGGTGTGCTTAATTTTCGTCTGAGGGTAAGATTGTAACTTTTATTTTGAGTTTTGTGGAAGTTTGTAAGTATTTAATGTTTGAGTAGAGAGTAGAGGGAGAATTAAGCAGCCTGGTTGTATTTAATTTTCATTACCCTCATTAAATGTTGGTGGTTGGGTATTTATACCCTTACATTTGGGCTTTATGGGCTTTCGGGTCATGTTTAAGGGACCCGGGTCAAGTTTAAGGACCCATGAGTTCTTAGTAGGAGAGCAGGCAGCTTAGTCAAGGAGTGATTAGGTTTTTATGTACTATAGTCCTTGTTCGAACAGTCCAATGGATGAGGTGTTCGAACTGCCCTGTCCGGTTTGGTGATCTTAGTCCAAACTGTCCCCGTCCGGAGAGGTAGCAACATTCGGACTCATCAGTGCCCATACCTTAAACGTCCAATATTTCGGAATGGAGGGAGTACTGTTTAGTAAAAACAGCTATTATTCGCAAATGCAATGTTCGATATCTAGACTACAAACACATAAATATATACGATGGTTAGGACTGCCAATGATGGATTTATATTCTATTTTTTTTTTTGTAAATCCAATAAGTATAAGTTTATTAATAATGTTACTCTGAATATTTTTCATGGATAACATATATAGTACTATTTATAAATGTTGTGTGTTTGAAATAATATGAATTATTTCTATCCATATAATATTTTGTAATGGGTTTTCATTTATGATTAGAGAGAAGTGCTAAGAATGAGTGTTGAAATGTTTAAAACGATTATAGAAGAGAACAATTGTAAGTTTCTAGTGTATATACTAATCGATAGTGAACTTCCTTTGATTAATATTTTTGGTAAAACGTTTCTGATCACGACACATATATTATGCAAATGATATATCAATAAAAATGTATTTACTAACAAAAAAATAGTTCCAAACTAATATAAAGATTAAAATATTTATGGACGTTTAGAGGTCATGATTTGGTTTAACACCATTTCAAACATAAATGATAACTTAAAAAAATGGGGACATCGTCTTACTTCCAGGGCCACACAATTACAATACGAACCTCTTTTCCAGTAAATAATGTATTGCAGAAGCCTGTTATTTCAGGACAACTTACTAAATGGTCCATTAAAGTGAGGGGTATTTGACATCAAGTTTGAGCCACACACTGCGATTAAGGGATAAGTTATCGCAGATTTTCTTACAGAATTCTTCGCACCTCGTGGTGAAGTTAGCCTGACCGATCCCTCGCATGCTGCCTCAAAGCTAGATGGACATTAAAAGTTGATGGAGCCTCGAATACATCACGCGGTGGATCCTGCATAGTTATGAAACTACCCACATGGGAAAAAATTCGATAAACCATCCGCTTTAGCTTTCCGGTGACCAACAATGCAGCAGAATATGAGACGGTCATTAGAGGAATGAGGCTAGCCATATATGTGAAGCTAAATGGATTTGTATCCGATCTATTTAGGCCCAGAAATCTTAATCTACGTACCATCTTCCCGCATTCCCTTTTTTATCCTAAAGGTATGCAAAATACGTAGCACATCGAGGCTCAAGAACTGGGAAAGTCATTTCCTGCTATGCTGCGACTGCTACCACTTCAGTGGCTTCCACCAATTAATGCCTCCTAGATGCTCACAACCTTCACATTGATGAAGATAAATTCCATAATAAATTACCTAAATCATTATGATATGAAAAGAGAGAAAAGAAACGAAATATAGAGAGAAATAAAAGGAAAAATTGTAATTGTATTATCGTTTATATTTTGAGATACTTTACAAATGGAGCTCGACTCCTATTTATAGGCCTTGTACGTGACATTTAGTCCCACTTATTTATTTCTATTTATTACACAGACGTTTCGATTTATTTATTTATATTCGTTACAGAATATAAATAATAAATATACAATAATAAAGCCTAATTAAATTACAAATAAATTGTATTTTTATCCGGATATTTTATACAAAATATTACATTATCAGGAGTCCCCCTAGTCCCTGAGTTGGATTCTAGCGAAACTTAAGGACTATATAATAGTCGTATATAATATCCGGATACTGTAATCTTCTTTGCTTTTGAGGAGCTTGTTCGCTTTTATTTTGTCAGTTGTCGTAGCTCTGTCATCATTTATCTTTTTCTCTAAGGCGCCGCTGATCATGTCGAAGAAACTATGCCAGTCATGTCGGCTAGACTCCGAAAAGTCATAAGGTTTGGTTATATATATATATATATATTAATTTTCCTAGTCGAACTTGATGAGTCCGGATTTTGTCACCACTCTTTATGAGAACCGGACAGGGGCAATTTAGACATCATCCACCTAACCGGACAGGGACGATTCGGACAACCTCTACTTACTGAACTGTCGGAACAGAACTAAAGTAGGAAGAGTCCTCTTTTTTAGATTCTTAGACTCTGATGAACTGATCCGTTCTCGTAAAAAGTATCCCCATGCTATCTATAAAAAATCTGAAGAGGAGTATTCATCTCATGAACAAACATATAAATGGAGCTCTTAAGAGTTTTCACTCGTTGTTGGTACATATTCATGATAACATCACCTTCCTTCTTATATCCCTTGTTTCCAATGAATCTGTTCCTAAAATCGCTCCACAAGCTTTTGAAATCCCAAATGGTTCCTTTTGGTAGAATATTGAACCAATCAAGTGCGTTTCCCTTAAACATCATGGAGAAAACTCTATTAAGTAGAACATCATATGGGTTAAAACCCATCATCATATTCTTAAATTTTTTGAGATGATGCTATAGATCACCCGAAGCATCATAGTTATCCATTCGGTAAGGATAAAACTTGTGAAGATCTTGCCTTCAAGAATTTGCTAAAAATAGATACTCATAGAGTATGTAAGCCACCACTTTTAGCCTCTCCACATTATACTCCTTTGCTCTCATTTCTTTGTTACTCTTCTCATTGAGACCTTATCTCTTGATTTTCCGGTGCAACTCACCTTACTGACTTCTTTGTTCACTCCACCTTTTTCCTTTAATGGCTGATAACACCCTCTATGTCAAAAGTTGTAACACTTCAATAAGTTTTTCTACTTTTATATTTCCTTCCGGTTCGCTTTCAAATTGTAATTGAATTGCCTCGAGCCTTTCTATGTTTTAGATCTCTCGATCTGCATTTTAAGAGTTGTACATTAGATGGAGTAGTCAACATACCTTGTTTGTAGAGATTTTCCCTCTGGATTGGTGCACTGTCAGCATTTGCGCGAATTGTTGTGCCAATCAGGCCACCTTGAGTACATAAACCTCTGTATTGCAATATGGGTGATCGCTTGAGCCATTTGTTCCAAATCGATTATGGTGGTAGGACCGCATAAGAGTTAGTCTCGATCTAAAGTATCCTGATTAACTAGCAAAACTACTACGATCTGCAAGACATCCACCATATTGTTTTGATTAGATGTAAAAGATCCGTTTCTAGGGTTTTCTTTTTAGATTCTTGATCTGGTCATCACCATTAGCATGTTAGAGTTTATTTTTTTATAATGAGAAAAAAGTGTTCCCACAAACGACGCTAAATTTGATATGAGAAATCCTTCTCAAATATCCTACAAAGATAACAACAAAAGATCTAGAAAAAATGGATAATTAGATTATTAGTTTTTTTATCTTTTAGAGTCAGATGTTTTATATATGGGGTTTTAACCTTATTTATACTTTTCATCAAATACTATTTTTAAAATTTATTTCCAATCGTTACTACTTCGGACGTGTTTATTGCATCTTAAATATTGGTCACGTTCCATAATAAATATATAAGCATGTTTCTAGGTGATGTATGTTATAATGACACATATCGACATTTAATAAATGCTCAGTCATCCACTCTATGCACTCGGTTTGTACCCGTGTTTGGGTAGATTATTTCTCTCGTCTTGTACCGCTTATGAACCTCATCTTGTATATATGTGCTTTACCATAAGTTCGGCCCAGATTGTCTTTATTACGATCGTCTTGTTAATGTTGACCTCGTCTTTCAGTTATCTCATTCATCCATGCTCAGATGCCTCATTTTTCCCCGATGACCCTTATCTAGTGGGTTATTATAAGAGTCTCGTCAATGTCCACTTTGTTATTTGGTTGTCTCTTATTACATGCAACTTACTCTTTCATTAATCTTTATTGTGAGCTTACCTCGTCATTATAAGTAATATATTATTTATAAGGTATAGACTTATCATATTCATCTATAAAAATAACATAAGTAATCAAACTCAAACTCTCTATTTTTACGATATGGAATAAAATCTCAACGAAGACAACTACTTGCTGCAAACCATCAAGTTTGCAAAGAACGAGTTTGAATGAGACTACCAATGGGTTTTGCAATGAAGTGTTGTGTAATGTGTACTACATGTACGGTCTTGAATGAGCAAATCCAAGTTCGAATCCTTATAGTCGTGGAGAAGTCTAATAGGTACACTTATTTGAAATCAGAATGAATAGTTCGAGTGTTCGATCTCTCATACAAACTTAGATCAACTCGTTTAATTATCAAGAATGATTCCAAATGTTCTGGGTTGTGACCTCCCGCTCGATGCCATATAATAGGTTCATAAGATGTTTGGTTTGAGGATACTTGATTCAGTTAAACAATATAAACTTCGCGAGATAGAGTTGGACCCTATTGACAACAGACTCGAACAACTCATAGCGGATGCTTTCTTCCTAGAAATAAATATGCAAAAATATAACTCTTCGTTAAATGTTGTGTTATTCGTTCACGTGATCCTGTTTAATGTATTTTTTTTGAAACTTTTAAGTTTAAAGTTTAAGTATAATCTTTTCACATGTTAACACAATAATAGAAAATTAAAACCGTAACATAAAAAAGCTAAAATTTGCTCAACGGTATACTGTCGATATAATACCTCAGTACTGCTAGTGCTAAAGTGCGAAAAGTATCGTACATACAATCTATACCGTCTGAAGTGTAAAAAGCACTGTTAATATCACGTAATGTAAATACACAATATGAAAATAATAAATTATGTAAAAATGTGCCAATATTTAGTAAATATTGTTATTAATGAGTTACGTTAGTTGACTACCTCTATTAGAATATAAATTTCACTACAAATTTGTTGTTTACGATTTTGAGGTTTTTTTTAGAGTTTGGACTATAACCAATTTTGTTTAAAAATTTACAAAAGTTTTTTTTCCCAACAATTCCCATTTTATTGATATTAAAATTATTTTACATGAGTTTCCAGTGTTTAGTATAATCAGTTATACAAATTACATCAATTATAGCAGTAAGTCTACTATATATGTGTAATAGCAATTTTATCAGTTACATGTGCAATTATAGTCAGTTTGGGACTTGTATTGCTTATTTTGTATAACTTCTTCTCCTTTGCACCTTACAGTCTTTAGTCTTTATTCCATCTTTGTCTTTCTCCATCCTTTGTGTGTTACCTAAGGATTCTGCTTCTTTCTCAAACCTCTTGTTTCCTTAAGATCCAGTTTGTAACCTGCAAGAAAGAAGAAAATCGTAGTCAAGTTTTTCAACTTGCTAAAGCGTTAGTATACCTTAAGAACATCTAATATGACCTAATTCCATTGAATCTAATAATAGTATGGCAGATAGGTCATGAAATGAATGGTTAATATCAATTGTGAAGTTGTCTTTTATTTCAAAAGCATGTTTTGCTATCCAGTCCGGAGCCAAATTTTGTTCTCTATATACATGCTTGATTGTCATTTGTGATTTAATCAGTTTCCTACAACAATGCAGAATGTTTTCTAAGTGACATGGATATTTCCCTATAGCTAACATGTTGAAAAGTCCTAAACAATCAATTTCAATGTAAATTAAAGTAAGCTGTTCATCATTACAGTAAACTAGACCATTCAGTAATGCAATTATTTCAGCATTTATAGAAGAACATTTGCCTATTAAGCCCCCCTTAGCTACTATTAGGTTACCTAATTCATTTCTTATTATAAAACCATAACTTGATTCACCATTTAACAACGAGGAGCCATCACAATTTAATTTGAGATGTTTATGAATAGGCTTCATCCATTTTATGTGTATGAAAGGTTTGGACAATTTTGTATGATTAAAACATCCTAATTGTTTAGCTATATGAGAATCATATGACCAATGCTTTCTAGTAAGAGATGATGATAAATCTAAAGATGTAAGCATGTATAAGACCTGATTCACTATCTGCTTATGAGATGTAGCAATGTTGTTGTGTTTATACTTATTCCTAATGTGAATTCTTTTGGGGGTGGATAGAAACTAAAGATTGACCATGTGGTTAACTGTCATATGTTTTCCTATAGTGATGTTAATTTTTTCAGCAAAGAAAGACCATACTAACCAGGCAGTTTCACAAGATACAAACACATGATGCAAAGATTCTATGTTCTGACAATTAACACATCTAGATGCAAGCTGGAAACCTTTTCTTTGAAGGACTGTATCTATACTAACAAGGTTATTTAGCACTCTCCAAAGAGTGAATGAACATTTCTTTGGAGAGACGTTATTCCAAATTTTATCTTTGATTATTGATGTTAGATTTTTCTGTCTTATCTCATTAATTGTATCTTTTAACTTGAATGAACCATTAGAGGAAAGTTTCCAAATGACGGAGTCCTTTAGATTATGGTTTATTTGTGTCTTGGTAATTTCAGTGACATATTTTAAAGGTAAGTTACTTTGAAGCTTAGTTAAATTCCAGGTATTATTATTGTAGTATTCTTTAACTCTTGTTTGCTGGTAATGGTGAGAATTAGTCTCTGTTAATAAGATTAGGGGTTTTAGACAATTCCATTGATCTAACCAAAAGTCTACATTTCCTTGGCCAAGTTTCCATCTAATGTGTTTTTCAGCTTCCTTTCTTATCTCAAGCATTCTTTTCCATATTTTGGAATCTGTATTCTTAAGAGTAGCTTGTAGTGGATGAATATTATTACAGTATTTAGAATGTAATAGTTTTGACCAAAGAGACTTGTTATTTCTGAAATTAAACCATAGTTTAAAGGAGAGGGCAGACTGAATGTCATCTATATTTCTAAAGTTAAGTCCATTCTCATTGTATGGTTTGCATAAATTTGTCCAATTTGACCATGCTATGTGTCTGTTATTTTCATTAAAACCCCAAAGAAATTTGTTTAACAGTTTATTGATTCTAGATATAACTTTTAAAGGCAGTTTAGTAGATTGCAAGTAATATACTGGATATGACATTAGGATAGTGTTGATTAAAGTTATTTTGCCACCAAACGAAATATGTTTTGTATTCCAGTCATTAATTTTGTTTCTTATTTTATCTATTAAACTTTCAAAGTGTTCAGCAAAGTTATTAGAATGAATTGGTATACCTAAGTATGTGAAGGACAACTTAGATTATTTAAAGCCTAAATAGTTTTCTAGAGATGCTAATCTAGTTCTGTTCATGTTTGATGATGCTATGAAGGTTGTTTTTTGTTTATTTATTTGTTGGCCAGACAGAGCTTGATATATGTCTAAGAAATTAGATAAGTTCTTTACACTTGATAATGAACCATTTAGGAATAAGATTATATCATCTGCATAAGCTAAACAACTAATCTTTAAAGAACTTTTTATATTGTAAGACCTAATTTTTTGCTGTTCAATTAAGTTATTGATCCCTCTAACAAGAAATTCCTCAGCAATTATGAAAAAGCAGGGTGATAAAGGGTCACCATGCCTTAAACCATTTCCAGATTTGAAGAAACCATTAGTTTTTCCATTTGTTATTACTGAGTATGTAATATTTTCAATGCTCTTTCTTATTAGATCTATTACTTGTACATTGAATCCAAAAGATGTCATTACTTCATATATAAATCTGAATTCTAGGTTATCAAATTCTTTTGTCATGTCTAGGATTATTATTAGATTATCACCTCTGTTTTTTTTTGTTTAAGTCTTTAATTAGTTCTTGAGTTATTAATATGTTTTCTTAGATGATTCTATTTTCAATGTATGCACCATGTTCTTCTGAAATGAATAAGGGAAGTAGTCTGGCTAATCTGCTATTTATTAGTTTAGATATTATTATATTAAGTACAGAGCATAAACTAATAGGTCTAAATTGTGTCCATGTTTTAGGTGACTTGACCTTAGGTATAAGACAAATTAAAGTTGAATGAATTCCTTTAGGTATCTCTGTGTTAGAAAAATGGTCTTTAATAGCTTTGAATAGGTCATCTTTGATTATTGGCCAGCAAGTTAAGTAGAATCTGGAGTTGAATCCATCAACTCCAGAAGCATTGTTTGTATTAAGGGATTTAATTATATTATACAACTCTTCCATTGTAGGTTCTTTCAAGATACTTTCATTATTTTCATTAGTTATGATTCTAGGGATTATGTTTTTTACAGTAGAGAGATCTTCTATATGTGAAGTTTTGTTTAAAAGATTGGTAAAATACTCTACAACAGATAGTCCTATTAAATCATCATCTTCAATCCATGTATTGTTATCTTGAATTCCATTTATTCTGTTCTTAACTTTCCTTTTTAACATAATTATGGAATGTTGCTGAATTATTGTCCCCTTCTTTTGACCAATTTACATAGCTTTTTTATGCCAATAAATTTCTTCCATTTCTAGTAATGTTATAAAGGTAGCATTTAAGTTATTCAGATTACTTTGATTCTCAAGACAGTTGTTTTCTCCAAGTTTTATTTCTGCTATTTTGATTTCTTTTTCAACTTTGTTTAAGTTTTCAAATATGTTACCATATACATCCTTATTCCAAACTTGTAAATGTTTTTTGAGCCTTTTTAACTTAGACCAGAATAAGTAAATATTAGATGAGTCATTTATTTGTTTGAACCAATTGTTTTCAACAGTTTTATAGAAGTCTATATGTTTTATCAACATATTTTGGAATCTGAATGATGTTTTTTGGTGAAATGGTTGTTTCAGAATAGATATTAACAAGGTTGAATGGTCAGAACAGGTTCTGGTCAAATGTTCCACCCTTGTAATGTTAAAGGTTTCTCTCCATTTTTCATTATACAATGATCTATCTAATCTCTTCCATTTATGTTTGTTGGTCCAAGTAAAGTTTGATCCTACATATCCTGGGTCCTCTAGTTTACAATCTAAAATCATATTGTTAAATTCATCTATACTTTTAGAATGTTGATTATTACATGCTCTTTGTTCACTTGTGTTGGAGATTGTATTAAAATCTCCAACAACAAGCCAATGTAGATTTGTTATAGATATTGTTCTTAATTGATCCCATAGAGCCAATCTATGGGAACTGGTACATTTTGCATATATAATGGTAAGCAGAAATACTTCATTAGTAGCAGGATGACTTACCATAGTATTTAAAAGTTGTTCAAAGTTATCAATAATGCTGATTTGAAAACCTTTTTTCCAAAACATCCAAATTTTATTATTTGTGTTTGCAAAACAAGATTCAAAACCCAATTTAGAACAAGTTGATTGAATTTTATCTATTGATATCATAGGTTCCTGCAAAGCTATGATATCAATAGAGTGCTTTTTGGTTAAGTTCTTTATTCTTCTGATTGTTTTTTGATTGCCTACTCCTCTTACATTCCAGTTTAACATTTTAAAGGTCATTTTGATGAATTATTTTGAGGATCCTAATGATCCTTTGTTGTTTCTGGTTTTAATTAAGATTTTACTTCTTGAAGATCTTCTTAAAAAACTATTAAGTATGGTTGATTTTGTTTTCTTTTGCTCTGGTGATCATGGTAAACTTAAGTTTGGTCCTGATACCTTACTTTTGTGAGAGTTTGGAGATAGACTTAATCTGTTTCTAACAAGTATTGTCTTATTAGACTCTGATTCAATTATATCATCTATATCTTCATTAACTAAAACATTAAATGAATTATTTAAGTGAATGGTATTAATTGCTTCTTCTATGTCTTTTCTTGTAACAACATTAGATTTTGATTGTTTAAAGATTAATATGTTGTTATCTTCTATTCCATTTGTTTTTTTCTGTATCTAAATGTTGATTGATTATGTTTACATACTCTTTTGGCACATTCTGATTTGTTTCTTTTACTACATTCTCTGTTACTTCATTCTCTATCTTCAGTTTGTCTGTGTCATTTATCAGTTTATCAGATTGTTGATCCTTATTAGACATAGTAATTGGTTTTGGTATCCATATTTCTTTATTTCCACCCCTTTTCCCCTTACCTATTGTTTTATTCTTTTTAAGATTTTGTGAGTTTTTATATTTCAAATCTTCAACTTTACAATTGTTTTCTTTATGTCCTAAATGTCTACATTTCTTACAGTATGCAGGTTTGTCATTGTAAATGACATCTTTTCAGTAACCATCTCGATCCCCAAAGCTTATCCAAAGTCTTTAGGGAAGGAGACTTGAAGTATCTATGACAGTTCAAACTTTACAAAGGTTAAAACTAGCACGGTTTTTATTTGGTATCCAAGTTTGCAAAGGCAATCCAATTTCCTTTGCCGTATGTTCAACTGTATCTTTGTTATACATTATTTCTGGAATTTTAGGGAAGGAAATCCAAAGGGGAGTCAGAGGAGACTCTTGTTTGGGGTTAAATTCAGGCGTCCATTGAAGAATTCTAAATGAATATTGACCTACTGTTCTAACATTACGTTTCGAGAAGGTTTTAACATCAATAATGTTCTCAAATTCTACGAATATATGCCTATAATCCCATTTAAATATACTAAAGATTCCTATAGGTTTAAATGTTTCCAGATAAACCCTAAAGTCTAATGTAGATGGAGATCCAAATGAAAATTTCGCAATAAGTTTAAAATGAGCTAAAGAAGAAAGCTTGGACTTATCTGTGTCGTCAAATCTGACGAAAGTGTAGTCATCCTCTGTTCCGATTTCCACCTTTGAATGCTTGAATCCTTCACTGGTTCTTGGTGTAGGAGACTTTTCTTTGTTCTTCTTAAGAATATCTGCGTATGTTGGCTCTGTAGACGGTCTCTGGACCTCCGATTCTTTGAAAGCTACGATCTTTTGAGGTGGATCTTCTTGTTCGAAAATTGGGTTTTCGAAAAACTGCTCATGAGAGATTTGGCTGTGGTTTGGTAGAGATGAGGTTACGGTGGTGTTTAGTTTAGGGTTTTGTTCTTCGAGTTGAAGAACAATTTCTCGTGGCTGCGTCATTTGAGACGATGAAGCTGGTTATTAGCTTTGCGATTCTAGAGTTTGAGATCTGATTCAGTGAAGAGCATTGTAGTCGAGATGTAGCAGAGGCCTGTCACCTTCAATACGGCCTTGATTTTAAGAAACAAGTTTTGATTCTTGGAGCCCAAAACCCCCATAAAAAATGTACAAAAGTTTGAAAAATGTATCATGATTTTAAAAAAATTGATTTAATACTGTTATTCAAAATGATTTTATAATTAATCTTATATTCGTAGAGTATGGGAGGCATTTGCCCGATTCAAGTACTTTAAAAATAGCTCCATTTCACTATATTCTCTTAAAAAAATCAAATCCATTTAGGATGATTAAAAGTTCAAATAATAATAAAATAAAAATTTATTTTTTCCAAAAATAAAATAATATAAAAAGTTAACCAAACCAAATTTTTGGCCCCCGGATTTTACCTCGGATTACATGCCATATATTGTATAGAAACGTGTTTAATTTATATTGGTGCATCTATTGGTGTATGTCATGACACATTTTTTTGGGTGAGAAAAGTGTTCGAGTTAGAAATTGTGATTTTAGGACCAAAATTCAAGATAGTTGTATACAGCTAAGCACAAGCTATAATCACTCCTCCTATAAAAATGAATCAGATCAGCTCTAACATCTCTTGTTATCATCCATCAACCAAACGAAGAGAAAATGAATTTCCTTATTCTCTTTCAACTCTTCTTAGTTTTCTCTTTGGTTTATCCTTCATGCTCTCGAAGCTGCAACCCTAAAGACAAACAAACCCTCCTCCAAATCAAGAAAGCTTTTAATAACCCTACCATTCTCTCCTCCTGGAATCCAACCACACCCTGTTGCTCATGGCACGGTGTAGAATGCTACTCACCGACCAACAAACACCGCGTTACTTCCCTCAAAATTTACTCAGCCAAGTTCGCAGCCCAAATCCCACCTCAAATCGGCGATCTCACTTTCCTCGATACTTTGCAGCTTATGTCGCTGCCGAATCTCTACGGTACCATACCTCGGGACCTTGCGAAGCTCAAACACCTTAAAATACTATTTTTGACTGGGACTTCACTCTCCGGTTCGTTGCCTGATTTCCTTAGCGATCTCAAGAGCTTGACGTTTTTAGATCTCTCCGATAACAAATTCACCGGTCCGATTCCGAGTTCGCTTTCTCGGATGCCAAAGCTTGAAGCTATTCGGTTAACTGGAAATCAGCTTACTGGTTCGATACCAGAGTCTTTCGGTTCGTTTGTCGGAAATCTACCTAATTTGTACTTAGGTCATAACAACCTCTCAGGTAGCACAATCTTCACTTTTGTTTTCAATCTTCATGTTTTTTAGATTATCTTTTTAAGGTTGTTTGGTGTCAGCTTATACTTTTGGGTCTCACAACTTTACATGTAGTTTTTAAATTTTTTTAAATTACAATTATTTATTGTGTTATACTCCTTAAAAAGACATATATTATATTACTCCTACATTCTAAATTTGCAAAAAATAAAATATAAGCTCTTCTATAAAAATTTAAGGACTTTGATGATATGAGTTTAACTGCAGGTACCATACCAGCTTCTTTCGCAAAGTTGGATTTTAACGGAATTGATTTGTCGTCCAATAAGTTCACCGGCGACCCCTCCATACTGTTCGGAAGCAAAAAAACCACTTCAACTATCAGTTTGTCAAATAACAAGTTTAGCTTTGATATTTCCAACGTGAAGTTTCCTCAAAGCTTATATGGACTTCAACTTAATGGTAACCATATCACCGGAAGGATACCAACGCAACTAGCTGCTCTCAAGAGGTTGTCATATTTTGACATCAGCCATAACCAGATCACCGGAAGAATACCAAATGCGTTATCTGCACTGCAGAACTTGAAGTTTTTCGACATTAGCCATAACCAGATCACCGGAGAAATACCAAGCGGGATAGCTGAGCTGAAGAAGTTGGAATCTTTTGATGTTAGCCACAACAAGTTGTGCGGTCGTATTCCTGCTGGAGGAAACATGGTGTTCTTTAACAGTTCGTCTTACACTCAGAACCTGTGTTTGTGCGGTGCTCCTCTTGCGACCTGCAAGGGAAAGACATTGTAGAGCTCATGTTTCTGTGTACTCCGGATTTCATCTCTGTCTGGAAATTTGAATAACGTGTATTGATGGACCTTCTAGTTATGAACTTATTAAATTTTAGAAATAAACATTATGAGCTTTTTATATTTACTACTACTATAAGTATAATTAGCCAAACCGTTAGTAATATACTATTTGAGATCAAATTTAGAGTCATTTACAAATAATATAGTAGTGGTGCAGCTAATAATTAAGCTGCAGTCGACCTCTGTCATTTCTATACAATTGAGTCTACCAATGAAAACAAGCAAAACAAAAACAACGTTGGTGCAAAACGTGATACTAACAAGAGTGATGTTTTTCCCGTGACACCGAATTAAGATTCAAGTGACGATACATGAGTGACTTAAGTGGCTGGGATCACGAGGTTATGTCCCATTTTATTTTGGTCTTGTCAGGGATGTGACGGCACACATCTACAGCTGTTGAAAAAGTTTTTTTTATCAAAAATTTCAAATAGTTGGGTACAACTATAAAGCGCTTTTCAGTAAAAACAGCTCTCGTACTATTCGCACAAATGCAATGTTGTTATCTTGTTTTTTGCAAACCCAATAGGTAGGGTTATCACCGATTTTTCTTTGAGTGTTTGTCGTGGATAACACGTTTAGTACTATTTATAAATGTTGTTGTTTGAAATAATATAAATTATTTCTATCCATATTATATTTTGTAATGAACTCTCGTTTATGATTAGGGAGAAGCACGTATTATATGAATGACATATCAATAAAAATGTATTTGCCAATAAGATAATAGTTCCAAAACAATATAAAAGTTAAAAGATATATGGACGTTTGGAGGTCGTGATTTGGTTTAACACCATTTCAGACATAAATGATAACTTAACAAAAATTGGGGAAGTTAGTTTTACTGAATTCTCCCCACCTCGTGGTGAAGTTAGCCTGACTGATCCCTCGTCTGCTGCCTCGAAGCTAGAGTGGACATTAAAAGCTGATGGAACGTCACATACATCAAGTGGTGGAGCCTGCATAGTTATGAAACTACCCACATGTGAATAAATTTGACAAGCCATCCGTTTTAGCTTTCCGGTGACCAACAATGCAGTAGAATATGAGACGATCATTAGTGGAATGAGGCTAGCCTATATATATGAAGCTAAAAGGCTCTGTATCCGATCTGATTGGGCCTAAAAATCTTAATATACGTACATTATTCCCACCTTCCCTTTTTATCCTAAAGGTATGAAAAATATGGAGCACACGAAGGCTCAAGAACTGGGTAAAGTCATTTCCTGCTATGACGCGTCTGCTAGCACTTCAGTGGCTTCCACCTATTGATGCCTCCTAGACGCTCACAGCCTTCACATGAAGATACTCATTCGTTTCATTGTTTCTTTCTCGGGGCCATTTTCTTTATTCTTGTTTTGACTAAAATTATTTTTGTAGATACTTAACACTACCTTTGGGGTAGTTCAAAAAATGGATGATTGGAACCATATGGAGCTCCCTCACTTCTCTAATCTGATGAAAATCCATGCCAAATATGACCGTAATGGTACTACGATTATCTCTGCAATGATGAGTTGGCAATCTACCTACGAGATGAACAAAAAACTACACAACGAAGAGACGGAAAAAGAGAGAGTTATCAGAGTAGGTTAACGAGCTAAAGATCCAGGCCAGATGATTGCCAACACTAGAAGTCGAAGTGACTCACTTGAAGAACAAAACAATCATAACCTCCAACTCGTACAAAGCTTCGATGAATTCAGAATTAAATAAAAGAAGTAATGCTCTCTCAGTTTTTAGAACACAGATGCTCAAGGGTTCGGTTAAGCAAGCCAAAAATATCACATTTAAAATGGTCGGTCATTGGTTTTCATAAGAAATTTTTAGACCTGCACCTCAGATCTTTATGACAGCTCGGACCATATGAGAAAAGGCCTACCGAACTGTCCATCAAAGCTAGCGATAAAGAGATGGATGAATCAGATGATGAACTTGATATAATGGGTAATGAAGAATAGTAAAACCTTGATAACCCTGCCATCGTTGTTGCTGATGTAAATAATCTTTATGCCCCATTATATAAATAAATTGTGTGCTTCACCTTGTTCGACTATCTTTTATTACTTTTTTATGTATCTATTTTCTTAGTCCTTTAGTACGTCGTTGTATAATATTTTTTTATTCCTTTTGTAAACTAAATTTCTTGGTTTGCCAATGAGCATTATCTTTATGAAAAGTCCTCGGGACTTTGGGAATTTTATATATTCATTTTCGTCGATTAAGTAAATACGCTTTGTTTATCATTGCATTTCATTTCTTCTTGATATTTTCTGTCGGAGCTCCTTACGGGCTGTTTAAAGAAGTCTCATTCGGACTATTTCAAGTTTAGCTCATTTTGAACCATTTAGGTATGTCAGTTTCATATATATTTTTGTTTAAAAGCTTATGATTATATTTTTTTTTTTATTTACATTATTTTGTTTTTTATCTACTTCATAATCTTTTGCTTTTGGTCCCCTTCATACTATTTTGTTCTTTTTTCAATTTTACAAATTTTTGTTTTCGGCTTACTCGGGACTCTTTTATTATGTCCAAGGCTTCAACTAAAATGCTTAACCTATGCTGGTGCACTTTATCGATTTCATGTGTTCAACAATCTGTGATAAATGTTTTTACAACCATATTGCTCGCAGAGTTCTTACTTCGACGAATCCCAATTGGAATATTTTATGAAGACCTCACGCCCTCACGTAAGTGGTACATAAGATTTTATTGAACTTAATAGAAAAGCTCTGGACATAAAAGTCTCGGTTTTAATTCAGCTTCAGAATTAAAAATTAAACAAAATTTGTGGAAACTAAAAAATGTTGATGATTCATAAAATCATTGTAAAATATTTATCATAAATCACTCCTAACTTCACTAGATAAACACAACCTTAATATAAGCAGAAAAATGATGCTTTGTTAGCCGGATGACGAATTCAGGAAAACGAAAAATTTGTTCTTAAAGTTTGTGATTGCTTTGATAGGGGAGCCACCATTCTTATTTCAAACAATTATTCGTCCACCACAAGTCTCTTACCCTCTAAAGCCATCCGCGCCACAAAAGACATGGTCTGAAATCTGATAGTCACTTTCAGAGATAGTTTGCTTCCTGTGAAAGATGGGGTTACAAAGTCGATGATCATTTTGCGTTAAATACTGATACGTCATGACCATGCCTTGCAAAAACTCACGAATTTCGGATCCACCTACCCGAGAGGACTCCGTTCTAGCTTTTGCACCCACTGGTTCATCTTCATTATTCTTTACAAACTGCAACAACTTCCCGCTATTTATCAAATTATGGATTTCTTTTTCAACAATGTGTAGTCTTTCTTTATCTAACCGATATTATTATGATATTTCCAAAACTCGTCATTTTTTTCTTATAAAGAATCTTATTATAAGCTTGTTCTTTTATGTAGCAAATGATTAACACATTTTTAGTTAGTTTCGTTTATCTTTCAAAACCTACCCTAAATATTTTCTTCTGTGAATCGTTGCGTAACCGGCGGCAGAACTACGTGTGGGAAGTAGGGGTTGTCGTCCCCCTTTCCCTGTCGTTTTCATTACTTATATTAGAAGAAGATAACTTCATTCGTAGCTTAAATTAAAAGAAGATAATTTCATTCGAAGTTTAAATTAGATTTATTAAATCACACTAAATTTGATAGAAAACGTTAGAGTCTCTCCGGAAAAAAAAAACCAGGAAAACTAAGTAGGTGACATAGTAAGATGACGGTGTTTCTTTGTATATTATAAATGCAAGCGGTTTACTCATCGTTTATAACTCTATATCTGAAACTGGCCCATAGGTCTAAGTAGTCCGTTATATGTTGGACCATTCTATGTGCAAGACCAAAACATTTGTTTATCCATTTACTAGGTACATGGGTACCAAAAGTAAAACCAATAATACTTAAAAGAGGGTAGTGTGGATTAACAACGTGAAAATTTGAAAGAATCAGAGCTAAATATGAAAAATAAATGAGTAACAAAATCAATGAATTAAAAATTAGATGCTAACAGAGACTAACAACTCTATAGAAATTCAAACTATACTCATTCAAGAAACACCAACCAACTCACAAAATTCTAAGAACAATGAAAAAAATGAAATCATAGAAGCAATCAAATCTATTGAATCAGGTATATTGTTTTATGCTTCAAATGATTATGTTAACGTAGATGATGAAAAACACTCATTTAATCCTAATTCAATTTGTAGCCTCCCAGCTTCACCAATACTTAGAAAACTAAATAATAGAAAAGATTTTAAAAAGTTTCTAAGTAGAAAAATCAAGAAAAAAAAAACAACTAAACGAACTATTTAAATAAAATCATTTCATTTGAATGGACCAACATGGTCCTTAACTCTAAACTTAAATGAATATAAAGATTCAAAATTATAATGTGATTAGGTCACTACTATCGAGAAAAGATATTAACATAAAGCAAAAGACCGAGCAACATGTACATTCAAAAGAATCGGTGTAGTCGCGTGTTACTTAAAAGACCCCATGTTATACCAAGATTGTTTATAAATAGTAATACCCAAGCAGTATAACTGCGACCTGACGAGACCGAGGAGGTTCAAAACCTAAAGACCGAGAAGGTCCCGAGCCCTAGCACAACCGTTCTTAAGTAGCACAAGCCGAGCATCAAAACCGACGCGACTCGACCGAGGCCAACCGAGACGGTTCTGTATTTTACATATGCGATATGTACGTAACGATGTCTAAATAGCGTTACCGCTTCCGGTATGCAACATAATAAGCATTAAAGGAAGTCAATGAGTATTAAAGACGACTATTGATGAGTCATTCGCTATAACAGATCATGCCCACATTAATAGACATTAATGCTTGTCCACGATTGTTATAAGTGGACTTGTGCAATTAGTGAGAGAGAGAGAGAAATATAACGGTTGTATAAATAGATTTACAATAATGTAATATTTTCTTCTTGATGAAATAAAATTACTATTTGATATATATATGTAACATATGGCTATTATAAAAAAATAGATTTTTTTAAGCGAAATAAACCATATATTACTAAATTGAAATTTGTTATAACTTAGGGTCTCTAATTGAAAATAGAGAGAAGTAAGGACTAAAGTTGGAAGTTTAATACTTGAACAAAATTCCCAAATTAGGGAGAAAAAACCCTAAATCGAAATAGAACTCCATAACTCCATACTTCGCTCAACTTCACGATTTCTTCAAGGACATAGAGAGCTGCTATGTAGCTGAAAATGAAAGCTTATCACCTTCAAAGTCAATAATGTGAATTGAGATCGAGACTAACCAGGATCAATATACCAAATTCCTAGACTTTCTAGAATTGCAATAGTTAGTAGAAGAATTGGGATATTAGAACTGGTTATCGTTTGATTTTTATTTTCGAACAAGACTCATTTAGTGATCCAGTCAGCAGTAGTATTTTGAGTTCTGGATATATGTCGAAAACTCATTGTTGAAGAGATTAAATTGCGACAAAGATTAACAATCGGAAGGGAGGCAACATTCCCAGATGCAATGATGTTGATTAGAGTCAGACAGCTTGACTCTAAGTCAACATTGTACCAGTGATTTCTTCTACAGATGACCAGAGCTTCTAACATAGCCTTGCATTCTGCCTGAAAAGGATCCATTTTGCCAAAGAGGATACCAAATCCATATAGAATATGCTCATGCTCATTCCTGAACAGAATGCCTCCACTTGCTTCACCGAAGAAACTGCTAGGTCCATCTACATTTACTTTGAGCCTTCCAGCAGTTGGTGCTTGCCATTTCAGGTATCTTGATTTCCTTTTTGTGTTGTTTATTGTTATACATCCCACAGCAGCACATGCATCCGTTACACGAGACCGGTGGTTAGAATTTAGGGTGTTATTTGAGTCAAATCCCAGAAGAATTCTGTTGATTCCGGAAATAGCACTTGTGAAATTATCATGAGTGTGTTTAAACTTACAGTAGTTTCGATTATACCATATTGTCTAGCAAATGACTTGAGGGACAAGGTGGGTAATGTGAAACTTGCTGTTAGAAAACCAGAACCAACAGTGCAACATATGGCTTAAAGTCATGAAACGTCTCAGGGTTATCTTAAAGAGAACCCCATAATAATTCCATAAAGGCCAAGCAAAGTTGCAGTTGATGAAGAGATGGTTTTTCTCTTCACAACTGCAACATAATTGGCATTTAGAAATAGAGGTAAAATGCCTTTTGGTAAGGATGCTATCAATTGGGGCAAATTATTTTTATTAATTTCCAGCATAAAAAAGAATTTTTTTTGGTATAAAATGATTCCATATCTTTTGAAAAATGAAGATTTAGTATTTTTAAGCTTGATAGTGTCCCATGTTAACTTGGTACTAAAGTTAGTATCATTTGAGAGCTTCCACTCAATCTTGTGTTCCTGATCATTGATGATCTTGACACTATTAATGTGTCTGACTCTTTCATGGGGCATGGAGCTAAGAAGAGTAGAATTGTCCCAATTATCATCTTTCCAAAAGGTTTTTACCTTAGTATGAATATACCATGAGTTAATATCCTGATTAGTGGTGATAGGGGGCATGTTATGCCAAGAGTCCAACCAGAAATCAATGTCCCATTTACCAAGAGCCGAGTTAATGTTGTGATCAGCTTGATTTTTAATAGAATAAATCCTTTTCCAGACTATGGAGTCTGAGGCTTTGCAAGGAGCTTTGATATGGTGAGAGATAGGGCTATAGATGTGGTGCATTAAGTCTGCCCAAATAGATTTTCTTTTCCTGAACACAAACCACAAATTTTGAGAGAAAGTGAGTTGAATATCAGACAGTAGTTTGATATTTAACCCATCTTCCTCAAAAGGTTTGCAAAGCTGATTCCAAGAAGCCCAATGAATGACTTTCTCATTATACTTGGACCTCCACAGAAATTTGTTAAAATATTTTTCAATTTTGCTAATAATGATATTGGGAATGAGGCTGTTCTGCATCCAGTAGTAAACAATAGGATGCAGAACATTCTTAATTAAGGACAACCTTCCCCCAAAAGACAAATGTTTCATGTCCCACTCATGAATCTTGTTATGAATTTTAGCTATTAGGGTTGAGAAATTCTTCCCCTTGTTATTTGCAGCTATGGTGATGCCCAGGTAGTTAAAAGGAGCTTGATCAGTGTTGAAACCAGTAGAAGACTTTATTCTGGCAGTAGAGGCCTGAGCAGACTTTGATGAGGTAATGATTTTTGTCTTGTCTTTATTAATCATTTGACAAGAAGCTGATTGGTATCTTTCCAACAGGTTGCACATCTTTTCCATTGTTGAAGGAGTGCTATTAGTAAAGATAATAATATCATCAGCAAATGCAAGATTAGGTAAGATGTAACCAGACTTTAAATAATATTTCATGCTATTGTTATCTTTGAATAGATTAGAGAGTCCTCTGAGAAGGGCCTCCTCAGCAAGAATGAAAAGACTAGGAGACAGAGGGACTCCTTGTCTTAGACCATTCTTCTGAGGAAAATAACCAATACTGATTCCATTTATTAGAATGGAGACCATGACCTTATCATACAATATATAAGGTTTAACAGCTTATCAAAGAATCCAAAGCTTTTCAAAACATTGATAACAAAGGCATGAGACAACATGTCAAATGCCTTTGACATATCAAGTTGCACCATAATATTGCCTTTAGAAGGCATTCTGTTGATGTTATGGAGTATTTCTTTGATGATTAAAATGTTGTCATGGATGAGTCTGTCTTTGACAAAGGCACCTTGACCTTTGGGGATAATATTAGATAGAATATTACATATTCTACTGTTAATTAAAGTGGAAATCAATCTATTTAAAAAAATAGATTATAGGATAGACATTTTTAAGAAATATGCTTAATTGTTTGAGGTTAAAGTTAAACATAATTCTTTGAATAAATATCTTTCTATAACTATATTCTATGATAAATGCATAAGATCTCAGATAATATAACTTTGGAATAGTTTGAGAGACTTAGCTAATAATGAAACAGAATAGCTTGAATGTTATTTCCAATGCTAAAAAACATGTGTTACCTCTGTTTACAAAGAAGCTTATAGCTTCGTCTATGGTTACTAGACATATTACAATGGAACAATACCACGCGGCCAAATGAATTTCTAAGTGAACTTTAAAATACAAAATGAAGGTTGGTGTAATCAAAATCAAACTCATAATCAAATAAGTTCTATAACAATTTTTGAAAGCTTTAGAGTATGCTATTTAACAACTGCAAATTTAGATACTCTTAAGTTTATTGTTTATATCATCCTATTTCTATATCAGGATATAAACTAACGGTACTAATAATTGAAAATTAATTATTTATATTATTAGTTCTCAGTGATGAATCTCAAAATAGCATCCTCTGTTCCTTCTGATGTTTTATCAAACTATATTCAATTTCTGGTAGAGTCATACCCCGTGTTAGCGCCTTCATTTGGTACTATGGCCCAGAGTTATAAACCTTTGCCCAGTCAAATAATGAAAATTAACTACGATATAAGATAACTGCTTGATTGTTTTGAATGGAAAACTCACTAAATTAAAGAGATGAAAGTTACGGAAAGACATTGCTGAATTTAAACTAAGTTGATCCTATAAACCAGGAACTGCATACCTGATTTACTACCACTACTCCACTACTCCCTATTCTAACTCAACCATCACACGTCAAAGCATAAAACAACTAAACTAATTCATATTTAGATTAAATAAATAATCCAACAGATTCCCCCTTAATCTAAACATGACTTAGATTCTTAACTCCCAACAGCCCACACATCTTTTCGAACTTGATCACAGACATAGGCTTTGTGAGAACATCTGCTCTTTGTTCATTAGTGTTGATGTGCTTGATAATGATCAGTCCTTTCTCTACACAATCTCGAATAAATTGATAACGCACATCTTTGTGCTTACTACGGCCATGGAACACAGGGTTTCTTGCCAAATCAATAGCAAATTTGTTGTCAATGTAAATCACGACCGGCCCAGCTTGAACATATGAAATTTGACTAAACAACCTGTGTAACCATATTCCTTGACAAGCAGTGGACGTAGCAGCCATAAACTCAGCTTCACAACTCGATAATGCTACACATCTCTGTTTATGAGAGACCCATGTAATCAAAGATTCATCCAAGTAAAACGCCATACCTCTAGTACTTTTCCTGTCTACTACATCACCTGCTAGATCACTGTCGGAAAATCCAGACAACATGTGTTCACCTCGACCTTTGGTGTATACCAGACCATAGTTTAAAGTTCCTTTTACATACCTCAATATTCGTTTAACAGCACCTTGATGAAATGTAGTAGGCCTTTCCAGAAAACGACTCACCACACCAACTGTGTATGCTATGTCTGGACGAGTGTGTACTAAATACCGCAATCCTCCTACAGTACTCTTATATTCGGCTAAAAAGCATTGTTAGTCCCCCATGTTTACCATTTGTATCAACAAAGTCCCTTTCGTTCACTTCTGCATAAAACTCATCCCCTTCATTTTAAAAATTTGCACAATTAGTCCCTCCGCATATTTTGGGGGACCAAAAGGGATACAAAACTTGGGATTTGAGGACCAAAAGTGATACAAAACCTAGGATTTGGGGACCAAAAGTGATACAAAACTTTAGATTTGGGGACCAAAAGTGATACAAAACTTAGAATTTAAGTGCCACGTGTCAGTTTTTAAATGGTTTATATGTGCGAGGGACTATATTTGCAAATTTTTAAAACGAAGGGGATGAGTTTTATGCAGAAGTGAACGAAAGGGACTATGTTGATACAAGTGGTAAACATGGAGGACTAACAGTGTTTTTTACCCCTTATATTCAGTAGCATTAACAGTTTTACCAGCTTCATCTTTGTGCATCTGCAGCTTAGGCTCCATTGGAAACTTCACTGCATTACAATCAGACATACCAGCTTTCTCAAGAAGTTTCTTAGCATATGCCACCTGTTTAAGTTCAGTGAAACCCCTTCCCTGTTCGACCTCGATGCCAATATAGTAGCTTAACACACCCAGATCAGACATCTCGAACTCTTGACTCATCTGCCTTTTAAACTTAACAATATTGCTTACACTAGTGCCAGTAACAATTAAGTCGTCAACATAAACTCCAATAATTAACGACTCATTTCCCTCCCGTTTTGTATATACAGCATACTCCAGAGGACATTTCACAAAACCAAGACTCTCGAGACACTTGTTCAATTGTATGTACCAAGCTCGTGGAGCTTGACGAAGGCCATACAATGCCTTGTATAGCTTGTAAACTTTTCCTTCTTGTCCCTCTTTTACATAACCTTCAGGCTGTTTGACATATACTTCCTCATACAATCTACCATTCAGAAACGCAGATTTTACATCTAAATGATGTACCTCCCACTCGTTCTTGGCTGCAAGTGCTATCAATAAGCGTACCGTTTCCATTCTTGTTACAGGGGCGAACACCTCTTCAAAATCAACACCAAATTTTTGCACGTACCCCTTCGCCACCAACCTTGCTTTGTGCTTCAAAACTTCAACATTTGTATCTTTCTTTGTTTTAAACACCCACTTCAAGTCTATTGCTCGATGCCGTGGAGGTAATTCTGTCAACTTCCAAGTGTTGTTTTGTTCTATTGCTTCAATTTCACAGTCCATGGCTACTTTCCAATGTTGTTCCTTGATTGCCTGATTATAGCAGACAGGTTCATCGATGCCAACTAATAGAAGTTCATCAGCTAGTTCGTCAGCGAGCTCCACCTCCTCAGTCTCATTATAAATATCACTAATGAGCCTGAATTTCTTTGGCGGCTCACTCCCGTCGTATGTCTCATCTAAGTCAAGCTGTGACTGAGCTATACTGCCTCGGTGTATAGAGCTTTGACTGGAACTTTGAACCGAACTGTGACTTGATGTAGGTGTCACTGAGTGAGGCGTAGAGCGAGGCGTAAGTATGTCACCACCTCCCTCCTCTTCTTTGCTGTCACCGCCTTGCTCCTCTACGCAGCTTTCAAGGTCCTGTTCTGGAAAATCCTCAAACTGATGTCCTGTTACGGCAAAGGATGAAGTCTCCACATGACCAGTTTCCTCTGTTTTATTCCAATTCCAACTCTTTGCTTCATCAAAAACCACGTCTCTTCTTATGAGCATTTTCCTTGTATCAGGGTCATATAACCTGTACGCTTTCGTTCCTGCTTCACGTCCAAGGTGTACAACACGTCTGCTTCTATCATCTAACTTCTTTGTGTGTACGCTCGGGACTTTCATGTAACAAACACAGCCAAACACTCTCAGATAATCAACCTGAGGCTTCTCTTCTGTCCAGGCTTCATATGGTGTGGCTCCTCGGACTGATTTTGTTGGTACTCGATTCAAAAGATAAACAGCATGTCTAATGGCTTCCCCCCCCCATGTATGATGGCATATTTCTCTCCTTTAGAAGGCTTCTTCCCATAGCTACCACAGTCCGATTACGACGTTCCACAACGCCATTTTGTTGTGGGGAGTATGGCGCTGTGTAGTGTCTAATAATTCCATTGCTTTCACAAAAATCAGTAAATTCAATGGAGCAAAACTCACCACCTCTGTCTGTCCGTAGAATTTGTATCTTGTTGCCCGCTTTTTCTTTCTCCACCTGTGCCTTAAACTTCTTGAAGCAGCTGAAAGCCTCATCTTTTGTTTTGAGCATGTATACCCACATAGCACGGCTGAAATCATCCACAAATAGTAAAAAGTACCTATTACCAGAGGGGGTTGTTGGTGATATGGGACCACATATATCCCCGTGTATCAATTCCAATCGTTTCTTTGCAGTGAAGTCCGTCTGAGATGGAAATGGACGTCTTGCTTGCTTCGCCATTAAACAACCTTTACATACATCTTTAGGTTGAACAAAAAGAGGCAGACCTCGCACCATTCTGTTCCTAGACATGAGAAGCATAGATTGAAAATTTACATGACCTAACCGTGAGTGCCACAACCAGGTTGTATCATCTGTTTTTGCCAGTAAGCATGTATCTCTGTTATCTTTAACAATAATCTTATACAATCTGTTCAAAGACTTCTTTACTTTCATGACCAACTTCTCATTCTTATCATAAATCCACAATAAATCGCCTTTAATAAGTACTTTACTACCGCTTTCTGATAGCTGACCTAAGCTAATTATGTTATTGCATAAGTTCGGAATAAAATATACCTCTCTAAGTATGCACTTCTTGCCATCCTCTGTTGTGAAGATTATTGAGCCCTTTCCATGTATCTGGACTTTAGAGCCATCCCCGAATTTGACCTCCCCAGCCACCGTTTCATCCAGAATTTCAAACATACTACGCAAACCAGACATGTGGTTACTGGCTCCGTTGTCAAGATACCATGTGCTAGCCTCATTCAACTTATCATTCCCAGACGTACAGAGTCTTGGCAACACACCCTCTTCGTTCAACAGTACCATCTTTCCCTTATCATCATCACACTTAGCCAACAAAAGCGTGGGTTCATCATTTTCAACTTGTGTCAGGTTTGCTTCATTCCTGGGTTCCCTCTCTCTTCTTGGCTTACGACACTCAGACTGATAATGTCCAAGGCCACTGCAGTTGTAACAACGTATTTTACTCCTTTCTCTATAACCTCGAGAGTAATCTCTGCTCCTTGATTCAGTGTTGCTGCCTTAACCAGATTTGCATGTCCTTTTTAACCACTCCTCCCTTGTGAGAAGTAAGTGTCCATCTTTGTGTTCCCTCTTCGACCACTCTTCTTCTGTGAAAAGAAGTTGCTGTTCACCATCCTCCTTTTGCCCACGCACCCTTTCCTCGTGAGCCTTCAGGGATCCAACCGTTTCCTCCACAGTCATCGTCTCTATATCACCAAATTGTTCAATAGCTGACACGATCTGCAAGAACGTTTTTGGTACAGCTCGAAGAATTTTCTTTACCACATAAGCTTCTTCAATTTGCTCTCCCAGGGCCCTGATATTCGTTACCAGGCCATTCAATCTCATACAAAAATCATCAAGATGTTCACTGTCTTTCATAGTTAGTGCCTCAAATTCCGATTTAAGCGTCTGAACCTTTGCCTTTCTCACCTTGTCTGCACCCAATGAACCGTTTTGATAGCCTCACATGCTTCTTTGGAGGTTCTCTTATCAGCAATAGACAACAGTAAATCTTCTGGAATTCCTTGGTAGATGATAGCCAAGGCCCGTTTATCCATCTTGTTGTCAGCAACAGCCTTGGGATCTTTCGATTCTATAGCATCCCACACACCATGGGCTTGCATAAAGACTGTCATCTTCATGTACCAAGCTGTGTAGTTGGTTTTTGTAAGCATTGGATAACTTAAGCCAAATGAACTTTCCTTACCCTTCGTGGTGTCCATCTCAGAAGAGTGTTTTTTTTTGGGTCTGTAAGTGTTGAAAGCTCTGATACCAGATAATGAAAATGAACTAGGATATAAGCTAACTGCTTGATTGTTTTGAATGGAAAACTCACTAAATTAAAGAGATGAAAGTTACAGAAAGACATTGCTGAATTTAAACTAAGTTGATCCTATAAACCAGGAACTGCATACCTGATTTACTACCACTACTCCACTACTCCTTATTCTAACTCAACTGTCACACGTCAAAGCATAAAACAACTAAACTAATTCATATTTAGATTAAATAAATAATCCAACATCAAAAGCAGCTTTAAAATGTTTTAATATTGGAAAGATGTCAGTCAGACCTTGACATGCAGACACAGAATATATAAGAAATCTAAACATAAGTCATTGTTGATCAATATTATAAAGATATCAATGACAAAACCAGGAGTCACCAGATGTTGTAGCTGCATAGACCTTATATTTTTCAGGATAACACCCACAGACGAAGATGCTTGAGACATTATTTCTCAACGACGCAGGGCTAATACAAATTCTTGGAGTTTTTTTTTGGTAATTGGATATAAACTACCAATACTAACAAATTAGCAGCAAAATCCTGACTATTAATATACTAGCAATTACTGTTGTACAGATTAAACTTCTTTGGAATATCAAAGTTAAGATGGAATTTTGAGTAATACATAGGTATGAAATTGATAGAATAGTCTTCAATATGGATAGATTGATATAAGATGATCTATGCTGAAGATGAATTTTATTGAATAAAGCTTCACTTTTGAAAGACCTTCGATTGAATAAAGCTTAAGTTTGAAAGACCTTCGAGGCAACAGCTTTGCCTATTGAAGATCAATTAAGCAGGAATAAGACTAATTCCGGTATAAAACTTAAGAAATTACTATTAACGATGATGAGTCCGAATCCAGGACATCTCACCGGAAGGGCAGGTCAGTGTAAATTCTCTCCGAATACTGGACAGATCGTTTGGACCGGACAGATCACTTCGAAACAATGTGAGCCTGAGGCTGTTCGAACTATGACAAAAGTACTAAAAAACCTAAACACTTCCTGACTAAGCTACCTGTCCTCTTGCTTAGAACTCATGGGTCTTTAAACATGACCCGGGTCCATTAAACTTGACCCGAAAGCCCATAAGGGCCCAAACATCACAACTATAAATACTCAACCACCGGCATTAACTTCTAATAATGAAAATTAACTGCTACCAAGCTGCTTAATTATCTCTCCACCTTGAAACACCCTTACACCACCGTTAAACACCCTTACACCACCGTTAAACACCCCTGTACTACCTTGATACTCCACTTAAAATTACTAGCCTACCCTCGGGCTATTTTTATCCACAACAAACGATAAAATTTTAGCACTTCAATTGAAAATGATTTCTTGCTTGAGGAAGGCTAAGTTAGATCTAACTTCCGATCTTTCCCAATTCTAAATGTGGATTTGTCATTAAGTTTCTTCATCTAGAGAGATAAGGGGGTTTGCTGGTTCAGATAGGAGGTTCATAATTTAATGAAAGGAATATACATTTTTATTGATTTTATACACGTGGATCTTATATTATTCATCTCTCACCAAATTTTGGATAATTTCATCCTTCTTAGAAATATAAGGTATAAAAGTAAGTTAATAATTCTATCATTTTTTTCTCCATTCTTTTTATCTTAAACTCACAAAACCTCTCAAAAGCTCACGATATTATCCAGGTATGCCATACATCCTTACTAGCGTACTTGTTTTTTGATTGCATTGTCTATAGGCCGTAGAAAATTAGATTTTAAAATCTGTTTTTAAAAACTTTGATTTTCGCAAGATTGGAGTTATTGTTATGTTGAATTGATCGAGTGGGATTGTTTGTGAGTTATGGATCCATGTTTTGGTTTTAATTTTGAGGAAATGGTGCAAAAATGAGTGATTTAGGGTTTCAGACCCTGCCTTGTTCGATAAATGTTCGCCGCACGACATGTGCGACAAGATGTGTTTCGTTCACATATATCGTACGACGGGGATGAGTGCTTGTCGCATGCGACATAGTTACCCAAATTTTAATGTATAATGCGATTTTTTGTAAAATACTTGATTCTTCACGTGAATTACATTATTGTTGGTATTTGTTTTATTAAATGAACTGTTTATTGGGTTGATACTTTCTACTAGTACCTTTAAGCACTTACCCAAAATCTATGTTTTATTTATTTTTTCTTCAGGTATGGTGAGTACGAATACGACCGCTAAAAATAAGAGTAGTATGAATAGGCCCCCGATACATTGATGCATAAAGTGATTGTCCATGCAGAGGAGAATTCGTTTGGATCTCGTACATAACGACGATTGCTTTGTGGTATACCAGTTGATGATACCAGCCATCACACTGGTTGGGTTGCGGCTGACAGCAATGGTGTGGATTCATCTTCTTAGAAAGCACTTGAGGGAGAGTTCGAGGTATTCATACCCCGCATCCCTGTACTTTATCATAATTACGTCCCCTGAAGGCATACAACGTTTACCACAAAGATGTAATTTCTTTAAAACTTGAGTTTTTTCAACCATATTTTTAAAATTTAATTTTAACTTAATTTTCATAAGCAACTTTATTATTTACTATTTTTATGTTTATTACATATTATAAGCGAGAGTCAGCTACCGTTGCTTCTCGATGTACGGTCAGTCTCCGAAAGTGGGATTTGAAGCATCAAACTAGGGTACATGCTAAAATTATAGAAACTATTTTTTGCCCCCTGATCGACGCATTATCTCGTTGGTATACCAATGTCCATCTGTTAGAGGTCTTTCTCGAGCACTGGCATGAGGACACGTCTTCATTTCACTTCTCATTCGGTGATATGACCATCACTCCCAACGACATCCACATCATCACTAGCTTGTCGGTTACATATATGGTTTTCGATGTTCTGCCTTTTGATGACGAGATGGAGAAGTTTATTACATACGGTAGTATACTGGGTGTACAATCATCTGAGCTTGTTAGCAACCTTAGGAACGATAATATTTTCACATTGAATTGGTTGCATAAGACATTAACACATGAGCGATACAATGATAGTAAGGCTAATGATGCCAAGGTTGATCACGCTATCCGAGCGTATATACTATATGTTTTAGGAGCCATTATATGTATCAACAAAATTAGCAATAGTATTTTGTTATATTACCTACAATTTGTTAACCAGTATCAACTTATGGATCGGTACAATTGGAGTCAGCTGATTTTGGCACAACTTTACCACTCGCTCGGCTACGGTTCCGTGCACGACACCAGTGGCATGTTAGATACTTGGATATTTTATCATTTTAAGTCGTTTAGTGCTCTCTTGTACCTCAGGTTTGCTTTATCGTTACCACGTATCTTCTGTTACGCGCCATAATTTTTTTGTTCTTTACAGATTGTTCGCTCCGAGTTTAGATACACCCTATTCTTGTGCACCGTACTTGATGTAAGTTTCATTATGTTTTTTATATGTTAACTTGCATTAATTTCTATGTATTCTAACTATATAATATCTCTCATGTGATTTTTCTTCTGTACATTTATATCCGGATATGGTCACTTGGATTGAGCATACACTCGACTCGTTTAACATAGTTATGCCTTATTACCAGTACCGCGTCACCCGTCAAATGGGCCATATTTAGTTGATACCGTGTAAAATATGTCCTACTCCTTCTAGAAAATTAGGTAAATATTTTTATAAAATATTTAAGTGGGATCTTGTGCAGTGGGAGAATTAGCAGCACCATATTTTCGCCACTTTAGGTGTGTTATTCGATGGTGGGAAAGATTGTACAAACCCGATGTACCCAGTTTAGGTAAGGAAGAACCTGTGGTATATAATGTCCAACCCGGCTTCGGTAGGCGATGATACGTATATTGGTGGAGGGCCTTCGATGTACACGTACGGTGGTGCTGAACCCGAGGGATATGACCAAATAGTTATGTACTAGCCACATTTAACAACGATAATGCAGAAGGAGACGGTAGCCGTTGCAGATGAGATAGTCAGTATCTTCGAGAGATGTAGACGTCGTTGATTAGTTGCCTTGGCTTGTGTGTTTGTATTGATTGGTTCATGTTTTTTATTATATTTTCGTGACTTGTATTGGGATGTATTATTGTACGTGTTTATATCGTATGATTTGCATGAATTTTGATGTATGATTACGAGTTTTATAAGTAAGTTATGTTTAAACGCTAGATAATCGTAAACTAACAAAAATGTAAAATAACATGAAGCGTAATGTAAAGTAACATTAAGGTAACATGAAATACCAATTCATGTTTAAAACAACAAAATGAACAATTATAAACTAGGTCATATGAAATATGCAATTCCCTTGCCTAGATATCACATAAGATATGCGAAAACAACCACGCAGAAGGATTTTCTATGCCAAAAATTGTGAAGTCGTCGCACGCGCGACAGGTAGTCATATTTTTGCACCTGATATGCGAAAACAACGATTCCAAAGGTTTTTCCATGCCAAAACTTATAACTACATTCGCAGTATAGGTGCGATGAGAGACCATTTTAACACGCACTTTGTGCGAATTGTCAGAATTTAAATAAAACAAACTCTGGTTGATCAACAATATTGAAACGTTATGTTTGAGACATAATATAATAAAAAAAACCTCAAAACAAGGTGAGATTAACAATAACAATACATAGTACAATAAAACTTAGAAATCAAAGTCGAAGTCATATCCCATGTTATCTTCAACAGGTGAGCAGTTCACAATCGCATAATTTTTCTCAGCAATGCTTTGCTCGAGATATTTTAACATATTTTTAGTAAGGAAATCTGTCACTTTCAAGTTCCACACTTCAACTGCCTTTTTCCTTATTTTGTAAGATATGTTGAACACATGACGCATTAGTTCAGATTTTACAAGATTCGACGTCGTTTTGACTTCAACACGACTATATGCAATTGAATTTCGAGCTCTTAATCGGCCATAATTATAATACATCATACACAAAACTTGGTCGAAAAAAACATCGACCGTCTCATCAGATATTGTTATGGTAACAAACTTCATGGCTTGAAGCAAGTGATAGTCTTCATCTACAGTTCACTTAATACTTTATAATCCTTTTGTTTTTTTTATTTTGAAGAAGATTTGGTGGATTAACTATTAGGACATGATTCAGGTGACTTATAAAGAAAAAACCAACATTGGCAGAAATTATATTTGGCATTAATTAATAGTTGGCGGAAAATTTATTATATCTAACGGGATGCGTTAAGTAAGCGGGAAACATAAAACGTACGCATTAAGACAAAAAAAACTAAATTAAAGAATGCATGAAAATATAGAAAGTACATAACCAAATGTCATAAACGAAAATAAAATAAAAAAGTACATAAGTTGTAAAGTGTGGATCAAATATCATCTTTGGTGAGTTCGGTAAAGTGTGGATCCTCGTTAAGATTCACTCTCCTAACCGACATAAGTTGAGTAAATTTATTGAATCTAACATATTATGGATGTGTGCATTGACTTATTTTTTCGGTAAAATGGGAACCCCAAGCCGAATATAATGACGACAACAGTCCATCATGAGGAGTAGTAATCTGTAAATTTAAAAGTCAAGTCAATGCATAAATAATAAAATCTTAATATAATATAATTAATATATGCACATTAACAAAGTAGACACCATATACGAAGGAAATTCCGATCTCTATAATCATTGAAGCATCAACGGGTGGACGTCCACAAATTCGTAGATCAATTAAAGACCTACTTGAGAGACATAATATACCAGACACTGATATTTTATTGGTATGACTAAGCCAATATCGGGAAATGTCATTGAATAACGGTTAGAAGGTTGACATTTGAAGTAATCCAACCTACGCATCATATCATTCAAAATATCTGATGAACCATAAATCTCCAACCGGAAAGCACAATTTTATTTCAATTCCTTCAACAAATCGCGTCCAACGGGTTACCAATTATCCTCAGTACATTATATCAAAATCAATACAGTCTGATATCCGTATTTTTCATCGGGGATAACGTTGACCAAATTAGTGATATAATGATGTAGAAACCTTGGGATGCACTCAAGGTATAAAGTTATCTTTCCTTTCTTAGTAATGTTTTTGGGACAAACAACTTTCTTTTTTGCGATTGGAGGTTTGGGTACTACAAACGAAACCACTTCCAAGGCATCTGTTCTCCATAACGTGTTCATAGGTGTGCTACCTAGAACGTTTGTGGGAGTTTGAGCACTATCGGTGTGTTCATTGGGGTATTCTCATGAACTAGGGTTCCAGTTAGTTGATTTGTCATCGTCGTCTTTTGGCCTACCTTTAGCTCTAACCGGTTCTTTAGGCTCTTCAATGTAACTCGTTTGGAGGTTTAAGATTTGCATAACCTATTGACAATATGATCTTGTTTTTTTATGGCTGAAACTACGAATGAAAATATCTATGATCTAAATTTTAGTTTGGAAGACATATTCATGTGAAATGGCTTCTTTATGAACAACTTATAGTTATGTCCAAAATATATGCACATCTTCCATAGGAAGGCATACAATTTCACATGCAGAAGGTCACCCATGTATTTTCCTAAGGACGCATCCGCCACATGCTACCAACTAGTTTACTGGTCAAAGTATTTTCAAAATCGACTAGTTGTTATGTCAATGTATATATATATTTCTAGAATGTACAATAGCGAAAGTCAATTGTGTTAGGCCATCATGGGATACACAACCGACTAGTTTCTTGGTCAAAGTATTTTCAAAACCAGGTAGAATACAAAACCTACTTCGCTCGAAAGATTCGAGTATCCCTGCATACTGATACATTATGAGGTTGTGAACTTTTTCCCAAAATATTTCAAAAATTTATTGGTTGGTCCCAAGGTATTTTTTGAGGGTCGAGTGAGCACTCTCGCACCTACAAAGGAAGTAGAAAATTTAGATATTGATTTTTAGTGATAAAATTAAAAATCAATGACAATGAAACCAATTTTATGTATTCGTTATTCTATTGTCGTAGTGTTTGATATTGTTCGTTTGATGTTTAAAAAACTTGTCACCATATTTCATTTTCCATGCCAACATAACATATTCAATACATTTGGGGTAACTGACGAATATTTTGTTCAATGTAGTTAAGGTTTATCGTAAGCTTCGATCGTGTTCGTGTCGACAACGAAAATATAAAACTTGAAAAATAATTTTGCAACCACGTCATCAAGCATCAACGTTTGAACCCTCCGAAGAATGTTCTTATTTATATGATACTTGCATAGCAAGTTATGTGTGCCCATAAATATTACATGATAGATCGTATGAGAGCTAACTCTCGATTGGTAACAATAACACTCATAAATAAACACATACTACCCATCATCAAACCACGAAGAACACCCAAAGACCATACATAATTTGACATAGTCTCACCGCTCATAAACATATACCGAACGGTGAATGTAATTGAAGTCGAAGTTAGTCTAAAAATCTCTAAAAACGACATTTTATACTCCGTCTTTTTGTACGCACAGCCCATGAAAAACACAATCGAGAATATACGCGACAAGTCTATAATCGTAGGATGTACGGAAAAAAATCGGTGATCACCTTCGACTCGTCGTGTAACCGCTCCCACGTGGCAAAACAATGCTCCTTCAATTTCCCAACAAATATTACATTTGTGTCTGTCCATTGTGCTCAACATCCCGATGTTTTTGTCAAAAATTGTAGGTTGCACGCATGTTCGAAAGATTACCCGAGTTATTATTCTTCAAACCACTCTATATCTCCCTAGGACAAGACCCAAGGAAAGACAAACTACGAACTAGTGTCTATTCTTCTGGTTTGAGTCTACAAGCTCAAGAATGGTTGTCCTACCATATATAAGTTTTGGGATTGTTTTTCCTGTGTGTAACTTCCAAATGCCATTGCATAGCTAATACTTCAACCGGATAACCTTTTAATTTAAAAGGACAATTACATTTCTTTGTTTTACACTTGCGTTGTCTCAAAGTTTCCAGCTTCTTTTTTGATACGGAAATACCGTACCTCCCACATTGGGATTGTAATCTAGGAGTTCTTCCCAATTTCTCACTATAATATAGTCATGTAATTATGAAAATTTTAATTTTCTTCGATTCCTCTTCAACAAAAGCATAAAATTCTAGCTTAGTGAATAACCTATCAGTTGTGAAGATTTGCGTAATCAGCGATCATATATGGTGGTTGGATCACTTCCTCTTATAACAAATAACAATATGTTAAAAAACATGATATGTAATAAATCGCACAATAGAAACAAAAAATTGCAGCTTGTTCGCATAAGTTCGTGGAAGATTAATATCATCTTGAGTATCCATATGTTTTAACAATTCTGAAGTGGTGATTGACCTAAATACCAAATCATTCGATACCATGGTATCACTATTATAATCTTCATGAATCTCCACAAAAAGTAAATATTTGTTACAAAATTCTCCCTCCATAACTCAATATCGTTAAAGAATTTGTATGTTCCCGTCTCAAAAAATTTAATGTTCGGAGAATTATAAAACTTAAAATCCATATTGTGCTAAGGATATCCAATAAAATAACTACTAACTATTTTGGATTCCAATTTATATTCATTTAGCCTATAAGCCATCGTTTCAGCTAGACATCCAAAAACATGTAAATGCTTTAGGTTATGTTTATGAATAGTCATGATTTCACACAGTGTTTTAGTAGTTGATTTTGTGAGAACTCTAATAAAAATGTAGGTCACACATCTTATTGTTTCTCCTTAGAGTGATATAAATAATGTTGATTAACTAATCATACTTCTTACTATATTTGTTAATGATTGGATATGTTGATCATGTTAGGCATACCCGACATCCTATATTTGGGAATTATCCATACTCGTCCAGAAATTTTACAAATGGTCGATGACGTTGTTCACTTGTACCACCATATGTCCTATAGTATTTACCATCATGGTTTGATTTGACATACTTTATGCTATCAAACTGTTTTTTAATATTGGTCTTAAAAACTTTGAACTTACATCGACATATGATTTCTCATTAATAAGATATAGATATCCATAACATGAAAAATCATCAATGAACGATAAAAAAAATCATTGGTTTTTTCATGATGACGTAATGAGCAGTCTGCAGATGTATGTATGTATCAAGTCCAAGACCCATGTCGCTCTATATACATCTAATATTTTCACCTTGGTCGATTTTCTCTGTATACGTCCAATAAAAACATTTAAGTCCGAATAATTCAGCGAGACTCATATACCTTATATAACATGTTTTTCAAATTTATTTATAGTAATATGACCTCATAGCTTGCGCCAAAATGTTGCTGTATTTTTAGTTTTAAATTTTAATTTTCCGGTTATATTTACATGTATTAGTTATTTGTGATCTTTTATAGTAATTAACAAATAAAAATTATCATTCGCTATTAATTTTACAAATCTAAAACATTCATATAAAATAAAAACATAAACAACAATTTCAAAATTGATAACAATATCCAAAAAAGTTTCAAATAATAGAAAAAAAATTAAAAAATCAAAAAAATAAGGTGCATACTATACATCTTTAATACATAAAATGTCAACTAGATAGTAATCAACAAAGAACACATATATCATAAACCAAGCACAATTTATCATCACATATATATAGATATATTTCACCATCACTCAAGCTTAGGTTTCTTATCCTACCCTACAAAGAAATACAGACATTAGTGGTTGTAACTATATATTAAGCCAACTAGTATTTATCGACGCTGAAAGTAAATAGATCCATGAACAGACCATATAAAAAAGATTAGCTCTAGTTTTAATCATAATTTTTTACTTCTTACATTCTTTCTTATAATTCCCTAGTTTCTTACAATTAAAATAACGATCTTTACCAGACAAACCCCTATGCTTATTCGTTTCAGTATCGAATGCATGTGCATTTGAACCTTTCGTCTTTATCTTTTTCTGTTTTTCCAACCGAGGATTCACCATTTTCACCTCTGTATATTCATGTATAAAATTCTCCTCTTATTGCGTTTCCTAAAATGATAAGCTTATTAAGAGTCAAGTTCCCGCATTGATAGTTATAAGAAGTTTTGAAGTTCTTATACTTAGAAGAAAATAAGTAAAATGTGAAACTCATAAAAACATTTTCTGAAAGGTAAGCGCTTTTAATTTCAAAATAATGTTTGAAATTCCAGTTGTATTCTAGAAAGATCCTTTTTTCACGATACTTCATATACGCTAACTTAATAAGCAACATCATAATTTCTACCATATCGTTCTTAGAAAATTATTTGTGTACCTCATCGATAAGTATTTTTGCATCGGCAATGTCAATCAGAATTAGACCATAGAATGCCAATGTAATCACTTATCTCATGATTGAGAGACTCAACCTCTTGAACTTTTGCCAAGCCTTTGATTCATTCTTCTCCATAGGAGAACTTTCTTCATTTAGAGGTTTAGGATCATTGATTCTTAAAGCTAATTCATAATCACGATACATAAGATGCACAAGTGTATTCTCATTCCATAACTCGAAATTAGTCCCATCAAGAATGAGAGATTGTTTGCCTTTGGGTTATAGAGATCAGAATTTTCAAAACAACAAGATACAAACAATAAATAACATAAAATATCACTACGACATATAATCCATATAGCATTTGAAAATTAAAGATGACATAATAAATCATACCATTAAGCCATCAATAAGAGATATTTGGGCAGGTAACTTGTACATGTATGAGTTTGAAAAATAATTAACGTTGATCCTCTCAATTGGATTAATTAAGAAAATATATTTTTGGACCGATTTTCCTAGTTTAATGCTTAATGATCAATTCGCATTTAATAATCTCATGTTCATGATTAATTGTGCCAAAAAGTAAATTCTATTTGAATCAATTCAAATCCGCAATCATATTAACCACAAACTTGTCAAAAGTGTAAAATAATACAATTCATCAATAAAGATCAATTTAGCGGTATTATAGATCATAAATTTTATATCTAAATTTATACAACTTAGAACTTGTTAATTATATTAAAAAATACCATAAGACTACAAATCAATTTAGTTTCAAATGATTTTGTAATCTAATTTAAACTAAATAAGGTTTAAAATTAAACGTGCATAACCGATAACCGGATACTCAAAACAATCTTTTATGCATGAGTCTGTCCATAATCCAAAATATATTAATTTTGTATTTATTTATTTTAGGATGACATGCATAAATACATGCAAAGTGTTATATGAAAAAAAATACATAATACTCATATTTCAAATACTTTCATGTAGAAAAATGTTATATGACTTTGCATGTAAAATCAAATAAATCCAATAGTTGAGATTGTCTCCATGTAAATTCAAACCAAAGTAACTGCAAGAGCAGTTAGTAAGGGTGAAAGAATAATTCAGGTCCGAATAATTTTTTTTATGTATTTAAGAATTTCTAAATTTGCAAAAACCACAAGATTTTCAATTCTGAGTTACTATATACTAAATCCAGGATCAAAATTATAATGTTTGTTCACACACTACATTGTTAGTGAGTACAAATAATTAAAGAAATTAGTTCATTTCATGTTACCATTTATCGATAAACACTTGCATCAAGGGCAAGGGCAACTGGCTCAAAAGAAAGCTTGATCACGTACCTTAATCTCCAGTCAATGGATATTACTATTAAAAATACTGCTGAGCTCGAAGAGCAGCATGATAGTTACAAATCACAATAGAACGTTTAATGGAAAATCAACGCAACGAAATATTGTTGAACATGCTAAAATTAAAAAAGTTGGGTTAGCCACAATCCATTAAATTTGTGATTTGATTTTGGGTTTTGTGATTTTACTTCGGGTTTTGAAACGAAGATATAGAAGGGTTAAGGCTACCAAAAAACCTCTTTAAAGTTTGACTTTCCTAATTTGAGTAAATCACCCCACAATCACTCAAATAAAATCTTCATTTGTTGTTACTGAGAAAGAGCATTGTTGATAATGCATCATATGAATTGAAAATTATATAATTAGATAATATCACCATCTCATCAAAGAATTGTTGGTGCAAAAATTCATTGCTAGAGTAGTTTTTAAGCTCCCTTAATTCTGCTTTATGCCACTAACGAATGGTTTATGTCAATATCAACTCATTAAATGGTTCAGTCAAAATACAGACTTAAACAAAATACAGACTTAAACAAAATACGTGTATATGTTACACTTACATTGCAAAAATTTAATTGAGAAAAAATCTATTTATATTCCATTTATTATTATTATTTTCGTATTCTAGTACAACCAGAGCTACACAAATTCTAACATACACGATTTCTCATTAATTTTCAATATAACACTAATATGATAAAAGAAAAAGTGCACTTCTAAAAGTTAAATTTCAACCAGGATTAAAGGACTCCTTTATACAAAAACTAAAGCAACGCTCAATTAACAAAATATAACACCCAAATAAAACATACAAAACTTAAAAGAATAAACCAAATTTGTTAATATTTGAACATTCAATTTTAATAATACTTAATCATCATAACTAAAAAAATTCAATAGATTGGAGAATAATTTGAAAACATGTTGTGCCTTATTATTATTTTCATGACAAATTAAGCAATGAACGAAATATAAGAAGATATCTATGTATTCGGATCAAGAACTCTATTAGTACCAATCACAAATCATAATTGATTATTTCTTCAGAGTTCACGTTGTCTAACCAAATCATAATTCAAATACAAAAAATTATTCAAGAAAAATTAAATAAACAAATTATAATCGAGATCAATTAATGTATCCAAAAACTAGTTACCGAATCTAAGAATCGAACAAATTGTGAACCTGATTCAACTCTTTTATGATCTAATTTTAGCATAAAAAATAATTGATTTGTTATCAACAACAAACTACTATCAACAACATGTAATCAAAAGATAACTGGTTTTGTTATCAGCAACAAACTATCCAAAGATAACTGATTGATACTATTAGTAAACTATTATCAACAAGATGTAATCAATAGATAAGTGATTATGTTATTAATAACACATAATCAAAACATAATTGAATCATTATTAACAACAGACTATTATCAATAACTTGTAATCAAAAGATAATTGATTCTGTTATACTATAACAAACTATTATCAACAACATATAATCAAAAGATAAATGAGTATGTTGATAATCTCATACAACATAAATAAGATAGATTATTCACAGACACTATTAACAATCTATGGAGCTTTTAATGGATGAAATTACGCAACTGAGTTCCAAACCTTCGTTCATATATAAACATATAAGAGAGAAAAATGGATGGAATAAATCTATACATTATAAAGGGGAGAACAATATAGATAATCACTAGGTAAACTATGTCAAGTAAAAGGCCTAAATTTGTCTATTTAGTGGTTAAGGACCTAAGTAAAGCAAACATAAGAAATAGAAGGGGTTAAATGATACATCCCAAGAACTCATCTGTAAATAGTAAAAGAGTGAGGTGAGAAATCCACTTTTATAGTGGTAATTATGTAATTTTACTACCCACCTCATGACTATATAAACGACATTCTTTTTTTGGGAAAAATGCCAATGATTAGTCAATTATTCCTACATTTATCCCTTTTGTCCTTTTCTCTCTCTACAAAACACTGATTTAATTATTTAGTCACTTTATACGAACATTTCTGAGACCGATCCTCTCCCACAAACATTTCCGCTTCTGAACTTTCCTAATGATTTTTTGAGTTCATCATAAATGTATCACTAATATAACTAATAGATCAAGAATCATTAATATTTGAGACATATTTCCCATCTATCTAAAACAAAATTCTAATTTAATAATAAAAGATAAAAGTATTGATAGATAAATCCAAACTATTTTATTATATAATTGAACTCGTAGTAATCTTAGAATACTAAAAAGAGTGGTCCATGAAACTCAAATTTGTATAATGAAACACATTTCAAACCCCAATTTAGAAAAATTCCAAATCAATAACAAAATTAAATAATTTAAAAAAACTGACCTGTGATGTGGTTAACAATTTTTCGATGATATTAACGTAATAAAAAAGAAATAAATAATTTTTGGAAGAAAGATAGAGAGATAATTGAGTTGTTTTAAGAAAATATTTAGAGAGAGAAAGTCCTACTGTATTATTCTTTTTCATTAATGACAAACTTTGACAATTTATAGGTATACAAATTTTGATAGGCATGATAGGCTGAATATCGATCACATGGGCATAATAGGTCGAGCATAAATAATAGCCCAATTATTCAAATAATTTATATATAAATATTTTAAAATTATAAAAAAAATCTATATATAAAATAAATACTAACTTAATCACCTATTTGTCGGATTTATCTTTAAGATAATTTTATCCTCATGAGATAGCCTCCTTAATCCTCATGAAATGCTTTCCGGAGAACTAACGTACAATATCTATTCAGATTCACTTTTTAATAACTCGGTACCTTACATGATTTCTATTTTGATCGAACATAATTTAAGGAGATTTTGAATTGATTCAGGAGTAAGGTAGATATTTTTGTATGAGGCCTTCAAGGTTTGTCCTTCGATTATACTTTTGCACATGTGTTACGAGTGTATTGAGACGATTACTCATTATTTTAATGGTGAAGCATGATAATGGCTAGAGACAGTTCCACTTCTCCAGTTATAACTGTTGGAGACGCTCCGTGTTCTATAGGGTTACACCTAGTAGGCTTGTAGGAGAAAGAATGTTGGACTTCTCTATAGTTCTCAAATAAATATTTCCCCTCCACTCTCTTCTTACAACCAGTTTTTAGGAAGAGAAGCTCTGCATTTTTACCACCGTTCACCATTATCTTTATTATCGGTTATAATCAGTCACCATCATTGTTCTCCAGCGACGCCTTTTCAGGAATCTGTATATGTTCTACTGCCACTGCTCTTACTAGCTGGTTACGCCTATCAGAGAAAAATGAAGAGAACAAAGTTTTTAGAAGATTCGTAGGATTGCCCAAATCCGAATGACCAATCGTTACATGTCAGACCTTCGAGTACAAAGGTGTTTAGCCATACAATAAACACAACATCTCCTCCGTACCTTAATCCATCGGTTAATATTTTACCTCAATAATTCAATCTGCAAGACCTATAAAATCCCAATGAGCTACCAATAGTAGACTTAAATCAATTTTTAAATTTATGGGTTTGGATATGAAGATAGATCTCCCGTAGAGAAAACCGATCAACCAATAGTTAAAAGGGGCCAACATATATATGAGAGCAAAACAAAGAAGAAAGAGTTGACATAACATACTTCACCATCCTTGAGAACTCTCTCAGAGCATTCAACTAAAAGAAAAACTACCGCTTTTAAATTGGTATTACCTTAAAGAAAATCTAATTACAGGTAGCTACTCGACGAGGTAGAAGATGACCAATTCTGGAGGGAATATTAGAGCCCCCAAAGATCTTGAAACAAATTTCTTAAAATCGAAGGGTAACAAGGTAAAATAAAGAAAGTACAGGAAGATGAGCTGCCTTAATCTAATTCTTGAAAGTAAAAGAGAGATATTGATTCTAGAGAGATAAAGTAACAGTAAAAAGTAGTCTCAGCTTAAGAAAGTATCGTCCTTTGTATTAACAGCCTCGACCTTTATTTATAGGCATTCAGACTTAGTGTAATAGAATTAGTTACATAAATGGGCTAATTACACTTTAGTCTATCTTCTTTACAAACAGTCTAAAATCTATCTTACATATTTACAATTAATCATGTAAGAATTTAATTCATTACATTTAAGACATCAACATTCTATATCCTTATCAGGGTCTAACTTAAAAAAATGAGTACCATATATTTACTTGCCCTCTCCCAAATTTTATACAACTATTATTTGGACAGCGAGTTAGACATGATTAAGAGTAAATGAGCATTTCCAAAATAGAGAACCATTAGATTACCGAAGGCATGAGAAACCCCGATGGATTGTGTTGAGAGGGAATTGGTTGTTATACAGACATACTGAACCTAGGGCCGTCAAACGGATATTTCGGATACGGATCTGCCTATATCCAAATCCGAAATCCGAAATCACTATTCGAATCTGAAATCGAATCCGAATGTCTGAAGTTGGAAAAATAAAATATTTGAATCCGTATTCGACAGATATTATCCGGATACAGATAATATCCGAATCCGAATGTCTGAATTTCCACTAAATTTTATAACTAATTGCACTATTGGTTGGGCTACTTATATAGGCACCTTAATAGAAATTCATATTCTCATTTTAGATGTGGGATAAGACTAAGAAAACTATAATTATTTTGAAAAGTCACCATATATTTTATAGAAAGTTTCGTAGCTGTTGTTTTTCCATATTTTAGATGTAGGATAAGAGTCATAAGACTAAAAAAAGAAATATTTGTTAAGAAACGTCATCATGTATTTTATAAACAGCTTGGTAGCAACTCTTTTTCCAACTTTAGATGTGGGATAAGATACAATTTTTAAATAAGCAACCCTCCATATTTATGGCCAACTTTATTAGTAATTTGTTTTGCTTTTTACAATGTGGGATAGCTAAAAAACATTCTTAAAAAAAATTATATATCGTTATTTATGAAATTTCGGAAATCGGATATTTCTAATACGGATATGACTATATCCATATCCGCTATTTTTGGATACGAATTCTGATACGAATATTATCCATTTTCTTTCAAATATAGATATTATCCGTTTTCCTCGGATTCGATATCGAATATTTCGGTTGGATATTGGATTTTTTGGATTTTTTTGGCAACCGAACCGAGGACTTAGGTTTTCCTTGGATCCATAAATTGTTAGTATTATGACCTAGTTGACTTATGTCCAAGCCAAGCTAGTCCAAACACCTGGTTTACATTAATGTGATTTATTATGGCATCGAGATTGTCAAACATTGCTATATCGATAAACTGTATCATCAATATCGTTGGGTTATCAAGGAATTCTGGAATTATTTTTATTTCTAACATTTAAAGGATGAATAAAAAATGGTAAACGAGTTGTTGGAATATCATAAGTTGTGGAAATTGAGTTTTTTTTATCAACAACAATTGGAAGAATGGTAAGAAAATCTCATCAAAAGATAATCTAAGCCGCATTCTAAAAATTGGGAAGAATACAGGTGACTCCTTAACTTTGGATAAAAAATTCTATTTATATGTGGATATCTTTGTACCTTACTTCATATCACTTTTTCTCTTAGTTATACTAAAGTTTTAACAAAAATATTTATATGTTGATAAGATCACCCTTAGAAAATTACAAAAATGGTCCCGGGAGAATTGGTTGCCTTCACAAGTGTTTTACTCCGAACTACTTAATTCGAAGTAATCTTTGGCGGACTAGTACCAAACGCAATCTAACATGGGAAGATCTAACCACCCCGCCTTGCATTGCGGCTATCTTTAAATGAATTTTTTTTTTGATTTCAAGGTCTTTCTTCCGATAAATACAAAGGCTCGTAGTCACAGGGTGGACAAAATTGATGCCAAAGGGCATGGTTTGAAAAAAAACACTCCAACTGTAGTGGAAACAAACCAACCCAACATCTGGTGCCCGTTATTGAGGAAGTTGATCTTGAGGTTAGTGAAATGGACAAAGAGCCTTTCTCTTTAAAAAGGAAGAGGAACTCTTCAAAATCCTCTAAAGAGGACAAACCTAGTAGTAAGGAGAGGAAGAGTAAGAAGAAAAAACACAAACTAGCTCTGAGCTTATCTTTGTGACAACTCAAACCGTACTTTCGACGGGAGCTGGAACACCTTCATCTAATTTTCGGTCAATAGAAGAATGATTTATTCCTGATCAGAGTCCAAGGGGAAGTCCAGAGAGAATCGGTAGAGAAGGATTTGACCAACAATTCCATATGATTAATCTAAAGGGTTTCGAACAATAGTTCCCTTTTAACAATACTATTGGCGTGCCGTTTCAAGTGGAACCAGAAGATACTCTTGATTATTTAGTGTTGGGTTTTGTGAGGTTGATTGCTAAGCTAGAGAGGGAGGTTAGAGCACAAAAATAAATTATCACTCAGCTCATAAACGAGTGCGAGGGTCATAAAAAGGCCTTTGAAGAAGAGAGCGAGCGAGCTGATGGTTTATCAAACAAACTTGTAGGTGTTGATGGTAAACTTAACGAGCTGAAAGTTTCTCATGAAGCTGAAATTACGAAGTTGTAATCATCCAGTTCGGAGGAGCTCAAGAAATATAGGGATAATGTTGAAGATGATAGTCATTCGATAAAGCATTTGTTAAAAGAGCTAAAATAACAGGATATCATTGCCAAAACATCTAAGGGGGAGCTCGAAGCACTCAAGACTCAAGCTGCCAAGGATAAGGAAACAGAAATATATGAATATGTTGATAATATGTTGGCGTCCTTAGACAACTGAGATGCTTCGATTAAATCTGACATGGTCCTAGATTTTCATAGGGCCTTCTTAAAAATGAACCATGGATCTCTGTGGGAGCTAATCCTTGGATATATATGAGAGCTAGTGCTTGTGGAATTGTGGCCCACTAATATGCCTTTAGCTGACCAATTAGGCATATAAATGGATTCAGATGCTAATGAGCCCAAAGAAAATGAAAGTGGAGACTCCGAATATGGGAGCTCAAAAGAAGACGACGCTAATGGGAAAGATCCCGCAGGAAAATGAATTTGTTTTTATATTTTGCTTATCCTTGTTATCACTATAGTTATTTTAGGTCATTGGCATAAAAAAGACATTTTGTTGTACTTTGTTTAAACTTTTACAAGTCATTGGCTTAACCAAGGCGTTTTGTATTTAGTGTTTATAAATAAATTGCCTTTACTTTATCGCTTGCCTTTAATCATATAATCTCTTTATATTTTCTCTTTTTGAAGGCAATTAAACTATTTAATCAACCATTCATTCGAATCTAGATAATTCATTTGGTCCAATCAAATTTTCTCTATTCAAAGTTAAATAAAATATTTAATTTAATCATTCATTAGAATCTAGATAATGCATTTGATATATTTGAATTTTCTCTATTTGAAAGTAAATAAAATATTTAGTTCAACCATTCTTTGGATTTATTAAACAACTCATTCAAAGGTAGTTAAAGTATTTATATTCAGATAATTGTCCCTTAGGATTTTTAATTGTGACCAGATAATGTTGGAACTTTTACACATGACCAACTATTATTAGAACTTTCTAATTGTGACCAACTAATGTTGGAACCTTTACACATAACCAACTATTGTTGGAACTTTTTAATGGTGACCAACTAATTTCGGAACCTTTTAATTGGGACCAACTAATGTTGGAACCTTTACACATAACCAGCTATTGTTGGAACCTTTTAATTGTGATAGCAAAATACATGAATCACAAGAATAATATAACACAAGAATTACGAAAATAAAAATGTGATATATTTTAAGTGGTTCAAACACCTCATTAAAACCTCCATAAGCGAGTAGGGTAAGAAAAAATACATCCCTAACATTTAAATTATAGAATAGAAAATAAATCTTCTTTTTAAAACTATTCGAGGTAAAGTATCAAGTGTTCAATATTCTAGATATGTCGTAGAGGATTACATTTTTTATCTGGCGAACGATAGGTTTCAGACTTAACTATTTCAATAACCAAATACGGCCATTCCCAACTAGATGCCAACTTTCCTAGCCTTTTATCATTGTTGTGTAAACAGATATTTTTCATAACTTTATCCTTTATTTTGAATTCTTTCTCTCGAACTCGAGATGCATACCGGCTTCTCACCAGGGTTTGATAATGAATAGATTAAAGGGCCATGGTTTTATTTTCTTCATTCATGTCCAACTCAACTCTATTGGTTATATCGTTATCCTCTCTAGAGTAACTTTCAATTTGGAAAAATGGGAGATTAGATTCGGTTGGTGTTACCGCATCCATCACATACACTAAAGCAAAATGGGGTTATTGGGTAGCTATTTTGGGGGCAGTCTGATAAGCCTATAATACTTCTTGCAAACAATTTGGCCACTTTCCCCTATTTTTCTTCAAACCAGTCAGGAAAGTTATGTTAACAACTTATACTTGCCCATTATTTTATGGGTGGAAGGGTGAGGAAAAGCATAGTTGGATCCTTTGAGAAGTATACAAAGCTTCTATGTATTTATTTTCGAATTTAGGGTCATTATCTATTTTAGTACTTATTGGAATCCCAAATCTAAAACATATATTATATAAGATAAATTTTATAACCACTTTAAATGTAGTACTGGAGAGAGGTTCTGCTTCCATCCACTAAGAAAAATAATCAATTGCTATGATAATATTTTGATGACTCCCGGATGCCATTGGCAGAGGTCTTACCAAGTCAAGCTTTTGTCTATCGGAGGGTAACGCTTTAGATATTGATAATCGCGGAATTTTTGGCACATATATTACTTTTGCAAATATTTGGCATGAATCATACTGTCAGACTAATTCTTTAGCATATGCCATAATAAAAGGTTAAAAATACCCTGCCAATAGGTACCTTCTAGTTAAAGTTTAATAACCACAATGGTAATAACCTTCCCCATCATGTAATTCAGATAATATCATCTGAGATTTATTAACTCCAAGGCATCATAATAGGAGCCTACAAAGAGATTTTTTAGAGAACTTATCTCACATGACTAAAAAACCATGTGCCTTACCAACACGCAAAATACCCTTAGTAATAAATTATTTAATCTCACCCAATCTCTATTTGTAGTAGTCGAGACTTGGAAATTTTCTTCTGTGCTTAATCCAACTTCAAAGTTTTTTAATATCGAAGGGAAATCTTGTATCAATATCCATAGATGTATTATGGTGTAAATGATAGTCGATAGGTAATCAACCACTAAATATTTTGCCAGTGGTACGTGTTCGTACTCAACGTATTTGAAGAAAACTGTTGTTTCACTCAATACCTTCAAATATTTTACCGAATGATTTTTTCTAGCTTCGGGTTGGCATGTGGCATTATTTATAAATAATTGTGAATCAGTTTGTAAACGAACTTTTTTGGAACCAAAAATCAAGGCAAGCCTTAACTCTGCCAATGTTGCCTCATACTCTGCTTCATTATTCAATGCCTTGAAACTAAAGCTTATTGTTTGGTACATTGAATCTCTGAAGGGAGATCGTAAGACAATTATTGCCCCATAATTTGATACACTTGAACCCCCACCCCCTCCCCATCCCTCTATATGTCCAAACTTGCTATTTTTTATAGGTTTCTCAATAGCTGATGCACTCTTTGGACGCTCCGAATGGAATTAAACCAAAAAATATACAATAACTTGTGCTTATATCGTTCTTCAGTGAGTAACTTCAATATCATAATCTCCCAATTCTACTGATCACTTGGTCATTCGACTCGACACATCCAATCTTTGCATAATATTTTTTAGTAGAGAGGAAATTCGAACAATAGTCGAATTTGCTTGAAAATAGGGTCTCATCTTATGGGTTGCTACTACTAGAGCTAAAGACAATTTTTCAAGTTTTAAGTATATTTTCTCAGCATCCAAAAAACTTTTGCTTATAGAGCAAACATAACGAGGGTAACTATCGATTTCCCGAACCAAAATGGTACTTACTGCATAATTGGATACTGACAAATAAATATAATATTTTTCACCCACAATTGGCTTGGTTAATGTCTCCAGAGGAGAGAAATGTTATTTCATTTTGGTCAGGGATCATTGCACCTTAAAGTCCAATTGAAATCATTCACAATTCTTAAAACCTGAAAAAATGGAGTATACTTATTCGAAGGCCTTGGGCTTTAAACAGTAATGTCCCTGGACTATCGAATTTGGTGACAGATAGTCCCTGGACTTTTAAAAGTCCGTTCGTAGTCCCTGGACTATCCATTTTGGTGACATATAATCCCTGGACTTTCAAAAGTCCGTTGGTAGTCCATGGACTATCCAGTTTGGATAAATTTAGTCCCATGCGCATGTTTATTAAGGGGACTAACTTTATCAAAAATTGGAAAGTCAAAGGAGAAAATTTATCGAAAATGAATAGTTGAAGGACTATCTGTCACAAAAATTGATAGTCAACAAATGCAAGGGGATTAACTTTATCCAAACTGGATAGTCGAGGGACTACAAACGAACTTTTGAAAGTTCAGGGACTATCTGTCACCAAGTGCGATAGTCCAGGGACGAGTTACTGTTCAAAGCCAAAGCCTTGATATAAATTTGTTTGGTGCAACCTATCTTCCCGTTAGTATTTGAACTTCTTTGGTAGATTTGGGAGGAGCCATACCAAGCAATACACACAATTGTACTAGATCAACTTTTATGCCATTTTTAATGATCACATAACCTATAAATATTTAGTATCATACTCCAATACATTTCTATGGGTTTAATTTTAAGTAAATGACTTTTAGATTGGAGAAAGTTTCCTCTAGAATTGTAGAGATGATATTCATCCCTCATAATTTTTACTAATATATCATCAATATAAACCTCAACATTTCTTACAATCTCACTATCGAAGGCTTTATTTACTAAACACTGATAAGTGGCACCATCATTTTTCAAACCGAATGGCATAACTTTATAGCAATGGAGGCCATTTCTTGTTATGAATGTAGTATTATCATGTTCCATATGATCCATCTATATATGATTATACCTTATAAATGCATCCATGAATGATAATAACTTATTTCCAAAAGTAGAATCTATTAATTAATCAATTCTAGGGATGAGAAATGGATAATTTAAACAAGCTATATTTAGGTCTGTCAAGTCAACATGCATATGCCCTTTGTCAATATTATTTTTTACAAACACCGAGTTTGTTATCCAAAAGGAAAATGTGATTCCCGAATATGCCATACTTTTGTCAACCAATCAATCTTTTTAACAATAGCTTCATATTTTTTCAACAAAAAGCCTTCCATTTCTATATAATTAGGCATACATCGGGTAGTATTGCTAACTTATGGAAAATGACATTTGCAGGGACATCTGTTACATTAACAACACATCAAGCGAACATATACAAATTTTCGGATAAAAAAATAACAATTGTTCACTTACAATTGGTGGAAGTTGCGCTCCAATCCTTACACATTTCCTATTTAGGAAAGTATATATCTCAAGGTTTTCATCAGGAATAACTGAACAAAAATTCTCCCTCAGACCATCCACATTGCCAGATTCCGAATAGGACTCTAATAATTGCTATTCTTTTTTAGTTTCCATACTCTTTAATGTTCTATGAGATAAAATATTAGCATATCATTCTCTGGCCACTTTTTGGTTGCTTTGAACAACTTCAACTTGTCCTTCCTTCCCTCACAACATATTTCAAACATTGGTGAACTTTTGAGGAAACAACATGCCTTGATAGCCAAGACCTACCAAAGATATTATTATACAAAGTGGGTCATTAACCACTATAAAGAGTACTCTGACTACCTTTTTAAAAGGTCATTTTTGGAGGAAATTATCACCTTAAAATTATGTAACCACATCTGCAGTGCTCCCTATTATGATTCTGTTTGACCGGAGAATAACTGGTGGATTTTTTCATTTTTTTGTACTTGGATAAAAAAATATATTGGCTAAACTACTTGTGTCTACCAGAATTCTTCAAAATTCCATTAATTTAACTAGATCCCCAATTACCACAACATTCTCGTGACCAATAATGTCTCTTAAATGATCACCATCAAATAAAATAACTGGCATCAAATTCTGATATAAATAAGTAGACATTTTTCCTTCTAAATGGATGGTTAAACTCACTATATGCCTCTTTCGGGGATAACTCGAGGGTGTTGATATCGTATCCCCTCTGAAGATGATCAATGATTCAAAAAGTTGACCTAATCCTTTGACTTTTCTTTCCTTTTCAAACGCACTTATCATCATCATATGCCCTTGATCAGGATCGAGTTCTAGATACTTCAAGTCCTCGTTAAATTCATTATATGGTCCGTACTAACTATAATGTTTTCTTGTTTGGAGGCAGCTTCTAATACTTTCCTTCAAATAATAGTTTGTCCTACCACTGGTACTTGTGACCTGCTCTCCGATTACGCTTTGAAAAAGGTGGTTAATTTCCCATTTTTCAATTAAATTTGTGATTTATTGCTTTAAAGCAATACAATCCTTGATATCATGGCCAACGCCATTATGATACCTATAAAACCGAGTCTTTTGATTTTCCCTCGGAGTTTGAATGGGTGGTGGCCTTCTAAATTAAAAAAAAGTGTATTGGCCTTGTCGTAGATGGTGGCAACGATTCAGTTAATTATGTAAAGTGATCAGGCCGGACCCACTTATTTTCCCAGAGCCTTGTGAATATTGGTTTGCTTTCGTCCGAGAGAAGTTCTAACCAAAGTCTTTCAGACGAGAATTAGTGGTTGTTTGTTGTTGAGAAGTAGATGAATCGCTCATTGGTTGTATAAAAAAATTTAGTCTCTTCGTCTCTTCTACCATAAATTATTCCTCAATTGTCATAACAAACCTCCAATGACATTGCTTTTTTCAGGGTAACGATATCGACCGATTCTCCAGCAAGAATCCATTTTCTAAAAGTATTTATAGCTACTTGCTCAAACAAATCTTACAAACAATTTTTGGTTTCTACAAAGCTCTTCGTGTAATCATTCAAAAGTTACGTAATAAACTATTGATATTGATTTATTGTGTCTATGTATTTTATTTTTCCTTTGCTCCCCACAAACTTCCTTCACAAAACCATCCATAATATACAAAAACTCTTGATTGACCCCCGTGGAAGCCGATTATACCACTTCAAAGCAAAATCCTTGAAGTTTTGGAAAATATTCTAGCACAATAACTTATCATCATCGTAATTCTTCATGAAAGTTTTGAATTGTTTGAGGTGGTTTTACCAGATTCTTGCTTCCATCAAACGTTTCCATCTTTAAATATCAAATCGCCTAGGTAAATGGCCAAAGAGAATATATGCGGAAAGAGGCAATTGCCTCTAATTTTGTACTTGACTGAACTGATGATCCTCATTGGTTGTTGCAAATATATCGGTTTAGATTGAATAGAAAACTTATCACTTACTTGACGGTCAGTGTTGTCGTCTCCTTATCTCTTTACTTTTCCTTTATGTTCCATATTCTATTTATTCATCGGATGTACTCTTTTTCTTGAAGAACCCCGTTTGCTCGACCTATGATGTCGATTGGAATATTTCTTTGAATTATGTATATCACAGTGACTCTTCATATTCTTATAATAGTGATTGCTACTCGAGAGGAGGAATATGCCACAAATTCATACACTAAATCCTCACTAGATTCTAAAGAACTATAACGATTTCTGCTTTTACGCTCCCTTATATTTTAGATTGTGCTTAGTAACTGAGTCTACTGCTAGTTCATTAATACCTTATTGTCCTTCAGATCTTTGAACTTCCGATTGGATATTACCCTGAGGGGTTATTGCAGATTCTCTTTGAGACCTCAATGTCTCAATATCCTCTCATAATTGGTCTTGATCCTCTTACATGAGCAACCATTCTTCCTTTTCATCATTCTTATGTGGTACTTTGCTAGATTTTTCTTCGATTCTGACTCCCTAATTTCCTTGGACATGTTCAATTTGCATCTTAAAATTAATGCTTCAGAGCGTTTCCGAAGGCAAACTTTAACCCTTACGATGTTGGATTTTGTTATTTGGGTACCTCTGTAGGGCTCCCACTGTGATCTCCAATGATGTAGTCAATAATTTCTAGATAATATTAGGGTAATAAGACAAAAAACATTTATTTTTTTAAAGAGGATAAAGAGATAATTGAGCTGCTTTACGAAAGTATTTAGACAAAAAGAATCTGACAGTACAAGTTAGATGTAAATGATTCTTTTTTCATTAAACGATGACCTTTTCATATTTATAGGCCTAAGAAATATTATAGGCCTGATGGGCAGAATACCGATCAGATGGGCCCAATGGGTCAAACATAAATAATAGGCCAAATATTCAAAGAAGCCCAATATAAAAAAATTAAATTATTACAATTTTCTACTTATGAAATAAATGGTAACTTTATCGCCTATTTGTACGATTAAACTTTCGAATAAATTTGTCCTTATTAACTTGTACTTGGAATTGTGACACTAGAGAGAAAAATAGAGTACTCGTCGTGATATCATGGAAAGAGAATGGTGAAAGAAAATATAAATCACGCCCAACTATGGAAAGAAGATAGAGTATTTATGAGTGACTCAGTTGAACAAAAAGATACCACTCATACTTGGATCTTCCTTCACAGATTTGTTAGAATACGAGACACGAAACTTTGACGGATATTGATTGATATTGATGACGAAATAAAAAACAAATCAACATAGGTTAATTGAGTCACGAAACCTCAATTTTACAACATCATCTTGATTGAGTCATGGAACTTTAGTTCACGAACATAATCTTGATCAACTTTTCAAGTCAGGTAAAAATGATTTGATCTTACTAGCCATAATATGATGAGAGGGTATCCACCGACTACTAAGTCATAGGGTATCCGAGCAGAGAGAATTAATGAAAATACATAATTGACACCAAACTGAACTGATTACAAGGTAGACTAAACTTGCGTGCAAGCACGATGATGATTTTTGCATCACTAAAGTTTCTCTGAGCGGTCAAGAACTTTTAACAACGTAATAGAAGACCAGGTAGAGGGAAAAAAATATAGCAAGCTAAATCGAAGCGAGCAGACGCCTTTACGGGCAGCGAACAACAAGGGTGGGGGTAAGGGAGAACGACCAGACCTCTACCGAGGCAAATAGAAAAGTTGACCGATCGCAGAGCATGACCAAGTGGAAAGGTAGAGTGTGGAACAACACTTGGCTTATAGCGCGGATGAAACCGATCGAGGCGTACTTATGGAAAAACAGTTAGGAAACATTAATTAACCAGTCCATCCACTAAAATCATGACCATTAAATTAGGCTTCATATCATAAATGTAAATTTACGTGCATTATTAGTGGAGCGATGATCTAGGGATTGTGAATAATGGCAAAACGATGTATAAATAGAGAGATAAGTAAAACATAACGCCATGTTTCTTCTCTAATTAAAAAGTTTTTTACTTGTCATTTCCTTTGTTAGTTTTTCCCATAAAAATTTGGCACAGTCTGTGGGAACGAAAAAGTGTTTAGCTCCAAAATATCTTAACCATGGTATTCACTAGATCAAGGATTGATAGAGACATACCAGAACCCAACGAGACGACGGGAAACCGGGAAAATCTGATAAACCCACCGGTAAGGAACGACCAACTACCTCCCGTCACCACCACTGACCCTAAGTTGGCGGCAAGAGGCCTCGTTGATGCAGTATCGCAGTTAGGAGAGACAGTGGCAGGGACTGGACTGAAGATCAATCCATAAAAGCATTTGGCAGCCCCCATTACGCTTGAAGCATCAGGTAATAATCCAGTGATAACGCCAACATTCCAACAGTTAGAACAATAGTTTCAACACGTGTAGCAATAGCAATTCAGGGTGGCATGTGAGTGAGATTTTAGGGAACAAGCCATACACACTACTACCATTGCTAGGATGTATGATGCGTTGTATGCCCTGAATCCTAAAGTCTGAGGGGCCAGCCGGATAACCGCCAGTCTAGGCCTGCAACCAACCGTGCCAACCGGAGGGATCCAGATTGACATCTAGGGCAATTTCGTAATACGATAATAGCGTTTAACCCCGATGAAGCTATGCTCTGTCAAGTCCTGTCTATGACCCTCAAGCAAAACACAATAGATAGGTTTAGTATTCTACCCAAGGGATCCATTCACGATTTTGCAGGTCTGTGGAATGCTTTCAGAGAAAGATTCGTGGGAAATAAAGATCTCAGGCGCAAGCAAGACTCGACTATGGACCTTTATGAGAAGCGTGGTGAGTCATTACAGAAGTTATATTGACCGTTTTTTCACGCCATGAATTATTTTTCAGATCTTGAAGAAAATATTATCGAACCCTCCCTCAAAAGAGGCATTGACCGACGTAGAGAACTGTATGCTCACTTAATTTAATTCTCAACGGAGAAAATTGGAGACTTGCTTGCTCGCGTAGATAAGTTCAACCGAGTAGATGACGCTCGAAAAGAAGATTCATCAGATAGACACGTCTCTGACCCGAAGGGAGGACCATCTGACCAAAAAAAGATTAACGACGCACCTCGTCGAGACACTAGTCGGCGACCTTTGCATTATGAAAATCCATCCAGGAGATTTACCCCATTGAACTAGTCCATATCACTTATCTATGATCGAGCAAAGGGAAGAATAAAGTATCAAACTCCGCGAGTAATGAGTACCCCCGGTTTTAAACGATCAAACACATATTTCTGCTCCTACCACAACGAGCATAGCCACCTAACTAATGAGTGCTGACAATTCTTAGAGGAAATTCAGAAACTAATAGACGGTGGGGATCTCATTAAATTCATCAAATATCAAGATCGCCCGGTTAATGAGGATAAAACTGATGACAATGAACAAGCAGATAAAGGGAAAACAACAGTGGTTATTCAGCATTCTAGGGGGAACATTCTGATATAACCGATAACTTGGGAAGTGGCACTTCACCATCACCTCACATTAGCAATGGAAGGCAGTTCAAAGTGGCAAGCAACACAGTTTCCAAATTAGGGGCAACCCTTCATCTCTTTTCACCATTGCTGGTGAAAATTCTGAGGTAGCCCAAAGAGCAAAAAACAGCAAAAGGACGTTTACCGGTTATGAAGTATACGAGGTTGAAGCTTCCTCTTACATAAATTACTGAGACCGAGTGGCATACCTCAAATTCAACGATGATGACCTGGAGAGGGTCAACACACCTCACATCGTCAGAAATCTTATCTGTCCCCTTAGCCGGTGAGCCACTATTTTTATACTTATCTGTTTCATCCTTTTCTGTAAGTGTAGTCCTGGCCAAAGAACTATCCGAAGTTCAGCGACCTATCTACTAAACCAGTAAAACTCTGGTCGATTCCATTATATTGCAAAGTTAAAAGGCTAGGAGTTTTCAAGAAGGGGATATGGTATTAAGAAAAGTATTTCAAGAGATCATAGATAAGAATGCCAAGAAATTAGCTCCTAATTGGGGTGGAATTTTTAAGGTAGTATATCAAAGACATAAAATAACTTATAGATTGATGGATTAGAAGGAAATTTATTCAAATACCCTTCAAATATTCATCAGCTAAAATTGTATAAAAATGAAATGTAAGGTTGTCAGTATAATTTTGACAATGGAAAAAATTACTATTATGGTTATTATCAATGAAATATTTTGCCGATAATATAGGTAAAATGTTATTTTATTTTTTTTGTTACAAAATATGTAAAGATGATAATAATATAGTTGTTAACAATCGCTAGTAATTCACAGTTAGCGTTTATTGATAAGAAAGTTGTAAATCAATAAATAAATTGGTTCCAAATACAGTCTTCAACCGACAGTTATTATGAATTTTCTCAAAACTAACAGTGTTTGCGATATATTTTTTAATAGTTAGTAACCATTGAAGGAAAAATCTCCAAAGAACCCAACAAAGGTGAATGATCAGAATGCTTCCTTGCCAAATGAACTTCCTCGTACACCTATCTTCTGACACCAACAAGCCAGAATTAAGAGTTCAGTCATACTATAAAACTTATTTGATCTTCGCAATAGTTATAAAATTATAACGAAATTATAACTAATAAGTAGCCTAGAAAGTGTAAGAGGTTATATATTCAATTAAAGTGAATATGGTTGTAAGGCAAGCATAGCTGAAAAGCGTAAGAGATCACGCTAAGCCTGTAGATATGAGGTTGTAAAAATGTTTAGTTTTGACTATCGTTATAAGCCATGCCTAACTGTTAAAGCATAAATGGCCAAGCACCGAAATCAAAGAGAATATAACTATAAGTTAAGCACAACTGATAAGTGTAAGAGGTCACACTACTTTTCAAATGTGATCAGATATCATATTGTATGAAAATTGAAAATCTTAAAGAATAATCTACGATTTGATTATTAGAATAACATCGGGAAACCCAACGGTAGATTAGAAATTTTAATGACATAATATAAATATAACTTTTATTCAAAGTTAAACAATTCCATTTAAAAAAAAGAGTTGATAAAGAAAAAAACATTATCAAAAGATGACACCATTTATGACAATAAAGATGATGTGAAATAAGAGTTAATATAAAAAAAAGAAAAATCAAATAGATAACCATAATAGTATCAGGTAATAAACATAAAGTTCCAAATAACAGTCGGATGCTAGCCAATAAAGATTTTTAAGTAGATGCACAAAATGATAAGATAAGAACAGGTTGTTAGCTGGCAAAATTTCCAAGCAGTTAGAGTATTACACAATAACAAGTCTTAAGGTTTTTCATGTTTAGTGTAATATGAAGGAGAGTATTGTTTATCGGTAACATCGTTGGGATCGGTGCGTGGTGTTTTATTTGCATTGTTATTAGTGTTGTCTCTATTTTCATTATTGCGGGAAAGAGAGTGTCGGTTTTGAAAGAAATATTAGTAGTGTTTTGAGTTCCAATAGTATATTCGTCGGATTTATTGCATAAGATTTGATAGTCTTCATGAAGTTCATCATAGTATGGTCCCAAGAAGACTGTTCTGAAGAATCATTTCAAGATCAATAGACGACGCTCTTTTATTTTTTATGCAACTTTTTTCAAGAATAGCTTTGATTTTTTTTTTTAGCTTTGTTAGCAACCTCAAGAATAGCTTTGAGTTTTTAGTTGTGAGTTTTGTAGTTTGGAAATTTGTCCATCTTTTAATTTCAAATCATTTTCAAGACATTTTTTCCCTCGACCATCGAGTGTCAGGTGTTATCCAATCGTTATTAACGGTGTCCCGATCTTTTAAATTTGGTTGTAGTTCTATCGATCCTTCACTAAATTGAATAGAAGGGATCCTAGTATTATTTAAAAGATTCATTTTATCAAGAGAGAATTTTTTACCATTAAGTAGGATGGAGTTGAACGAGCTTTACAATAATAGTTTATAGTTGAAATAAAGTAGTCTTAAAAATAAAATTATATTAGAAATGAGTTAGAAAATATTTTACCTCCATTTGAAGTTCAATTTGATGACGGGATGTCAAGTGGGATACAAAGAGACAAGTACATCATCGTGGATCTGGACAGGTCAAGTTATCTATGACACCATTTGACGATGGAAGAATTTTAACATTAATATTAGCATGCGGGACATGGAGATATCTGTTATAATTAATAGAGTAATACTTAAAGTATTCTATAAGATCAGGGGGATCAATTGAACCGAAGAGAGTAAGAGATGTTGGTACGCATTGTTTAACATACTCAATTGAAATATGAGTTTTTGTTGGTTCAATTCTTCAATAATTTTATTTTTATTGTTTTCGTAGATATGTGAGTTTTGGGTCGACTAGACGTTGAAGTGTAGCGACATTTTCTAGAAGATTTATGTGTGTGTGGTTGGCTATTTTTTTCTTCTTTGGCTTGTTTCTTTCGTTTTTTGTTTAACTCCTTGTTGTTTAGTGATGTTGAGATCTAAATCTTATTCACATTCATCTCTTCGAAGGTCTATTGTAGTCTCGTTAAAATTCTCTTTTTTAGCAAGAGCTTTACTATTGTCATCCATTATTTTGTAATCGTAAAAAAGAAAGAAACTTTTCAGTGGCCAAAACAACAAGTGAACCAGATTGTAGTAAGTAAAAATATCGTGATATTTGGCATCCAAAATAGGTTGAGCAGTGATTGAGAGTTTGTTGAATGAGATGTGTCAGAGTTATAGTTTCCCCAATCTTTAGAAATTATTTTAGCTTCTGAAATGTTTAAAGAAAGTAATGATGAGTATACGAGAGAATGTAAATATAAAAATTAGGGAAATGACACACTAAGTACCTTTTGGCCAAACCTATTACTATCTAGTACCCAAAAATGGGTTAATGCTCACTTAATACCCATCTCATTAAACATATCCACTTCTAATACCTAATTTTTTATTAATACCATATTACCCTCAACCTAGTATATAAGGGTTAATTTGTGAAAAAAATAACATTTTTGGGTACAGAACCTTCTTATTACTATTGAACTTTGAATTTTGAATTTATTAGGCTCTCTCTCCTCTCTCCTAACCTAACAAACAACCCATTTTTCAAGAACGTCTGTTCGTTTCAAAAAACGGTGACGTGATTACACTCATTCCGGCGATTACATCCTAACCACCGGCGAACTCCGATTAATCACCGGTGGACCATATAACAACCGTCGACTGCACTTCCGACCACTGGCGAACTGTTTTTTCGACAAACTCTGTAATTTTAGGTAAACAGTTCCAGCTCCTCATCATATCACTATTATACAGCTTCATCCGTCATTTTCCGTCGAGTCAATCTCCTAGCTCGACCGGTTTACCACTAAGGTCCGTCGACCTCACCGTTGATAGCAGCTCCGACGTTTGGAAGGTATAGAACGATATCGTGTTTCATTTTAAACTGCAATTTTTTTTCCATTTTCGATCTTGATAATAGAATCACTTGCGTATCTAATGTATATTAATGGCATGAAATCGATTATTTTCTGTTTCTGGTCGATCCAAACAATCGATACCGGCTCCGATTACATTCCGGTAAGAAATTTCAGTTTTCCACCTTTGTTATATAGATTACGATTTGTGTTTTGTGTTGTATGGTAAAGGTTGCGATTTGTGGGTTGTTATTGTATGGTAAAGGTTGCGATTTGTGAGTAGATTTGTATGTTTGTTATTTCTAGAATGGTATAGTTCTCTCAATGTGGCTATGTTTTGTTTGTCATTCCGATTCTACCTAGGGCTCACATATGGTATTTGCGATTTGTGCATGTCGTCTCTGGTTGCTAGATGAGAGTGTTGTCATTGTGATTTTAATGCAGTGATTGATAGATTAGTTTACATATCCTGAGATTTTAGTTATGCTAGGTTGCTAGATGTCTTCAAACATATACCATGACTGCATTTACTTAGCTCTGTAACATTTAGCTGTTGTACGCTGCCCTACATCAAACTAACCAAAACTCCTACAATTCAGGGTACACAATGTCAAAACCAAAAGTTTGCCTTTTCAAATTTGGTCACGAAAAATCTATTGTTCCGCTGTCCGAATTCGAAAATTTTGAGTCTTTTCAACAGTACGTTGAGGAAACATGGTAGGGTCTTGTTAGAGGTAACTACAACATTACCTACTCTTGCGGTTCTCGGAATAATTGTATGTTTAATAAGGAGACCGATTTTATTGGGTTGGAATGTTACCTTGATGTTGAGCGTCTGAAGAGTGTTAGTTTTGTTATAGAAGAACATGTTGCTGATAAAGGCTCCGCCATTAAACGTAAAGAACCTTTTCAACTGTTCGAAGAATCCTCGCATACGCAACGAACTAGCGGTGAAAGCAGTAGTTGTTTGGCGATTTCAACCCCCCAAAAAAGGAATCTTGCTACAAATAGATGGGCAGAAGCTATCATTAGTGTTGGACAGTCATTTCTAGATGGTGCTCTAAGTCTAAGGTTATCCTTGTCCCGTTTTGCATTAGAGAACGGTTTTGCATTCAGGTACATTCACAATACCTTTACCAAGATCACTGTTTATTCTGTAAACAAAGATTCGGACGGCTCCAAATGGAGGCTTTATGCTTCTGTTGATTCTAAGACCGGTTTGATGACCATAAAAATATTTGTCAGTACCCATACGTGTAGTCCCGTATTCACAAAGAAGAAGAGCAAGCATCTGTCGTCCGATTTGATTGCTGATGAAATTCACGATTCTCATAGGAACTGCCAATCTGTAACAGCTAAGACTATACAATCCTCTGTCAATCAAGACTACGGGTTAGACTCCTTGCCCTCTAGTCCCCACCACTTGTAACATCTAGGTATTATGTTTGGCCTTGGGATTTCGACGTTTATCGAAATATGCTCCATCAGAAATGGTTGCACAGAATATAACTCAACATTACAAAAATGGTTTCGAAACAAACTTGCTGATCATAACCCATTGTACTTACAAATAGCAGAGCAACGCATCCGATGACTCTTGCTGGCTTCCCGGCCTTAATACATTTGTCTGATGACTCTTACATGCTTACGTCCTATCTGGAAAGACTTCCATCTCACATCGTAAAAACCAAAACTCGCCTCGATCAAGTAGTGGAACTTTTTCAGCTTCAGAACCTCGTTCCTTACGTTGAACGATGTTTTCAGGAATGTATAGAACGATGTTCCTCTAGCAGCTTCTATGTGTTCGGATTTAATTATATCCCTTCTTAGTAGGTTGATTATGCTTACCAACCCGGACCTATAGAATACTACTGTTTTAGTCATGATTCCCTCTTAACATTCCCATTTCAAACTAGTTAGTAATAACAACACCAATCCCATAGTAACAAAAACAATAAAACAATAAAACTAAGCAGCCAGCATATACGTTAACAGTTGAAGACATCACTGGTCCAACTTACTCCACAACAACGTATAACTCACTGCATTGCAACAGTGCTAGACGTGACCAAATTCATCTACTACATTGCTAGACGTGCAGTGCTGGCAGTAAACCAATCGCATAAACCGATGGATACAGCCAAAACTATATTGCTAGATCAGTAGAACATCTACGCATACTAACAAAGACCAACCTCAAATCTGTAAGTCTGATAGACGATGCTACACATTGCGATTTCAACCAGGACAGGTTCTAACAAGTTGATGTCGATGTCGTCGTACGACACTATCAACACCACTAACAATTGATAGCGACCCGTGTCTAACTACCGGTGGATGAACACTACGTACTACATGTATTGTTTTAACACCATCGACTAACAATGTAAACGAAAGCATTAAATCTCGCCGGAGAGAGGAGACGCTTATACATTCTAACTACTAGTGGATTAATAGTACTTCGGCAACGCATATACATAATGCTCACAGACAGACAGTGTTCGAAAGCCTGATGGCGAAAAAAACGTACATGTTTGACGGTGTTCGACAGAGTAGGAGCCAGTAGATGGTCGACGGTATTCGACTGTTAGATGGAATGATCGGAATCGGCTCGACAGTTACGGTGGCCGGCACGGTTACGATCGACGGTTGAGCCGTTCTCGTTTCGGTTCAAAATCGTCTTTTGGGTTCGCTCCCGTTTTACGTGTTTCTCTCTCCTCAAATTTAGAAATGTGAAAGTGGATGGAATTGGAACCCAAAAGTCATATTATAAGGTGAAAAAAGTGGGTTTCAACCAAAAAGGCCCCTTATATACCCTAGAGGGTATTTTTGTCCAAAATATGGCTTTAGGTATTTTATGGAAGTAGTCTAAAAGTGGGTACCATTTTGGTATTTGATAGTTGACTAGGTATTTATGGGTAGTTTCCTCTAAAAATTAATAGCATATTAAAAATTATATATACTTCTTGATATCAGTAACTTTCAACTTTGCTAGTAAGGTTAGGTGATTCAAATCTCAATTATCGACAACATAAAATTATTTTATTCCAACCATGGTCCTATGATGGAAGTGTAATCCTTATTCTTAGTTTTTGGATCGTAAAATAGTAGAAATGGCATCCATTAACTTTGTTGAATGAGATTTTGCGCAAAAATTAAAAAAAAATGGTTTTCCTAGTAACATATTCGTTACAATAATGCTAGTAATCGCTTGCCAATTGTTTAGAGAAAGATGGCTAGGCCATATTCTACACTATCAAAAGGATTCAAATATATTGGGATAAAAGAGGAACCTAATCTACGACATGATTGGGAAAATCTCTTTTTGATGGGATACAAATTTTAACTTTGTTAAGAATATTTTGCTTAAATCGAATCTGCTTTTCTTTTTCTTTTTTATTCTTAGTGTAGATAAATGTCTGATGGAAAAACGATCAGTAAAAAAACCAGCTTCATTCTCTACAGGTTGGTTGGAAGAAGAAGCAATATCATGTGTATTAGTTTTTTCCAAATCTTATTCATCTTCTTTATCAAATTTTTAGGAGTTGAAAGGTTTGTTGGGAGGAATAGGGTTTGTTCGTTTTATGATGTATTGGATGTCATAATTCGTATTGGATAATGGTGTTAGATCGATTTCTATTGGATTAATATTTTATCCACTAACATTTAAGGAATATGATGAGCTTTCGGAGCTGCCTGATGAACTACTACCTGAAGAAGTATTATCATCTTAGTTATTTTCATAATCTAATTGATCGAAGTCACAATTTGATTCTTTTTTTGTGGATAATTTTTTTTAAATAAATAGAGAATTCATACAAATACCTGGGGCATACCCCGAAGAGATACAATAGATAAGTGAAGCCTGAGACAGAATTACTAAGTAGCCGAGGTAAAATATTAGGGACATCAGCATAACAACTTAGAGAGTAATAAAAAGAACAGAAGTGGGAACAACATCATTGACAACCAGAGACCCTAAGACGATTAAATGACAGCTCCAGAGGAATATCTCCGTAAGATCCCATACCAAGTGTCTTGGTCAAAAGCGAGAATACATGCAATAAGAGAAAGAAATAATTAGGGGTAAGCGGTTACGAAGGCCAACAAATTTTGGAGCCATGGAATCTAGACCGGAGATCGGAGAAGATTCGGTGAGAAACCAAAGAGGCGGTGGATGGAGGGGAACCAGATATTCTTGAGTTCTTCTCCTTCTAAACGTGGTAGATAACCACGCTAAAACTAGTGCGCCAGAGATAGTGGTTTCGAGATTAAGACCAGTTTGACACCTCATATCCACGACTGCCAATTAGAATGAATAAAGGGGAAACCCAATTTAGAATTGGCATTGGTCCAAATGCTCTGAGAGAAACTACAGTCAAAGAGGAGGTGAGCTGATGTTTCCAGAGTAGAGTTACAAAGAAAACAGTCAATCGGGGTACTGTAACCCCAACTGAGCAACTTATCCCTAGTGGACAGTTTGTTTTGGACAGCAAGCCAAAGGATGAAAGAATGTTGAGGAATGTTTTATTTATTCCATAATAACCCGACCCACCCCACTTTTAGGTTGGGCATACGAATGGAATTGTAGGTGTTCTTGATGGTGAATTTGTTGCATCCAGCTTTTGAATTCCAAAAATGGATGTCTTGAGCGAAGATGTTAGGAGGGGGAAGGGAGAGGATGAATTTGTTGATCTCTTTGAGTTTAGTGTTGCTTCTAGCTCTTGCGGGTCTAAGACTAGATGGCCAATTCCAGTTACCATTGAGATTGATCTCGGAGACTTTGAGGTTCTTCCCGAGTCTGGAATCATCAATAATACCGGACCCATAGTGTTTTACAAGAGAGGTGGGGAGAAGCCATGGGTCAAACCAGAAAGATGTAGTCGAACCATTCCCGATAGCCACCCTGTACAAGTTGCTTGCCACAAGCCGAAGCCGGAGAATTTTCCTTCAAATCCAAGAGGGGGAAGATCCGAGAGAATGATCCCATAAATTTTTATTTTTGATTTGTTCCATTTTAATCCAATCACTCCAGATCGGGTGATTATTATTACTCATAATAGACCAAAGGTGTTTGAGGAAAGCCGCATGATTCCAGATTTTGAGGTCTAGGATCCCAAGGTTGCCCTCTTTCGTGGAAGAGGTAAATTTGGATCATGCTATTTTAGCCCCATGGGTTTTCATGGCAGATACCAACCAGAGAAAGCGACAAAGGTATTGAGTGAGCTCTTTTATGATCCTGGAGGGAAGAATGAAGATGGATGACCAGTAAGCTTGTTCGGCAAAGAGGACAGATTTGATGAGTTGGAGTATGCCCGCATAGGATAGATGTTTGGAAGTCCAAGATTCTATCATAGCAGTAATCTTGTGAATAAGGGGACGGCAGTCTGTATGGGTAAGCTGTCCTGTAAGGAGAGGAACTCCCATGTATTTGAGTGGGAGGGATCCTTCAGGAAAACCCATAATGGAAAGAAGTTCAGCTCTCAGAGGGTGATTGATACACGAGAGGAAGATGTGGCTTTTAGAGAGATTGACTTTGAGTCCAGAAAGGGCTTGGAAATCAATCAGGGCCTCTTGGATAAGGAGAAAAGATTTAACATCCCCATGATAGCAAATCATGAGATCATATGCGAAACAGAGATTCGTGATTTTAAGTTTGTGGCATTTCCAATGATATTTGAAGTTTTTATCAGAACTCTTATCCTTAAGAGTACAAGAAAGGACTTGCATGACCAGAACAAAGAGGAAGGGGGAGAGAGGGTCCCCTTACCAGAGACCTTTTCTACCTTTGAAGTTACCTTGGGGGTCTCCATTGATGATAATGGAGTAAGAGGGGGGAGGAGATGCATTTGATTATCCAATTGATCATCTTATCTGGAAAATTTATTGTCACCAGAATGTCCAGGATGAGATGCCAACGCACGCTGTCAAAAGCCTTTTTAAGATCAATCTTTAGAGCAACGCTTTTGCAATTAGTATTAGTGTGGTAGCCTCTAAACAGGTTTTGGGAAAGAAGGATATTGTCCAAGATGTTTCTTCCCGAGATAAAGGTCGATTGGGAATTGTCAATAAGATAGGGAAAGGAGTTTTTAATTATGTTGGCTAAGATTTGGAGATAATCTTATAGACAACATTACAAAGAGCAGTATGCCTAAATTCAGCTGACTCTAAAGGAGTTTTATTTTTGGGGATAAGAGTGATGGAAGTGGAGTTCCAAGCGGAATAGATGATTCTGGTATGGAAAAAATCAAGGATACTGTTACAGATGTCCTCCCCAACCACATTCCAAGAGTTTTTGAAGAAGCAAGAATTAAATCCATTAGGGCCATACGCCTTGTTGCTATCAATGCTAAAAGGGAATATTTGATCTCCTCACGAGAGATCTCGCGGACCATATGGATCATGTCACAATCCTTGACTTTGGTAGAAAAAAGAGAGACCACTTTTTCCAACCCCAGGTAATCCTCAGGATGTCGGACCCCCATTGAGTTTTCGAAGTAGCTGACAAAGATTTTTGAGATACTAACGGGAGAAGAAACAGAGATCCTTTGATCATTATTGATAAAAACAATTTTATTTTAGAGGAGATGAGTTTTAATACTATTGTGAAAGAATTTCGTGCTTTTGTCCCCAAGTTTGATCCAGTTTTCTCTAGATTTTCTCTTAAGAAACGACTCTTCGGCACGACTTAGGAAGATGAAGTTTGAGGATGCCTCAACTTCGTTGGAGACCAGAGAAGGGTTGAGAGGATCATTGACAAGAGCATCTTGAGAAATGAATAAAATATTTTGAGCATTGGTAACCCTGATACTAATATCATTATACTCCTTCCAGTTAAGAGTAGCAAGATCAAGTTGGAGACGATTAAATTTGTTAATGACACAACTTATACCGAAAGAATGAATAAGGAGGTTCTAGGTGTTAGAAACTATACTTTTAAAAAGAGGATGAGACTGTCACATATTGAAAATTTTGAAAGGTTTCTTCCTCTGAGGCCTAGGAAGACCAAGATTGAGGGTGACAGTGGTGTGGTCGGAAGAGTGGAGAAAACCAAAATGGGCAAAGGACATAGGGAAAAGATCGTCCCAGTCAGGGTTTACTAAGACACGATCGATTTTAGAGAGGATGGGACGGTTGCTTATTGATCCAAGTAAAATTGAATCCTGTGGATCTAATATCACTAAGCTCAGAAAGATAGCAACAATGATTGAAATCATCAATAGCCGAAAACCAATTATCGGAGGAGCCTATTCGCTCATCGGGGTGACAGATGGCATTGAAATCCCCCAAGGCAGCCCAGGGAGTGCCTTGGTTGGAATTAAAGATGGTGATTAGATCATTCCAAAGAGGAAGACGATATGCTGCCTCATTGAATGCATAAATAGCGGAGAATCTAAATGATGCATTGAAGTTGTGACATTTGGCAGAACAATGGATGAATTGAGAAGATTGTGAAATTCTAGTGATCGAGATAACATTACGGTTCCAAATAATCCAAATTATTCCCAGTGGGTGAGAGGAGTGGTTGGTGATTACATGCCAGAAGGGTGACATATATCTAAGAATAGAATCTACTTTCGAAAGATTGACTTTGGTTTCGACTAGGACTAGAAGAGAGATGTTATTTCTAATTATAAAATCGGTAACACCCCTTTGTCTAACAGGGTCATTAAGACCCCTCACATTCCAAGAAGCAATATTCATAAGGATACCTGATGTGGCTGACCTTAAGATTTTAGTTTAAATTTGTTTTAAATAAATTAACAATCATACAACCGAACATATGCAATTAACATCAACTTGTTTTAATAACATTCAATAGTACATCTGAATACTTAACCAAAATGTTAAATAAAAATAATAGCATTCAAAATATTACATTGAAATACCTAACTTAGAAAATTACATCGGAATACTTAACCAAAATAGAACATTGGAATACCTACCCAAAATATAGAATCTGAATTCCAAACTAAACTATTATATGTTAAATTTTAATTATGGAAAAAAATATTATACATTGTTTTAACCTTCACCAGAACTTTTAGGGCAGTTTTGTCACAGTTTATAATAAAATTGTGAATCATGTGTGTAATCCAATTTTAAACGATCAACTTTAATTCACTAGTATTTTCAAATAGGAATCTCATTAAACATTACAAATATCTGTAATAGATAAAAATATGGATGTGCAAACCAGTTCGTGAGTCAAGAGAAGACAATGTCTAGTATGTCCATTCATCCCATTCATCTTTGGTCCTCGAGATTTTAAACTGCAAGAAATTCACGAGTAAGAAAAAATTTGATTAGTACAACACTTATCATATCATTATCGGCACAAAGTTATATATATATCTGCAACTTGTTTAGATGATGTTATATTTTCAACAAGTTTAGTTACCCACTAACACCATATCACGCACTTCTATGGTAAGTGATTTACAGTTATTAAAAAAGGAACATAACGCGTCTTTTGGACTCCATGTTGATAACATCTAATATACAGTAAAAATAAAATTAGGTAATAAATTAATTTAAAAAAAATTCAACAACGTATCATGGTTTAGAAATGCATACTTCAACGTAACAATAATCAATAGTATTTATAACAACATTTTAGACCTTTTATTGGACCTTCTTTACCAACTCTACATCTCTAAGTTCTTATTTTATTATAATACTAGTTTCGAATAAAAATACAAGTTTAGAAAAGTTAAACTCATCTTTTTTGCGAATATTGAAACTTATTTGAGAATAAACTCTAGAATCTTGATAACACAAATATCCTCATCATTCATATCGTAAGAAATATTGATAATTTCCTCAAACTAGTGGAAGAAATTTAAATTTCATCCAAAAAAAATAGCAAGTATCCAAATACAATTCTTTAAAGACAAGGAATCCAGTATTCAATTCTTCGTTAAAAGTGGTTAGTTGCAATGATAGAAATTTAAGGACGGCCACAAAAAAATATATACTATTTTGAATATGAAATGAAAGTTTGTCACCCCGAACGTTTTCAAATACAGAGAGTCCATGGATATTTGTTGCAAATTAAAGTATAAAAGCTCTCTAGAACTTAGATTTACTTTATCAACAACACGTTCTATTACAAATTAAAGCCATTAGGTAATTCAGTTAACCTAATGTTACCTAATATCATAGCAAAATATGAAATTTTAACAGTTTAATATACCATACTTACTTATGATCGTCTCGACCCAATTAAAATTACTTTAATTGGAATCTGCTAATATGAGGACCCTGACAGACTTCCAATTTATTCTCTATTTTTTGGACAATACACTAGTTCTAACATGCTCTTTAGTGGTGGGCAACAACGTGAGAATAGTAACACAAGCTCATGGTTATATGACCCTTTTGGACAAACGGAATCGGGCCTTATTTGGAACACAGTTATCAGAATTAGGTGTTACGATTACTCAAATCGAACGCATCGAGAATTCAAATGACTTTTGGAAGTATCACGGGGATAATCTTAGTGATGAAGTTCATGCCCAAAAATCTAGCGTTAGGGCCTCATTTATTTGTTTTTTTGTTTTTTTAGCATTTTTCTATTTTGTTTTATTTATTTAAAATACTTAGAGAGCTCTAATCGCTTTGAAATTGAGATAATGTATATTTTATTACGTTGAGAACGATCTGTAATTTTTGTGTAAGGTTTTGAGCACTTCTATAAAAGGTTTTCAAACCCTACTTTACCGTCAGACTTTGATAAATTAAATATTGAGATTATTGTTTCTAAGTTTTTTTCTCTCTAGCCTAGGGGTATGGTTTTACCTACTCTTATCATTTCTCTTATTGAGTTCTTGCAACTATCAATTCTGTTTCTGCTATTCACTTTCATCAAAATGTGTACGATCATGGAGTCTGGTAAGTCGCTTATCATCGTAAAGATTTCCATAAAATAAAACAAGTCATGTGATGTAGTTGCACAAGCCCATGACTATATGACCCTTTTGGACAAACGGAAACATGCTTTATTTGGGGCCCAGATATCAGAATTAGGCGATGCGACCACTCAAATCGAACGTGTCGAGAAGCCCAGCACTTTTCGAAAGCATCACAAAGTGATGAAGTTCAGGCCCTAAATTTAGTCCTTTAAACCCTCGTTTTGCTGTTTTAGTAAATTTTCTGCATTTTCCTATTTTATTTAGATTTTATTAAAATACTTAACCAGCTCCAATCGCTTTGAAATTGGGCTGGGCTTTATTTTATTGCATAAGAAAAAAAGCTGTAATTTTGGGCTAGGGTTTTGAGCACTTCTATAAAAGGCTCTCAAACCCTAGTTTTGCCTCAGACTTTTTTTAATAGAATTTTGATTTTCTTTAAAGTCTCATTTACTCTAACCTAGGGGTAGAACTATCCATCTTCTATTGTTCGTCTTCTTTTTCTGAATTTTCAGCCATCTGTTCCATTGCGTAGCTTGACGCTACCATATTGGTATCAGATTCAGAGTTCCTACGGCGTGGGTAACAACGGTATGCCGCCAAAGCGATCTTTTCGGGGGAAGTCCACTATTCCGCTCACTGAACCGGTCGACCGTGATGCATTCGGTCAATTCCAATCCCAGGTTGGTGAACAGATGCACTCGTTGGGAAATCAGTTGAGAGACGTACAAGAAGCACTACACCGGCTGTTGAACAACCAAACCAACGGCTTTCGAGCTCCAGGTTCGAGCAACCAGCCGTCCGGATCTGAGAGAGAGATCGGCCGCGAGCAGAATCCGTTTGCTCCTCGGCGAGAACAAGTTAGGGGTCAATACTCACCACAATTGAGCAGCCGCCACCGAAAGATTCTGATCTGAACGACAACAACCGGTGGGAATCTGGATTTAGATTGGAGATGCCAGAGTTCCAAGGGGGTCTTGCACTGGAGGAGTTTTTAGATTGGATCGCCTCAGTTGAAGAAGTTTTTGATTTCAAGGAGGTTCCGGATGCAAAGCGGGTACAGTTGGCTGCAACTAAGTTCCGAGGCCGAGCTGCATCCTGGTGGCAACAGCTCAAGCAGACCAGATCAAGGCACGGTAAGCCAAAAATAACAACTTGGGCTAAGTTCGTGAAGCACATGAGGGCTGTGTTTTTGCCTTACAACTATAACCGCATAATGTATCAGCAGTTCCAAAACCTTAAACAAGGGTCAAAGACTGTTGACGAGTACACTAACGATTTGTTCACGCTACAAAACCGTGTATATATTACTGATTCAGCAGATCAGCTAGTATCTCGCTATATAGGGGGGATGCGACAACAGTTTCAGGACCAGCTGAATATGTTCGACCCTGTGAATATGTCTGAAGCACATCAGCGCGCACTGCATCTCGAGAAAGCCCTTTCACGAAGGCCTTATGGAGGAGACACTGCCAGACCAAATCCATTGACATTCCCCAAAAAGACGGTTCCAAGCCCTAACCCAGGAGTGGCAACTGCTTCTCCTATGCGCACAGGTGCTAATTTGCAGGACCCTAGTCGCACAGTTACTTCCTCACAGGTCTGGTGCTACCATTGTCATGAACTAGGGCACGTTGCTTTACAGTGTCCAAAATTAAGACAACAACCACAACACCCGAGGGGTCTGTTCGCTGACACTGCTGATTTTTCCCTGGAGGGCGAGCTGCGGTTTGATGAAGAACCAGAGGATGTTATTGATGAGGTTCCAGAGGACCAGGTTGCAGGAGGAGATATTGGTCAGGCATTGGTTCTAAGCCGTATCTGCTTGATTCCGAAAGCCAAAAGTGATGGGGATGATTGGCTACGGAACAATATTTTCCAATCGACTTGTACTATTGGGGGAAAGGTATGAAAATTCGTTATTGATTCAGGGAGCTGCGAAAATGTTATCTCTGAAGAAGTTGTCCAGAAACTGGCTCTGAAAACAGAAGACCACCCAAACCCCTACAAGCTTGCCTGGTTAAAGAAAGGTAGTAAGGTAAGTATCTCTAGAAGATGTCTGGTATCTTTCTATGTTGGTAACTATAGGGATAAAGCTTGGTGCGATTTCATTGGGATGGATGCGTGTCACTTGTTGCTAGGCCGACCCTGGCAATATGATAGAAGTGTCACATATGATGGTAGGAGAAACCGCTACAGTTTTATATGGAATAATGTCAGGTTCATATTAACACCAACTAGAGAGGTTTCTCCAAAACCTACCCTTGCAGTATCAAAGGAGTCAGGTAAGAACTTTCTAGCTCGAAAGGCGTTTATAGAACATGCTCATGAAACAGGGATTGTCTATCTTTTGGTGGTTAAAGAATTTAGTACTGATCCATTTGCTGGTATACCTGAGCGAGTTCGGCCGCTTTTAGCAGAATTCTCTGTTGTCTTTCCCGATACTTTACCTATAGGTCTTCCTCCATTGAGAGATATCCAACACCAGATTGACCTTGTACCGGGTGCTAGTCTACCAAACCGACCGCATTATCGGATGAGCCCAAAAGAGCATGAAGAGCTCCGCAGACAGGTGGAGGAACTGTTAACGAAAGGCCACATCCGGGAGAGTCTTAGTCCTTGTGCGGTTCCTGCACTATTAACACCAAAGAAGGATGGCTCAATGAGAATGTGTGTGGATAGCCGGGCTATCAAAAAAATTACAGTCAGGTATCGGTTTCCTATTCCTCGCCTTGATGATTTACTGGATCAATTGAATGGTGCTACTGTGTTTACGAAGCTGGATTTGAAGAGCGGATACCACCAGATTCGTATTCGTATGGGGGATGAGTGGAAATCAGCCTTCAAGACCCGAGAAGGTCTGTTTGAATGGATGGTAATGCCATTCGGTCTTTCTAACGCTCCTAGCACGTTCATGCGGGTTATGAACCAGGTATTTCGCCCATTCATCGGAAAATTTCTTGTTGTGTACTTTGATGATATTCTTATTTATAGTACCACGGAAGAGCTGCATCTCCAGCACTTACGCGAGGTGTTGGTTGTTTTGAGGCGAGAGAAGTTTTATGGAGGACTCGATAAGTGTTGTTTTATGACAGACTCGGTCGTCTTCCTGGGGTATGCTGTGTCAAAAGATGGGCTTTCAGTGGATCAGTCGAAAGTAGAAGCCGTGCAAGACTGGCCTATTCCTACTTCCATCACTGAAGTCCGCTCTTTTCACGGATTTGTCTCCTTTTACAGACGGTTCATACATAACTTCAGCATTGTTATGGCTCCCATTACAGAGTGTATGAAGGGCAAGACGTTCTGCTGGACCCCTGAAGCAGCTAAAGCGTTTGAGGAAATCAAGGGAAGACTGACCACTGCACCGATTCTGGTTTTACCTGACTTTTCTACAGGATTTGAACTGCATTGTGATGCGTCCGGATTGGGCATTGGCGCTGTACTCAGCCAACAAGGTCGTCCTGTAGCATACTTCAGCGAAAAGTTAAGTGGAGCTAAACTTAACTACATCACCTATGACAAGGAGTTCTATGCAGTTGTACGAGCTTTGAAGCACTGGAGTTCCTACTTGGCCTACAATGACTTTGTCCTGTACACCGATCATGATGCCTTAAAACATCTGCAGAGTCAGGAGAAACTCTCTTTCCGCCATGCACGTTGGGCAGCATTTACGCAACAATGTACCTTTTCCATTAAGCATACTTCGGGGACAGTTAACCGCGTAGCTCACGCATTGAGCCGACGCAGCATGATGATTCGTATGGAAGGAGAAGTTGTGGGATTCGAGATGATGAAGGATCTACTAGCTATCGATCCATATTTTGGTCCTATTCTAGAGGACGTCAGCGCAGGTTTGAGAAAAGATTTTGCAGTGAGCAACGGTTACCTCTTCAAAGGTAATTTACTTTGTGTTCCTGAGGGTAGTTTGAGATTACTAATTGTACAGGAGAGACACAACGAGGGGCATGGGGGTAGAGATCAAACCCTTCACTCTGTATCCAGTCAGTTCTTCTGGCCGCATTTGAGGCGAGATGTTATCCGTTTTGTAGCTGGTTGTCGGGTTTGCCAGGTGGCAAAAGGTACATCCTCCAACGCAGGTCTATACCTACCACTCTCAATACCGGAAGGACCATAGCGAAGCGTCAGCATGGATTTCATCTCTGGGCTGCCAAGAACACAGAGAGGTAACGATTCTATTTTTGTAGTGGTTGACAGGTTTTCTAAGATGACCCACTTCATTGCCTGCAAGAAAACCACAGATGTTGTGAATGTTGCTAATTTATACTTTCGTGAGTTCTACCGCTTACATGGTCTACCCTTGAATATCGTTTCTGATCGCGATGCGCGGTTTGTGGGGCATTTTTGGAGGAGTTTGTGGTGCCTCACAAACATGAAGCTGAGTTTTAGCAGCGCATATCACCCGTAAACAGACGGCCAAACCGAGGTAACTAATCGAACGTTAGGCAATAGGTTACGCACAGAGGTCTCTGGGAACTTGGAAGCATGGGATTCTCGTCTTTATCATGTTGAGTTCGCCTACAACAGGCACCACAAGCGCAGTACTGGGTATAGTCCCTTCATGGTAGTCTATGGTTATAACCCACGGGGTCCTATGGACTTAGCTTTCCCAACGCTTGATAAGGTCCCAACTAAGGTCGAGAACGCCATTGCTGATCTATGGGAGATCCATGCAAACACCCGCAAACACCTGGAGGAAACAACACAGAAGTACAAGATTGCCGCAGATAAGAAGCGTTGCCTGGTGGAGTTTGTAGTGGCAGACTTTGTATGGGCTGTTTTGACCAGGGATCGCTATCCTGCATACGAGTACAACAAGGTGGCTGCAAGGAAGGTGGGTCCGTTTGAAATTATTGAAAAAATTAATCCCAATGCATACAGGTTGAAACTACCCAGGCACATGAAGACCCATAACGTTTTCAACGTGAAGCACCTGGTGCCATTTACTGCTGCTGCTGAGGATGATGAAGCTGAGAATTCATGGGTGAATTCTTCCGAAGAAGGGGAGGATGATGTAGTTGCACAAGCTCATGACTATATGACCCTTTTGGACAAACGGAAACATGATTTATTTGGGGCCCAGATATCAGAATTAGGCGATGCGACCACTCAAATCGAACGCGTCGCGAAGCCCAACACTTTTCGAAAGCATCACAAAGTGATGAAGTCCAGGCCCTAAATTTAGTCCTTTAAACCCTCGTTTTGCTGTTTTAGTAAATTTTCTGCATTTTCCTATTTTATTTAGATTTTATTAAAATACTTAACCAGCTCCAATCGCTTTGAAATTGGGCTGTGCTTTATTTTATTGCATAAGAAAAAAAACTGTAATTTTGGGCTAGGGTTTCGAGCACTTCTATAAAAGGCTCTCAAACCCTAGTTTTGCCTCAGACTTTTTTTAATAGAATTTTGATTTTCTTTAAAGTCTCATTTACTCTAACCTAGGGTTAAAAACTATCCATCTTCTATTGTTCGTCTTCTTTTTTTGAATTTTCAGCCATCTGTTCCATCGCGTAGCTTGACGCTACCATCATGTAAACATAAATATTCAACGAACCTAACCAACTAACTAAACAAAATAAACAAGCCAATTAGTCAAAGATGAAGTTTTTAAAATAATTTTACACTAATTTCAACCTAGTAGGTCGACATTAATGTAATCTAATGAAATATAAAACGAGCACCGGTGTAGAACTAGTGTGTAGACATTAGACACAGATATCAACACACTAAGTCGACATTAGGGTACATTTGTTTTTTAAAAAAATATTTTTTGTTTTAAGATTTACACTAATGTTGGCCTAGTTCGTCGACAATAAACAAAAATATAGACGTCCTACGTTCGCATTAGTGCAAATGTGAAAGAAAAAAATAAAAACCAAATGAAACACATCTAACCTAAAAGTTTAACCAACAATTACAAATCTTGCATATAATCCCAAACTCAACGAAATTATTTTATTAACTTAATATTTATACTTAACTAACCATCTTTTACAATCTAAAACTACTATAAATTATTAAATTTCATGACATATAATATTTAAAAAAATTAAAACAAGTTACTAACAACGTTCATTTAAGTAAAACAAAAGTTTGATTCAAGTAAAACACATAAAATAAAACTAAATACAGGTTTAATAAATATTTATTTACTTTTTGTAAGATAAAAAAGAATATAGGTTTTTTGGTGTTTTTAAAATTAAAAGTTTCAAAAAAAATTAAAATTAATTTTATAAAAATAAATGTATTTAATAAGGGAAATGACACCTTAAGTACCTACTCACCAAACATATTGGTATTTAGTACCCAAGAATGAGTTTATATTTACTTAATACTCATCTCATTAAAATAACTCTCATTTTATATCCAATTTTTTTTAATACTCTAACTACCCTCAACCAACTATATAAGGCTTTTAAAAAAAATAATGGGTATTTTCACCCAATCAAATATTTTGAAATTTGAATTTTTAATCAGCAGCCTCTCTCTCTCTTACCCTAACAAAATATTCATTTGTCGGTCGTAGCCACCCTTCAGCATACTCTTTTGTTTGTCGTCCTATGCTACATATCTGGTTTGTGCATTTCTCATGGTGAACTGTCCATATTATGTTCTTGGAAACAATCCTTTTTGCCTTATGTTTCGTTATGAACTATATATGTTTTGGTATGTGTAATGGTTTCTACGTATACCCCATTTGGCTCATTAATTACTATAAATTTAGGATGCATTCATATGTTTTATCAAAAAATGAAATTGTGTATTGTCATTAGGTGTTTAGTATTCATCTTTTGTCTTTAGTAAATTTATTGCAAAACTAGGTCTTTGTTGTGCTGATTCTTTCTTGTTACTACGACCTTTTACATGTTTTCGAGTTGATTTATAAGTCAAAAAGAGGTTTAAGCTAGATTTGTGGTCGAGTTTATTGTATTTTCCTGGTTTTGTAAGTTTTCCAGTGGCCTGATAACAGATTTTAGAGATGCACAGAACATGATGCGATTGTAAATGAAGAGGATGCGATTGCGATTTAGGTATAGGTTTATGGCATTACGATTTATATGTTAACTATATTACCATGATTGCTAGATATGACTATAATTTTAATTGTTGCATAACATTGCTAGATATGACCATGCATGTTGCATAACATTGCTAGATATAACCATGATTCCTATATACGACCATGATTGTAACTATTACATAACATTTCTAGATATAACCATGGTTGCTAGATATGACCATGATTACCAGATTTGACCATGTAACACATTGCTAGGTTAGGTGTGTTAATGATATGGTATATTTTATGTAACACATTGGTTCTTTATGGATGCCAATAGGAATAGGTATATGACATTGCGATTTATGACCATGATTGCTGGATATGACCATGCTTGTAACTTTTGCATAACATTGTTATATATGACCATGGTTGCTAGAGATGACAATGATTGCTATATATGATCATGTTTGTAATTGTTGTATAACATTTCTAGATATGACCATGATTGCTAGATATGACCATGTAACACATTGTTAGATATAACCATGTCGCTAGGCTAATGTAGAATGACAATGGCTAACTAATTTCTATTTACTACAAATGTAGAATGACAATGACAATGGCAGATTCTATTAACTTCTTATGTGAATGTGTAGTTTCCGTTTCTACATAACTTTTCTTGATTGGATTTGTAATACCTTAATAACAAGAACAATGGAGGATTTGTATGATGGAGAGAAATCGTCTGAAGTGACCCAACTGTGGCAAGACGAATGGGACGATCATGAAGTCGGTGATGATTTCTCGGTTATACTGAAGAGGGAACTCGAGCATTAAAATTTCGATTACCAAAGACACTATTTAGATCTTAATTTAGACAAGTATATTAGCTTTGTTTTCCATTTTCCACTTAATGTACTTGAATTTACCATTTTTTGTTGGTCTGCTGATTTTAAGAAATAAAAGTATCCACTTGTAACCAGCTTCCTTATACATGATCTATAATGTCAATATAACTGTTTTTCTAGAAAATTGTATCAATTATATGAGGTGATATATATGATCTATAATCTTAATATGTCTCAGTTGCGATTTGTGTGTTAACTGTATGACCTTGAAGATATAACAGTGCGATTTATGTGTTAACTGTATGACATTACGATTTGTGTTAACTGTATGACCATGATTGCTAGATATGACCATAATTGTAAATGTTGCATAAGATTGCTAGATATGACCATGATTGCTAGATATGATCATGATTACATTACACCTTAAAACATGATTGCTAGATATGACCATGATTGCTAGATATGATCATGATTGTTAGACATGACCATGGCTGCTAGATGTGACCATGATTGTAACTGTTGGATAACATTGCTAGATATGACCATGGTTGCTAGAAATGTTATGATAACACTTTACTAGATTGGGGTCTAACATTGCGATTGTAATGTCATTGATAGTTTGCTAGATTGTAATATGTTGCATAACATTGCTAGATATGATAACACTTTGCTAGATTTGGGTATGGCTTTGCTAGATTGGGGTATGACATTGCTAGATTGTAGTCTGTTGCATAACATTGCTAGATATCATAACGTTGCATAACATTGCTAGATATGATAACACTTTACCGATTTGAACTTGTACGATGCAATGTAATTGTGTGTTTCATGTTTTTATGTTGATTGCTAAGTTATAAACAAGTTGTATTGTGTATTTAATTCACTAATTTTAGTTGTTTTGGTAGTGGTTGTCTCTATATAATCTGGTATCGAGTTTTCAGTATGACAGGTTGAGGATGTGATTGTCGCTGCAGAGGATGCTATTTTTGTTTCAAACAAGATAAATGAGGCCACGAAAATGAGAGATTAGTATAGCTTTAAAAATGATGAACATAACACAACAATCGTATGTTTTATATTACACAACAAATATAAATTCAAAATGGAGCGTAACAGGTCCTCATGTTATGTCATGCTTTTAAACAACGACCACACTGCAACTGGCTAGTTGTTACTTCTCCTCTAGATGGAATTCGTTTCTTCTTATGTCCTGCATTGTACAAGTTTGAGTCAGTAAGTTGTATTTCCAACCACAAAGTAGCAATGTTTTACATAGAAAATCGAATAATCATCAATACACCCAATCTAGCAATGTGTTACATTGAAGATCTAGTAATGTGTTACATAGAATATCGCATTATGTTCATATCTAGCAAACATGGTCATGTCTAGGAATGTTATGCAACAATTACAATCATGGTCACATCTAGCAATCATGTTCATATCTAGCTATTATGGTCATATCTTGCAAACTAGCAATGACACTACAATCGCCATGGCATACTCCAATCGTAATGAAAATATACATATGAATCAAGTATCTAGCATGGTCATATTGACACATAAATCGCAATGTCATATGTAGCATGGTCCTATCTAGCAATCATGATCATATCTAGAAATGTTACGCAGCAATTACAAGCATGGTCATACGTAGCAATCATTGTCATCTCTAGCAACCATGGACATATCCAGCAATGTTATGCAAAAGTTACAAGTATGGTCATATCTAGCAATCATGGTCATAAATCGTAATGTCATATACATATTCATATTGGCATCCCTAAAGCACCAATGTGGTGCATAGAAGATATCATTATCATTAACACTTCTAACTAGCAATGTATTACATGGTCATATCTAGCAATCATGGTCTAATCTAACAACGTTTTTAAAACTAATCTACCATTTACTCACAGTCTAACATGATAAAACCAATCTACCATTATCATCAATGGTCTTATCTAGAAATGTTTTACAACTAATCTAACATTTACTCACAATCTAGCATGAAAAAACCAATCTAGCATTACTATTATGGTCTTATCTAGCAATGTTATGAAAAATTTACAAGCATGGTCATATCTAGCAATCATGGTCATAAATCGCAATGTCATATACCTATTTCTATTGGCAACCACAAAGCACCAATGTGTTACATAGAACATCTTATTATCATTAACACACTTAATCTAACAATGTGTTACATGGTCATATCTAGCAATAATTATCTAATCTAGTAATGTTTTAAAACTAATCTATAATTTACTCACAATCTAGCATGACAAAATTAATCTACCTTTATCATCATTGTTTTTTTCTAGCAATGTTTTACAACTAATCTAGCATTTACTCACAATCTAACATGAAAAACCAATCTGCATTACCATCTATGGTCTTATCTACCAATGTTATGCAAAAGTTACAAGCATGGTCATATCTAACAATCATGGTCATAAATCACAATGTCATATACCTATTTCTATTAGCAACCACAAAGCACCAATATGTTACATAGAACATCTCATTATCATTAGCACACGTAATCTGGCAATGTGTTACATGGTCATATCTAGAAATCATGGTCTAATCTAGCAATATTTTAAAACTAATCTACCATTTACTTAGAATCTAACATGACAAAACCAATCTATCATTATCATTTATGGTCTTATCTAGCAATGTTTTACAACTAATCTAGCATTACCATATATGGTCTCATCTAGCAATGTCTTAAAACTAATCTAGCATCCTCTACCTACAGTTCTCGACCTAATCTAGCATCATTTACCTGTAATTCTAAAACTAATCTACCATCCTCTACCTAAAGTTGTAAAACTAATCTAGCATCCTTTACCTACAAAAATGAAACTAACAGCCACAAAACAAGTATCACCATCCAAATCAAACTAACAACCATAAACCAAAACTAACCAAATCAAACTAACAACCACGAAACAAGTATCACCATCCACAACCAGAATCCATGACCAAACCCAAATCTAAACTAAACAAAACCCACAAATGAAGAACAAGGTAACGCAAAGAACTATCATAGATAAAATCAGACTTACTCAAACAATAAAACTTCGAAAATCGTTAACCAGTCCCAGTAAAACTAGAAATGGAAAATTAAAACTGAGGTAGTTCACCATAAATCATTCCTCTATCGTTTTTTTACAAAAAACATTACATGTACCAGTTGGTGAGGATAATTTTTGTCTGAGGGTAATTTTGTCAGGATTTTTGTATTGTTTCAAAGCTTTTAATGCTTACGTAGTTTGTACTGAGAGATTTGAGTTGCCTGGTTGTATTAAATTCTCATTACCCTCATTAATGAAAGTGGTTGGGTATTTATACCCTAAATTATGGGCCATATGGGCTCTCAGGTCAAATTTACAAAACCGGGTCAAGTTCAAAAACCCATTAGTTATTAAGTAGGTAAGTAATTAGCTTAGTCATGACGTGATTTAGTTTTTAATACATTTGTCCTGTTCGGATGGTTCAGTGGGTGGCTTTTGTCCGAATTGCCCCTATCCGGTTTACACAGTGAGTGGTGAGAAAAACCGGACTCATCAGTAGCCCATTTTTTAGGTTATGTTCAAAGGCCTTCGTTAAGACCTAAAAAATAATTTATGAGCACCCGTACTTGCGTCAGGGTATATTTTGAATTGTGTAACGGCTTTATCCGGACTAGTGAAATTCCTAGAAACTGAACGGTTTTGCCAGAGATTGTGGGACACGTGTCCTTCTCTGATTTGCCACACCGGCCGTTATTCTCCTAGTATGGCGCTCCCACTCACCTCAAAAAGCAACCTCTTCATTTAATGTTGGTAACATCAACGCCGTATTTAATCATTACTCCCATCTTTTCGTATTCTCCTAGGTTTCAAAGCATCATTTATCTTCTTTAGTATAAATTAACTATTTTTCACAGTTTTACCATCTTCATCATCCTCGTACTTTCAACCTTCAAAGCTTTTATTTCTCGAAAAACCTTTTTTCTTGGTGTAAGTTTATGTTCACAACAAGAACAGGTCTTGTAAAAGGTGGGTGGCTCAATTTGTCAGAGTTAGAGAAGGCTCAAAAATTCGAACATATAGACGTACTGCTGCTGGCCTTATTGGTTCTCCTGTTAAAAAATCTGAAGCACCAAGTTCAGAGCCTGATCGGGGTTCATCTTCTGTCAGAAGTTCTAAACCCAGGAGATTATTCCAGCCCAATCTTTCACCAATCGTTTGAGGCTCATCGGTCCAGGAATCAAAGCCTATCGTTGAACAAGAACAATCAGTTACTAGTGTTAGGAAACCCTCTACGTTTATAGCCATGGGGTCGGACGCTGACCTCTTCCCAGAAAAGATAGTACATCCACGAAGAGGTCGTTTAGTGAAAGGCCAGACTGTTTCTCAGTCTAAATCTCCAAAACCTGTGCCTTCTGAGTCTGGGGCCAAAGATAAGATTACGGGGTCAGAAGCACTAATCAAGGTCCCTAAAGATAAAAAATCTGGTCAGGAGGCCACCAGTTCAGGTATTGGAAACGAATTCTCCGGATCTGAGCCACAACCGGACTCCAAACCACAAGAAGCAAGCAGTGCTCAGCCATCCGGACAACTTACTGAGCCAACTATTAGTACTCCCCTTCCAAAAACAGATGATAAACCTTCCATGATAATAGAAGATGCGATGGAGAACAACATTGAAGAAGCCCCGTTCGAGACTGATGTCTCCAGGCAGACAAGTGAGACTGCCATTGTTAAGAAGAGCAAAGGCAAAGACAAGGTATGTTTGAAGCATCCGGACCTGCCGGAGTGCCTTGTGGGAAAAGTGGGACCTTGCTTCCACAAAGTAAGTGTAAAGTACCTGCTAGCTATGCAGAAGATCAAGTATGCCTTTATTCACACAGCTGAACTGAGTCGGATCCGAACAAAGTGGGGGATCCCTTAGAATGTCAAAGTGAGGATACCGGTGGATCCGGAGACACCGATGAATTATAAGCTTAATGAGATTGTTTTCTTCACTGAGCTATTCAACTGTGGGCTTAGGTTCCCCCTAGACCCGGAGATCCTCAGATATTTCCACCTTATAAAGCTTTGCTCAAGCCAATTGAGCCCCAATGTTTGGTATATACTCATGGCATGTATCATGGCCTTCAGGCTCTCCGGAATCCCTCTTCCGATGGAGCAGTTCGCAGCTGTGGCCAGCATTTGCAGAAACCACGTCATCTCCTTCTATCATTTCAATATGGGCGATGATTACAAAGCTGTGGAGGACTTGCTTGAGTCAGAGAAAAGCAGGAAGACTCATTTTTTGTTCATCAGTGGTGCCTGGGAGAACGGGAGGAAAATTAAAGCTGGTGTCAACCCAAGCATGCTTACCAGCAGATGCGAAGCGATGGTAAAAATCTCATCACATATTTTCACCTTTACTTATAACAAATTTGTTTGTTTAATTTCTCTTCTTTTGTTTTTGGTAGTGCTGCCTAAGGATTTCAATGATTACTTAGAGGCTAGGCAGACTACTTGTGCCGAGCCAAATGCTTAGGCTGCTGAGAAATGGGGAAACCGGTTCCACAACTGCTTTACCGGAGGTAAATTAACAAGATCACATCTATGGAATACAACGAACCGGAGGGACTTGTCTTGGGAGGAATTAATCACTCCACCCCCTCCGGTGATGATTTTTCGGAAAACATAGGGGAAGGATGGAAAGTTGGCCCTGCCTGGTAGAGCTAAAGACCCAAGCAAGATGAAGACCAAGAAGGGAAAGGGCAAACAAGGTGTGGTTGAGGCCAATCCTACTGAGGTGGAGGAAGCTGTCCCAACAAACACAGAGGGGCATGAAGACCAAGAACAGATTGATGTTGCTTTATTACAAGTGGTGGAGCATGAAAGCACCAGAGAAGTGGTTGGATCTCCAAAACCCCCAAAGGTTCCCAAAAAAGATAGAAAACGGGGAGCAAAAGACGTAGAGAGCGAGGCCAAGAAAAAGAAAACCTTTAAAGGAGATGAAGTTTCCCTCGGGCCTCCGGAGCCTCTTCCTCAAGTTGACCCAACTGATCCCACTCGAGCAGAAGAAATTCCCAATGACTTTCACCCCGGAGAGGGTACCGGAGGGGACATCAATATTGATGGTGTCAACATTAGTGGGCTTCAAAACATTGGCCTTTACTTTGGAGACCTTGACAAATATGATTTTTCTGGACCTACCTCCCACCAAGCTCTTCAAATATCGTCACTTTCAATGGCAGGTCGTTTTCTGTTTCAAGTGAGAGAGAGACATCATCACCCACACCTTATTGAGCAATATCCAGCCAGTGCTTACCTTGGAGAAGCAAGTGCGAAATCAGTCGGCCATCATCAAGGCACTCAACTCCGATAAAGAGAAATTATCTAGCGACCTCCTTAGTGCCAACAAAAATACTGAGGCATTGAAGAAAGAAAATGAGGAGTTGAAGAAAAGTCAGGAAGACTAAGCCACCAAGCTGGCCACTTCGGAGGGAGTTGTCAAAGAACTCCAACTGAAGCAATCTGATCTGGAGAGAAAACTCTCTTCTTCAACAGAGGAGGTGAAGGCCAAAGACAACGTTATTCTGACCCTAACTAATGACAAGACTTCGCTCGAGGGCGCTGTGTCCAAGGCTGAGAAAGAAAAAGCTGACTTGTTAAAGGAGTAAGAGAAAACAATCCAATCTAGGATTGATGCCTATACCAACGAGGTGATTGACTCTCATGAAGCAAGGTATGCCAAAGTCAAGTCAGATATGGTCTTGCTCTTTCACGAAAAATTTCCAAAGAGGACGTCGGGAGATTTGTGGAGGTTTGTGGAGTGTGAGGACATCCCATTTCATACGTTGGCGGATGGTGATAAGAAGAACTATTCTAGTGGTTGGGATGACACAACCGACGAATATGAACAGACCGGGGAGAGTCCAGATGAAGAAAACAACACCCCTAAGGAGAAGAAGCCCAGTGAGGCTGAGTCATCTAAGAAAGCTCAGTCTTAATTATCTTTTATATTTTTTTATGTGAACCAAAGTCCTTGGATGGCCAAGGCATTTTTTTTTATAATCGTGTACGGCCCTCGTCCGGGTAAACTTTTCTGTTTGAAAATTCAAAGTCATTGGATGGCCAAGGCATTTCACACATTTTAATGGGTAGTTTTATTTTACTCAACTCTCGCATTGTTTTATAGTTTCTTAACTTTTATGGCTAATGTTCAAGCAACCTTTAGTTATTTTATAAGTGTTTTAAAGTGAGAGTGTTTAAATTCTCTGATGACAAATGTTTAAGTAGTCATCACTCTACCAGTTTAATTCGGTCTGCCATAAGAAATTTCAAAGAAACTATTAATCGAACACTCTGAATTTTTAAGAAAGCATCGAATTTTTATTAAAAAGCCCGGACACCTCATTAAAACCTCCCCGCGCCACCAGGGTAGGAAAGAGTATGCCCCCAAATATTTACATGAACTTTAAACAAGTAAATATTTACATAGTCTTCATTCCAAGTATAACCGGAGGTGTTCAATGTTCCAAAGATGTTTTAAAATCTTTATATCTTTATCTTGGAGCCGATATGTTCCAGGCTTAAGCTTTTCACTGACCACATAGGGTCCTTCCCAAGGTGGAGCTAACTTGCCAAACTGGTTCTACCTGGTATGTAGGAAGACTTTCCTCAATACTTTGTCCCTTGGTTGAAAATCCCTTCTCTTAATTTTAGAAGCAAACCTGTTTCTCATCAAACCTTGATAGTGTGTGGCTCTGAGGTGAGGCTTAACTCTTTTTTTCTTCCATCAAGTCAAGCTGGCCTCTGATTGCCACTTCGTTAGTGTGTTCGGAAAAATTATGAACTCGAAATGAAAGGAGAGTAGCTTTTATAGGAGCTATGGCATCCATCCCATATACCAAGGCAATGGGAGACTCTTGTGTTGCAGCCCCAGGAGTGGTCCGGTAGGCCCATAAGACTTCTTGTAGATAACTTGGCCATTTCCCAACAGCTCCCTCTAAATTCTTTTTAAGACCGGACAAGATGGTCCTGTTAGCCACTTCAACTTGACCATTTTCCTTTGGGTGGAAAGGAGAAGAGAAGCAGTGTTGGATGCCTCTAGAGGCGCAGCGATTCTCTATTTCCTTGTTGTCGAATTGTGGCCCATTGTCTATGGTTATCTTTTGTGGAACCCTAAATCTGCAACAAATGTTTGATAGGATAAATTTTATAACAGCTTTTGAAGTGGTACCTCCTAATGGAGCTGCTTATATCCACTTGGAGAAGTAATCGATTGCAACAATTATAGTTCTGCATCCTCCGGATGCCATGGGTAGAGGCCCTACTAAATCTAGCCCCCAACGAGCAAAATGTATTGGTTCAGAAATTGACTCGAAAAGAACAGCCGGAGTATGAATTTCATTACTGTATCTTTAGCATGGATCACACTTTTTTAATAACTCCTTGGCATCTTGCATTATGGAGGGCCAATAGTACCCGGCTAAAAAAACTCTTCTAGTTAAAGCCCTGAATCCACAGTGTGTTGATCCTTCACCATCGTGTAATTTGGAGAGCACTATTTGGGATTTCTCGATCCCCAAACATCGTAAGAGGGGTTTACTAAAGGAGTTTTTTATAAAGAGTATCTCTTAAGATGACAAAACCACGAGCCTTGTATTTTACTTTCCTTGTTACTGCTTTTTCCGAAGGCATAATGCCATTTGAGAGATACTGGAGGAGAGGAAATCTCCAATCTTGGGGTTGTTTTATTTGTATATTCAGGATTTCTTCTTCCTTATCCGGATTGATTCGAATGGATGGGAATTCTTGCACATGAATCCAAGGGTAGGACTCAAAATAGGTTATGGTCCCCAAGGAGTCTGCTAGTGTATTTTCTGTTCGGGGTGTGTGTTCATAAGTGATGCTTTTGAAACTAAGTGCCACTTCTTTGAGAATAAATAAGTATTTGGTCAGTTGTTCCTTTTTTGCTTCGGATTGACCTTGTGCATGATGGATAAAAATCTGAGAATCGCTCATTAATCTGACTCTTTTGGCCCCACATATGAGAGATAACTTTAAACCAGCTATAGCAGCTTCATACTCTGACTCATTATTAGAAGCCCTGAAAGCAAAACAAATAGCCTGGTACATCCTATCACCGTACAGAGAGGTTAAACATATCCCAGCACCACAACCCATGGTACTTGATCCACCATCGGTCCGGATAACCCATACTATTTTATCTTTTACACCGGTTGTTTGCTTAGTGTCCCTGTTTGAATGGAATTCAACTAAGAAATCAGCCACAGTTTGAGCTTTGACTGCTGCTCGAGGGGCAAAGTCAATATCGTAGTCTCCCAGCTCTACTGACCACTTGGTCATTCTACTTGAAAGTTTGATTTTTGAAGAACATTCTTTAAGGGGAAGGAAGTCCGGACAATGATAGAATGAGCTTGAAAGTAGGGTCTCATTTTCCTTACAACAATCACCAGGGCTAATGCTAGTTTTTCGAGTTTTAAATACCGTTTTTCTGCATATATCAAGCTTTTGCTGATATAATCCATCGGACGAGGATAATTATCTACCTCCCTTACCAATATTGCACTTATGGCATAATCAGAAACTGCTAAGTACACGTAGAGGGTCTCTCCCTCAATAGGTTTGAACAAGGTTTTAGGGGAAGATAAGTGCTTCTTAATTTCATCGAATGCTTCGTCACATTGTGGAGACCAGTTAAAATCCTTTGCACCCTCTAAAGTTTGAAAAACGGGGCACACCTATCCGAAGACCTTGAGATAAAACGGTTTAAAGGTGCCAATTTCCCGGTCAACCACTGTACTTCTTTAATATTCCGAGGAGGCTCCATTTGTAGTAAAGCATTAAGTTGGTCTGGATCAGGCTGTATCCCTTTCTCACTTATCACATACCCCAAGAATTTTCCGACCGTACCCTGAAGACACACTTCTCCGGATTCAACTTCAAATTTACTTTAACCAAGTTGTTAAAAGTTTCTTGCAGATCTGCCAAGTGTAATTCTTCTTCCACACTCTTTACCATCATGTCATCGATATAAACTTCCATATTTCTTCCAATCTGATCAGCAAAATCCTTGTAGATCAACCTCTGATAAGTAGCCCCAACATCCTTTAACCCAAATGGCATCACCTTGTAACAATGCACGCCCCTATCAGTGACGAACGTAGTATGTTCTTGATCCTTCGGATCTACTTGAATCTGATTATGCCCAGAGAAAGCGTCCATAAAAGACAACAACTTATTTCTAGATGTAGAGTCCACCAGCTGATCAATTCGGGGGACCGGATATAAATCTTTTGGGCAAGCTCTGTTGAGATCTGTGAAATCGATGCACATACGTCACTTACCGTTTTTCTTCTTTACCAATACCGGATTCGCTGCCCATAAAGGGTATTGAGATTCCATTATGTGCCCCATATTAGTAAGTCGGTCAACCTCTTGAACTATGACATCAGCTTTTTCCTTAGAGAAAGCTCTCTTCCTCTGTACAACAGGTGCTACATCCCTCCGGATGGATAATTGGTGTGATATAATGTTTGCTTGTACTCCGGTTACATCAGCATTGCACCAAGCAAAGACATGCTGATGGTCTTTCAAGAAATTTAACATTCTACTCTTTAAATCCGATGTCATCTTGGACCCTATCTGGACACTTTTTCCTTCATCGAGAGAGTGAGTTTCGACTTCTCCAATTGGAATTAAAACACCAGGGGCCTCTCTGGGGTCATCAATTTCACCCTCTCTCCTAGAGGGCCCCTCAAACCGTTATTCCTCCTTAATCCGGACTACCCCCAATGTTTTAGGGGCGAGTGTTGTTGCATAACACTCTTTTGCCACTTTTTGACTGCTTCGAACAACTCCCACTTGTCCTTGTACAGCATATTTCAACTATTGGTGGACTGTTGAAGCCACAGCATGCATCATGGAGAGCCAAGATCTCCCCAAGATGGCGTTATAACAAGTGGGACAATCCACCACAATAAAAAGTATTCTAACCATCTTTTTAAAAGGGCCCTTTCCCAACAAAATTCCTCCTCAAACTCCCCAATCACATCTTCTGAGCTTCCAGTAAAACCCACTATTGACCTGTTCGAACGCTGAATCACCGCCGGATTCTTCATTTTTTTATAGGAAGTCAAAAAGAGAATATTGGCCGAACTTCTGGTGTCTATTAAAATTCGTCTTATGTCATTACCCCCAATGAATTCTCCTTTGACAACAACATCCTCATGGGGTCCAGCAATATCCCTCAAGTCGTCCTCATCGAAAACAATAAAGGAAAATGGAATTTGTTACTATTAGGAAGTCATGCCTCCTTCCAATTGGGCAGCTAAAGTATGAACATGCCTCTTTCTTGAAGAAGCAGTTGGTGCAGTCATGGTGTCTCCCCCGAATATTGTAAGCGACTCAAAAAAGCTGATATGTCCGGACACCGTCTTGCAACGTTCGGTGATAACACCCACTTTATTCCGAGTCGGATCTGGGTCTAAATATTCTGACTCTACATCAAACCTTTCGACTATTACCATATCCCCATCTGGAGCCGATGTGCCTGCATTATTTGGACCAGTCCGATGAGCGTTATCAGGCCTGTTTCCACTTCTTCTTTTAACATAAGCTCCCAACTTTCCTCTTTCAATCAAATTTTGCACTTCTTGCTTTAGCGCAATACAATCTTTAGTATTATGGCCAATATCATGGTGATATTGACAGAAACAATTATTACGGCTCTCCATGGGAGACTGTAATGCAGCCGGCCTTATGAAATGTACTTCGTCTTTTGTTTTGTCGTAAATGGTGGCTACGTTTTCTTTCAACTCAGCAAACCACTCTGGTTGAACCCAAGGCCCCCGTTTATTTCTATATTGTTGGCTCTAGGCAGGTGCAACTGGATGGGATTGAGCTTTGGCTCTGTTATGACCCTGTCCGGCTTCCTTGACCCTGCTCCCGGATTGGTTTTGATTTGGATTTTGTGCAGCTGGAGTAGACCTCACCTGTCTGTGCACCCTGGTTTTCTTTGTTTCATCTACATTAATCTGTTTACCGACCTGATTCAGCAGACCTCCTCATGTCATAGCCTTCTTCCTGGTTACTGAATCAGCCAAGTTTCCAAGGTTGAAGCCCTGCCTCAGAGAAGCTATTGCTACTTGTTCAAAGCAATCAGTCAATCCATTCTTGGTATTTACAAAACGACTTATGTATTCTTTTAAGGATTCGTTTGGTTATTGGGCATAATGGATAATTGCGTCTCCATTGCCCTTTACTTCCTTACTTCCAACAAACTGCCTCCGAAAGGCCACCCAAAAAGTGTCAAAATTTCTGATGCAGCCCTGTGGCAAACTATTGTACCACTTCAGAGCACTCCCCGTAAAAGATTGGGAGAATGCTCTACAAAGTAATTTGTCGTCATCATCAAAATTCATCATAAAATTTTTGAACTGTTCCAAGTGGTTATCCGGGTCTTTACTGCCATTATATTTTTCAATTTTTGTGTTGTCAAACCTCTTAGGAAGGTTTTCGGACAGTATTTTAGAGGATAATGGAGATTGCCTCCAATTAAAGCCACGACTGAAAACAGTATCTTCGTTAGGAGTTGCAAAAATACATGGCTCATCATAAAAGGAAAAAGGATCCATTAACAAGCGGTCTACATGTCTCCGGCCATAACTGTGACTGTGAGACGCTCCTTTACTCAGATGCATATTCAACCTTCCATGCCTATCCCTATTTCTTGAGTACTTTTTGACCAAATTTTGTTTCTTTTTATAACGGCCTTCATCGTTGCTGGATGACAAGGACTCTTCAACTCCATCTTCATTTGAGGAGCTGCTAGAAACTTCTGAGTCTGAATCTGAGCTCTCCACCAGCTTAGACCGGTGAGACTTTTTTGAGCTAGCATGAGTCTTTTTTGCACTCACATGGGTATTTGATGGCTCATGCTCTCTTGGATTTTCAGTATGATGAGCTACTGACGCCTTAGACTTCTTTTTTGTGCCCATCTCTACCCTATTGGCAGCCCTCAAAGCTTCTATTTCAACCTTCAACCTATCTCGCTGGTGGCACTTCTTGCACGTCCGAATTCATCTGAAATGGTTTTTCTTGATGGTTTTGAATGCTAGATTCAGGCACCTTCTTCTCCCACTGTGGTCGCCAATTTGGTGAGGATAACTTTCGTATGAGGGTAATTTTGTCAAGAGTTTTGTATTGTTTCAAAGGTATTTAATGCTTACTTAGTTTGTAGTGAGAGATTTGAGCTGTCTGGTTGTATTAAATTCTCATTGCCCTCATTAATGAAATTGGTTGGGTATTTATACCCTAAATTATGGGTCATATGGGCTCTCGGGTCAAATTTACAAAACCGGGTCAAGTCCAAAAACTCATTAGTTATTAAGCAGGTAAGTAATTAGCTTAGTCATGACCTGATTTATTTTTTAATACATTTGTTATGTTCGGATGGTTCAGTGGGTGGCTTTTGTCCGAATTGCCCCTGTACGGTTTACACAGTGAGTGGTAAGAAAAACCAGACTCATCACCAGTAAAACCAGATAGTAACTACACCTCTGGTAACGCACGTACTTCACCAACGTCGTAATATAGGCCTTTCAACGGTTCTCCACCGGTGTCGTCAAGCTTCACGGTTTCACTAACATTGTCGATGGTTTCATCAGCCGGTTGATTGCATGGTTCGTTGGAAATTGGGTTTACTCTCTTCACTGGCTAATGTCTTCAGTACCTTTATGGAGTCTCGTGTCTCTCTCTCTTGAAAATTAGAAAATTAAAATGTAGAAAGGAATGGACACCCAAAAATATGGCTCTATGATTAAAAAAATGGGTCTCAACCTACTTGTCCCTTTTATACGCTAAATGGTAGTTTTGTCCAATATTTGGATCCAAATACTTTAAAAAACTATCCAATTATCTGATACTACGTTAGCATTACATACTTAAAAAGGTATTTATGAGTACTTTTCTGTTTTAGTATTTTTTTTATCTATAACTAGGAGTGGAAATGGGTCTGGAACCGCGAGAAAAAACTGGAGACCTGTCAGTAACTCGACGGGTAACCTGCGAACCTGACCCGTTATACCTGCAACCCAGCAGATCCGCAACCCGGCGGGTAACCTACGAACCTCGCCCGTTATACCTGCAACCTGACAGACCTGCAACCTGTTAGACCTGCATAACCTGCAACCGGACAGACCTGCAGCCTGGCAGACCTGTTTAAATATTATAAGTGTTGTAATTATTTTATAAACCAAAATTATATCTTAAATTATATTAAAAATATATTTTTATAATATATATATGATTATAAATTTATTATTACATTTTAGTTAGTATTATTTTGCTTTGGTTATTAATATTTTAAGTGTTGTAATTATTTTATAAACTAAAATTTTAAATATTAATTTTAAGGTTATAATGTTATTATTACATTTTGAATATTATTATTATTATTATGTTTTGGTTTTAAATATTAGAAGTGTTGATATTGTGTTATAAACCAAAACCATATCTTATCATGTTATAATATTACAAATTTTACCCTTATAATTTTAATATTACATTTTGAATATTATTATTGTGATTTGGTTATAAATATTACAAGTGTTATTTATTTTATTTTAAACCAAAATCATATTTTATCATGGTAAAATATTACAAGTTATATTGTTATAATTTTAATACTATATTTTGATTATTATTGTGATTCTGTTTTACTATTACAGGTGTTGTTATTATTATTTTTTTACAAAAATCATGTCTTATAATTATTTGATAGTACAATTGTTGTTATAATAATAAAAGATAAATATTTTTTTTTATCCATTCACGGTTTATACTCTTACCAGCAAGGAGTTGTACAAATGTTTTCAAATTAAAATACAAATCTAAAATACTTTTTTTAGTCTCTTGCCGCTAGCCACCTTTTTTAGACGCAACACTTTCTCAAGAGTAAGTGCAATTTGTAAAGGATCTGTGAAAACTTGTCCTCGAGTCTCACCATTAACCTTACTTAACGCAGCAACAGTCAACTCGACCATCTTCGTCTTCGTACTAAAACTTTGTTTAGGAACAACAGTCTTACTCTTAGTTATAGTCGGGTGTTTGGTGCTTCGTGTCACCTTATCAACCATTTTGGAACTAAAAGTTTGTTTGGCGGTTTTACTCATAGTCGTAGGTGTAGTGGCAGGTTTGACGCTTCGTGTCTCCTTATCGACCATCTTGGAACTAACAGTTTGTTTGGCGGTCTTACTCATATTCGTAGGTGCAGTGGCAGATTTGACGCGTCGTGTGACCGGATACCTCTCGGGTGGAGGAGAGATCATAAAGGAAGAAAATTCTGAAAACTCAGTTTTTTTGGTTGCTTCCTAACCTGTTGAAGCCAGAAAACGTCATTGGGATAATCACAAATAACAACTAATAACAACTAATAACAATTATTTTTCGAAAAAATAATTGAACTATTTCGAAAGTAGAACTACAATAAGTAAAATAAGAAAGTAGAGTTTTATAGAATTTTTAGAACTAGTAGAGAGATTTAGAGAGATTTAGAGTAGATTTAGAGAGTTTGTGAGTTTGGAGTTGGAGTCTCCTCTATTGATAGGAGAGACCCACCAAAAAAATTCAAAAATTCGGAAAAAAAGTCCAGGTCATCCGGACAATTATTCGGATGGCCCGGATTACAAATTCGGACCATCCGGACGAATTGTCCGAATATCCAAATTGAAAATTTGGATCTTCCGGATCGGTAACAGACCGTCTGGATGACCCGAATTTTCTACGGCTAGTTTTTTAAACTAGCCGTTATGGAATCCGGACTATCTGGACTCTTGCCAGGATGGCCCGGAAGGATGACGTCAGCAATAACGTCATTCTAACGACTATTTTTAAAAAAAAAATTAAAAACTCTATAAATAGACCCCACCCCCACCCTCCTATATTCACTCACACCATCGCATTTATAACGGCATATACTTATACAATTCTAAAAACTTTAAATTTATACTTTAAATATTGAATAGTTCAAAAATACAATAAACTATTTAAATCATCCTAATATATACACTTCAAGCTTGAAAGATCTAAAGAACTACCTAATAATTTAAAACTAAAATACAATTATATGTCTAATAGGTATATATTATTTAATATCTACCTAATATTAAATAAAATATCTAAATATAATCAAAAAATATCAAAATCATATTACAATTATCTTGTTTACGATATCTTGTTTAAGACAATCAAATTATTAATTTTATAATCGTAAAAATATTTTCAATAATATTGAAATTTATAATCAAAATACAATTAAATGTATATATTTTATTTAATATCTACCTAATATTAAATAAAATATCTTAAATATCTAAATATAATCAAACAATATCAAAATCATATTACAATTATATTTTTTACGATATAAGTGCCTTCATTATAGAATTTCGATTAAAATAATATAGTATTTAAATTAAAATACAAATAACATAATTAGTTTGTTTTTTTGTGTGGTTAAAAGCATTAAATATAATGAAAAGAGGTTCATACAAGGATCTGGGGTATACCCCGAGAAATACATCAACAATCGACTAAGGATAATAACAGTAAAAACAATCAAATCATAGAAGAGCAATAGGAATCTTCCAATACAAGTAAACTAAAGTACGACTCAAACAGGTAGACATCAGCGACGACATCCTCAGTCGTCCTAGCGATCAATGAAGTGTCAGATCACGAACTGCTCTCACCATAGCTATCCTGCATATAAAAGTAGAGTACTAAATATTAATTTTAGAATGGTCATCCAATCTTGATGCCTTGGAATCTAAACCGAAGATCTGAGAAAATTCGGTGAGAAACCGTAGAGGCAATGGCAGGAGGGGATCCAAAGGTTCTTAGGTTCCTCTCCTTCCAGATGTGGTAAATTACCGCGGTGAAGCAAGACTGCCAAATAGAATAGTTTCGAGATTGAGACCAATTTGACGCTTCACAAACCCAAGACTGCCAACAGGAGACTGGAAAGGGGAAACCTAGTTTAGGACTAGCATGGGTCCAAATACTATGAGCGAAACTACAATAAAAAAAGAGATGAGGGATAGTCTCATTGTCAGAGTTGCATAGAGCACAATCAGATGGGATATTATAATACCAACTAAGGAGCTTGTCTTTGGTGACAAGCTTGCCCATAATAGCGAGCCATAAGATGAAGGAATGGCGAGGAATATTGGATTTATTCCAAACTAACCCGGCCCACCCTACTTTAGGGTTGGGCAACCGAATGGCATGGTGCGTGTCCTTGATGGAGTCATTCTTTCACCTTCCAGAATGGAATATCGCTGGAGAAGATGTTAGGAGGAGGGAGAGAGAGAATGAGATTTTGGATTTCTAACAGATTGGCGCGATTTCGAGTATTTGCTGATCTAATATTGGACGGCCAGTTCCAGCTCCCATTGAGGATGATATCTGAGACTTTGAGATTTTTCCCAAGTCTAGAGTCCTTGATGATACTTTCGCCATAGTGGGAAGCAAGAGAAGAAGGGATGAGTCATAGATCATACCAGAAGGAGGTACTCGAGCCATTTCTCATCTGGTTTCTTTTTGGGGTCTTTGGGTTCCTCACTAGGGCTCTCTCTGGTCCCTTCATCTTCGCCAGTGGTATCATCATAACCACTTGAATAGTTGTGCATATCACCTTCGGCCATAGTGTGGAATGGGAGGTCTTCGTATTCTACATATCGCCATAAATTACCAAGTGTCCTCTTCGGGAATGTTCGGTGGAATAGCAAGACCATATCGGATTTGACTTTGGCATACCTCTCTTCCTGGGAGTCGATCACTTTGTTGGTGTATTCATCAATATTGTCCTGGATTTTCTTCTCCTCATCCTTTATCAAATCTTCTTTCTCCTTGGTGGCTCTAGACACAACATCTTCGAGTGAGGTTTTGTCACTAGTCAGGGTCTGGATAACATTGTCCCTGGACTTCACCTCATCCTTCAAAGTGGAGAGATCCTTCTCCAAGCCAGAACACTTAGTTTGAAGTTCTATGTTAACCCCCTCCGAAGTGGCCAGCCTGGTAGCCAAGTCCTCTTTCCCTTTCTTCAACTCCTCGATCTCTCTCCTTAATAAATCAACATTCCAGTTGGTGTTAAGGAGATTGTTGGATAAGCTCTATTTATCTGTGTTGAGTGTGTTGATGAGGGTGCATTGACTTCGCACTTGTCTTTCTAGGTTGAGCACCGGTTGAATATTGCTCAACAAGGAGTGGGTCACCATGTCATTCTCCCCTGAAACAGAAAAATACTTACCATTGAAAGTGAAAATATTCAAGAAGCCTGGAGGGATGTAAGGCCCAGCAAAGTTGTCCTTCTCAAGGTCTCCAAAGTAAAGGCCAATCCCTTGAAGGCCACTGATATCTACTCCATCGATGTTGATATCCCCTCTGGTACCCTCCCCGGTGTGGAGATCATTTGGGATTTACTCTGCTTGTGTGGGGTCTGTTGGGTCAACCGGAGGAAGTGACTCCGGAGGACGGAGAGCTACTTCATCCCCCTTGGAGACTTTTTTTCTTCTTGGCTTCCCTGTCTCCACCATCTGTTCCCTGTTTTTCGATCCTTCTTGGGAGCCTTTGGGGGGCTTGCAGGTCCACCTGCCTCTTTGATACTCTCATTTTCAACCACTTGAAGTAGAACATCATTGATCCCCCCCTTGATCCTGCCCCTCCTGATTTGCTAGAACAATCTCCTCAACGCCACATTGAGCAACCTCAGTTGCATTTTGTTTCTTCTTCCCTTTATTACCCTTCATCTTACTTGGGGATTTAGCTCTGCCAGGCAAGGCCAGATTACCATCTTTATCCTATATCCTCTGGAGGATGACACCCGGAGGAGGTAGTGTGGTCAGTTCTTTCCAAGTCAAGTCTCTCTGACCGGTTGTGTTCCAGAGGTGGGATCTCACCAAATTGTCGGCAGTAAAACAATTGTGGAAGCGATTTCCCTATTTGTGAGCAGTCCAAGTGTTCAGTTTGGCACAGGTTGTCTGCCCTTCCTCCAAGTAGTCGGAGAACTCTTTCGGCAGCACTACCCAAAGAAAAAGAAGAGCAATTAAATAAATAGGCTTTTTATAAGGAAACAAAAACAAACATGATTAAATATGTACCTGTGCTTTTCCATCTCCTGGGGAGCATGCTTGGGTTGACACTGGTGAGGATAATAATCGCCTGAGGGTAGGCTAGTAATTTCAGTCGGTGTTTTAAGGTAGTGTGTGGGTGTTATGTGTTTAGAGTAGAGAGTAGAGAGATAATTAAGCAGCTTGGTAGCAGTTAATTTTCATTACCCACACTTAATGCAGGTGGTTGGGTATTTATACCTTGATGTTTGGGCCCTTATGGGCTTTCGGGCCATGTTTAATGGATCCGGGTCATGTTCAAAGACCCATGAGCTCTAAGTAGGAGAGCAAGTAGCTTAGTCAAGAAGTGTTTAGGTTTTTTAGTACTTTTGTCATAGTTCGAACAGTCCTATGGTCATAGTGTTCAAAGTGATATGTCCGGTCCATGTGATATGTCCGGTCCGGAGGCCTTGGACTGATTTGTCCGTGTCCGGGGAGAGTACAAAATTCGGACTCATCAGGAGCCCCTTTTTTAGGTGTTTGTGCAAATATTCTTGCCAAAGACCTGAAAAACAGTCCGACGCCAGGGGTAGTCCTAATCCGGACAGGTCTAAGGATTTATCCGGACAGATAAAGCTTCACGAATTCAAAACGGTTTTTGCCAGAGTTCGTGGGACACGTGTCGCTCTCTGATGGGTTGCTTCAGCCGTTTTTTCACCTTGAATTTCGAACCCACCTTCTTCGAAAAGCAACCTCTTTAATTACAAATGGTGACATCAGCGCCGTCTTTTAATCATTGTCAAACTTTTCGAATTCTCCTAGGAATCAACTTCTTTTTCCAGATTTACTATAAATTCAAACTCACTTTCTACTGTTTTACTATCTGTGTCATATTTACTTTGCATATTTTCTTAGAGCTTTCTCTCTCTAAAGCAAAGATTTACTTGATAGTTTATGTTTACAACAAGGACTGCTTTGATCAAAGGAGGGTGGCTCAACCTTTCTGAGTTGGAGAAGGCACAAAAAGTCGAGAAGGAAAGACGAATCGAAGCAGGGTTACCTACCTCGCCTGTTGACAGACCAATCACCTCTGCTACAGAGTCAGATCGAGGATCTTCTTCCTCCAAAGGCACTAAGCCTAGAAAGTTATTCCAACCTAGCCTTTCCCCCATCATCTCTGGTTCCTCGGTTCAGGAATCAGAATTCATCGTCGAACTAGGAGTAACTGCCACTAGCTTCAAAAAACCTTCACCCTTCATAGCGATGGGATCAGATATGGAGCACTCCCCAGAGAAGTTAGTCGATCGAAGAAAGAGTCGGCTGGTTAAGGGGCAAGCCTCTAAGAACACTCCCTCAAAGTCGGGGGCAAAAAATAGCAGCTCTGGGTTTGGAATGCCTATCAGAGCTCCCCGGGAAAGACTACCTGGTCCGGAGGCTAGCAGCCCAGCACTTCGAAAAGAGACCTCTGCCTCAGAGCCCCAACCTGAGACTAGAAGTCAAGGAAACACTGAAGACCAGCAGTCCGGAAGCCAGGCTGAGCCAAGTTTGAATTCTCCCCGGGCCACTGCCACTGATATTCCTTCAACGATCATGGAGGAAAAAATGGAGGACTCTTTTGAAGAAGTCCCTTTCGAGTCTGAGCCCTCCGGTCAGACTAGTAATACTGCTGCTGCCAAAAAAGAGAAAGGCAAAGAAAAACTATGCTTGAGGCATCCGGAGCTGCCGGAGTGTCTTGAAGGGAAGGTGGGGCCTTGTTTTCACAAGGTCGAACTTAAATACCTCTTGGCCTTAAGAAGACCAAGTATGCATTCATCCATACGGCTGAACTGGGTCGAATGCGCACGAAATGGGGGATCCCAGAAAACGTGAAGATAAGGATTCCCATAGATCCTGAAACTCCTATGGATTGCAAGCTGAATGAAATAGTCATCTTCACGGAGCTATTTAATTGGGGACTTAGATTCCCATTGGACCCAGAGATTGTCAGATATTTTCATCTGATCAAACTCTGTCTGAGCCAGAGCCCCAACGCTTGGTATACCCTTATGTCATGCATCATGGCATCAAGGCTCTACGGGATCCCTCTTCCTATGGAAGAGTTTGCTGCAGTGGCCAATCTTTGCAAACATCACCAATTCACCTTCTACCACTTCAATATGGGGGACAGTTCCAAAGCTGTTGATGATCTGTTGGAGTCTGAGAGTAAATGGAGGAGCCAGTTTTTGTTCGTCAGTGGCGCTTGGGAAAACGGAAAGAAGATCAAGTCCGGAGTGAACCCAAGCCTCCTCAGAAGCAGATTGAGGAGTGACCGTAAGTCTCCCACTTTATATCTTTGTCTACTTCTTCCTTCTTAAAGTTGGTTTAAATTAATTGGTCTTTCTTTTGTCTTAACAGAACTGCCTAAGGAGTTCGGTGATTACTTGAAGGCCGGGCAGGTTACTTGTGGCAGGATTAATGCCTGGGCTGCTGAGGAATGGGGGAACCGATTCCACGCTGCTTTCACCAGTGGAAACTTGGCAAGGTCTCACATGTGGAACACCACAGGTCGGAGAGACTTGACTTGGGAGGAGCTCACCACCCAGCATTCTCCGGACACTGTGCTTAAGAGGACCCATGAACCAGATGGGACACTCTTCCTGCCAGGCCGGGCCAAATCCCCAAGCAAAATGAAGGGCAAGAAGAAAGGCAAGAAGGTGGCGAGCGATGCTAATCCTGCTGATGCTGAGAAGGATGCTCCAACAGACCCAGAGGGGCCGGCCCAGAGCCAAATCGATGCTGCTCTCTTGCAAGTGGTGGAGCAAGAGACCGAAAGGCAGGAAGCAGACCTCCTAAAACCTCCAAGGGATTCCAAGAGGAATCGCAAACAGGGGAGTGAAGGCGCAGACCGGGTAGCCAAGAAGAAAAAGACTGCTAAGGGAGATGAGCTTGCTCTCCGGGATCCGGAGCCTTCTTTCCAGGCTGACCCTTCTGACCCAACGCATGCTGAAGAGATCCCAAGGGACTTTCATACCGATGAGGTTGAAGGAGGATATCTCAACATCGATGGAGTCGACATCACCGGTCTTGGTGAGCTTGGTGAATACTTCCCCAACCTCCCTAGAGATGACTTCGCAGGGCCTTACATTCCTCTGAGCAGCTCCAACACGGTCAACTTCAATGGTAAGACTTTTATTGTCTCTAGTGAAAAGGATACCATAGCCCACTCCTTGCTAAGCAATGTGCAGCCGGTACTTACGTTGGAGAGACAAGTTCGGGGTCAAGCAGACATTATCAAAGACCTTAAGTCTGAGAAGGAAAAGCTGTCCGAAGACCTTCGCACTGCTACTTCCAATAATGACATGCTAAAGGAAGCAAACGAGGAGTTGAAGAGGAATCAGGAGGAAAGCACCACAAAAGTTGCCACTCTAGAGGAAACCATTAGAGACCTCCGGGAGAAGCTGTCCGGTGTGGAGAAAGACCTTACTGCCTCAAAAGAAGAGACCAAGGCAAAGGAAAAGATTATCACCAACCTAACTACTAACAAGATTGCTCTTGAGAATGCAGCATCCAAGGCTGCCGAGGAGAAAACCACTTTGTTAAGGGATCAAGAGGCTACGATTCAAGCCAAGATCAATGCCTATGCCAACCAGATGATTAAAAGCGAAGAGATATTGCTTGAGAAGGTGAGGTCTGACATGGTTCTACTCTTCCATGAAAAGTTTCCATAGAGGAACCTAGGGGACTTATGGCTTTATGTTGAGCCTGAAGACCTCCCATACCACACGATGGCCGAAGGAGACAGGTATGGCTACTCTAGTGACTCCTCGGGTGATGAAGAACATACTGGGGAGAGCCCAGACGAAGAGAAAGATGATCCCAAAGGCAAGAAGGTAGACGAAGGGAAAGGCGACTTTAAAGGCAAGAAGGTAGATGAAGGTGAGCCATCTTCAAAGGCTCAACCTTAACTTATGATCCACTTTGTTTATTTTTCTTATCCAGACTAAATTCCTTGGAAGGCCAAGGCATTCTTTTTGTAATGGTGTCCGGCATTTGACCGGACAGGTTTTTTGTGTTCTACTTTGACTGTTTAAAAGTCCTTGGAAGGCCAAGGCAAGTTTAAGTTATTTTATTCAATGAATATTTCTGTTTTATGCAACTACCATCTTCTTTCATTGTTTGTTCTAATTTTGATTTCCAAAGTTTAAATAGCCTTTAGTTGTTTCATAGTGAGAGTGTTTAAATTATCCGGCTAGAGTTTAAATAGCCCTTAGTTATTTTAGTCCGGATAGTATGACAAGGGACAAAACTTTAAAAACACTTAGAAAATTTTTAAGAAGGCATCGAATTTTATTAAACCGCCCGGACACCTCATTAAAACCTCCTCGTGCCACCAGGGAGGAAAGAGTATGCCCCCAAATATTTACATGGATGTTTAAACAAGTAAATATTTACACAAGTGCTATTCCAAGTACATCCAGAGATGCTCAATATTCCAAGGATGAGTTAGAACTCTGCCATCTTTGTCTTCCAACCAATAAGTTTAAGGCTTAATTCTTTCAACAACCATATACGGACCCTCCCAAGTTGGGGCCAGCTTTCCGAAGAGCTTTTCTTTAGTGTGTAAGAAGACCTTCCTTAATACTTTGTCCCCTGGTTGGAAATCTCTTCTTTTAACTTTGGAAGCAAACCTGCTTCTCATCAAGCCCTGATAGTGTGCAACTCTAAGGTGAGCTTTAACCCGTCTTTCTTCTATCAAATCAAGTTGACCTCTGATTGCCACCTCATTAGTATGTTCGGAGAAGTTGTGAACACGAAAAGAGGGGAGAGTTGCTTCTATGGGAGCTACTGCATCCATCCCATAGACCAAGGCAAAAGGTGATTCTTGTGTTGCAGCCCCAGGTGTTGTCCGGTAGGCCCACAAGACCTCTTGTAAATAACTAGGCCACTTCCCAGCAACCCCTTCCAAATTCTTCTTTAAACCGGAGAGTATAGTTCTATTAGCCACTTGAACTTGCCCATTTTCTTGTGGGTGGAAAGGTGAAGAAAAACAATGTTGTATACCCCTTGAGGCACAGAAGCTCTCCATTTCTCTATTGTCGAACTGTGGCCCATTGTCTGTTGTTATTTTTTGTGGGACACCAAATCTGCAACATATGTTGGATAGAATGAATTTTATAACAGCCTTTGATGTCGTCCCTGCTAGAGGGGCTGCTTCTATCCACTTCGAGAAGTAGTCTATGGCCACAATTATAGTTTTGCGCCCTCCGGACGCCACAGGAAGAGGCCCTACTACATCCAACCCCTATCGAGCAAAAGGAATGGGCTCAGAAATTGATTCTAAAGGAATGGCTGGTACATGAATTTCATTGCTGTACCTCTGGCATGGGTCACACCTTCTTACCAATTCCTTAGCATCTTTCATGATTGATAGCCAATAGTAACCGGAGAGTAAAACTCTTCTCGTCAACGCTCTAAACCCACAATGGGCTAATCCGTCACCATCATGCAATTCGGAGAGGACCACTTGTGACTCTTCATCCCATGTTTACTGTAGGACTTTTTGTACAACACATATCTCAATATGATGAAACCACGAGCCTTGTGTTTCAATGTTCTGGCTAGTGACTTATCTGGAGGCACGACACCATCAGAGAGATATTGAAGGAGAGGAAACCTCCAGTATTGAGGTTGTTTCACTTGTATTTCAAAAATTTCCTCTTCTTTACCCTTACTAAGTTGAATAGAGGGGCTTTCGAGCACATGGATCCATGGATATGACTCTGTATATGCTATGGTCGCCAATGAGTCTGCTAGCTCATTTTCTGTCCGTGGAATGTGCTCATAGACAACACCTTTAAACTTAAGTGCTTCATTTTTTAGGAGGAGTAAATACTTCACAAGTTGCTCCTTCTTAGCCTCATATTGGCCTTGGGCATGGTGGATAAGTAGTTGGGAGTCACTTAACAGCTTGACCCTCTTAGCCCCACAAATGTGGGCTAACTTTAACCCAGCTATAGCTTCTTCGTATTCAGACTCGTTATTAAATGCACTGAAAGCAAAAAAAATAGCCTGGTACATCTTGTCTCCATATGGGGAAGTTAAACATACTCCTGCACCACATCCCATAGTGCTAGATCCACCATCTGTTCGGACGACCCCTACCTTTTTATCTTTTATGTCAGTAGTTTGCTCTGAATCCCTGTCGGAGTGGAATTCAACCAGAAAATCAGCCACAGCTTGGGCTTTGACTGCCGTTCGGGGAGCAAAGTCTATGTCGAAGTCCTCCAACTCTACTGACCACTTAGTCATTCTGCTCAAAATGTCTGCTTTTTGAAGGACATTCTTTAGGGGAAAAGAGGTCCGGACGATGATAGGATGAGCCTGGAAATAAGGCCTCATCTTCCTTGCAGCTATCACCAGGGCTAATGCCAATTTTTCAAGTTTCAAGTAACGCCTCTCAGCATCTATCAAGCTTTTACCAGCACAGCACTGATGGCACAACTTGAAACTGCCAAATATACAAAGAGAGTCTCCCAATCAACTAGCTTGAACAAAGTTTTGGGGGAGGACAAGTGTTTCTTGATTTTATTGAAAGCCTCATCACACTGTGGGGTCCAATCAAATCCCTTTGCACCCTTCAAAGTTTGAAAGAAAGGAGCACACCTGTCCAAAGACCTTGAGATAAATCTGTTTAAGGCTGCTATTCTCCCCGTTAATCGCTGTACTTCTTTAATGTTTCGAGGAGGCTCCATTTGGAATAGAGCATTGAGCTGGTCTGGATCGGGCTGTATTCCATGCTCACTTATGATATAACCTAGAAACTTCCCGGACTGCACTCCGAACACACACTTTTCAGGGTTTAACTTCAAATTTACTTTTACCAAGTTGGTAAAAGTTTCTTGGAGATCGGACAAGTGCAACTGCTCATCTACACTCTTTACCATCATATCGTCAATGTATACTTCCATATTTCTTTCAATTTGATCAGCAAATGCCTTGTTGACTAACCTCTGATAAGTAGCCCCAGCATTTTTCAAACCAAATGGCATCACCTTGTAGCAATGAAGTCCCCTGTCAGTAACAAATGTGGTATGCTCTTGATCCTTCAGATCCACTTGAATCTGATTGTACCCGGAGAAGGCATCCATAAAGGAAAGCAGCTTGTTCCCAGAGGTAGAGTCTACTAATTGATCAGTCCGGGGGACCGGATACAAGTCTTTTGGGCAAGCTCTATTGAGATCTGTGAAATCAATGCACATGCGCCACTTGCCATTCTTCTTTTTCACCAAGACAGGATTGGCAGTCCACAAAGGGTATTGAGATTCCTTAATGTGCCCCATCTTTGTGAGTCTGTCAACCTCTTGCACAATGACATCAGCCTTTTCTTTGGAAAAAGCTCTTCTTTTTTGAACCACTGGAGCTACATCTCTTCGGACGGATAGGTGGTGTGATATCACTTCTGATGGAACCCCAGTAACATCAGCATTGCACCAAGCAAAAACGTGCTGATGGTTCTTCAAAAACTTCAACATTTCCTTTTTCAACATTGGTGGCATCTTAGACCCTATCTTGACATTTTTCCCATCTTCCAAACAGTGTGTTTCTACCTCTTCGATCGGTATCAATACTCCATGGGTCTCTCTGGGGTCATCAATTTCACCCTCACCCTCAGAAAGGCCCTCAAACTGCTATTGTTCATTAATACGGACTGCCCCCAGCGTTCGAGGAGCCAGGGCAGTGGCATAACATTCTCTTGCAACCTTTTGGCTGCTCCGGACGACTCCAACCTGTCCCTGAACAACATACTTCAAGCACTGATGGACTGTTGAAGCCACTGCATGCATCCTAGAGAGCCAAGACCTCCCTAGAATAGCATTATAGCAAGTGGGACAATCCACCACAATAAAGAGTATTCTGACCATTTTCTTGAAAGGGCCCTTGCCCAATAACACCTCTTCTTCAAACTCTCCGATCACATCTGCTGAGCTGCCTATGAAGCCCACGATTGACCTGTCCGAATTCTGAATTACAGCTGGATTTTTCATTTTCTTGTAAGTGGTTAGGAAAAGGATATTGGCTGAGCTTCCAGTATCCACCAGGATTCGTCTTATGTCATTGCCCCCTATAGATGCTCCTATGACAACAGCATCCTCATGAGGGCCAGCAATGTCTCTCAAATCATCTTCATTAAAAACAATGAAGGGGAATGAGTTTGGTGACTGATAGGATGTCATGCCTCATTCTAGCTGGGAGGCTAAAGTATGAACATGCCTATTCCTTGAAGAAGCAGTATGAGCTGTCATAGTGTCCCCTTCGAAAATTGTAAGCGACTCGAAAACCTTAATGAGCCCGGAGACCGATCTAGAACATTCCTCTATAGCACCCACTCTGTTTCGAGTTGGATCAGGATCCAAGTATTCAGATTCCACGTCAAACCTTTCAATTATAACCATGGCTCCCTCCGGAGCAGCATTACTTGGACCAACCCGGTGAGTGTTATCAGGCCTATTGCCTCCTCTTCTTTTAACGTAAGCTCCCAGCTTTCCCCTCTCAATCAGGTTTTGAACTTCTTGTTTCAATGCTATGCAGTCATCAGTGGTATGGCCAATATCATTGTGATATTGGCAAAAAGAGTTGTTGCGATGCTCTCTGGGAGGCTGCAATGTTGCCGGTCTCCGGTAATGCACCTCATCCTTTGTTTTATCAAAAATGGTGGCCACACTTTCTTTTAACTCTACGAACCACTCCGGTTGGACCCATGGCCCTCTTTTGTTTCTGGATTGTTGACTCTGAGCAGGAGCAGCTGGCTGAGACTGAGCTTTTACCCTACCATGCCCCTGTCCGGTCTCTCTTGCTTTGTTCCCAGACAGATTTTGATTGGGATTTGGTGCCACTGGGGTAGACCTCACCTGCCTGTGCACCCTGGTTTTATTTGTTTCATCAACATTTATCTGTTTGCCAACCTGATTCAGCAGCCCTCCCCACGTCATGGCCTTCTTTCTGGTCACTGAATCAGCTAGATTGTTTGGGTTCAAACCTTGCCTTAGGGATGCTATTGCCACTTGTTCGAAGCAATCAGCCAACCCATTCTTGGTGTTCACAAAACGACTTATATATTCTTTCAAGGACTCATTTGGTTCCTGGGCACAATGGATTATTTTGTCTCCATTGCCCTTCAGCTCTTTACTCCCTACAAACTGCCTTCGAAAGGCTACCCAAAACGTATCGAAATCTTTAATACAACCCTCAGGCAGGCTGTTGTACCATTTCAGAGCACTTCCCCGTGAATGATTGGGAGAATGCCCTACAAAGTAGTTTATCATCGTCGTCAAAGTTCATCATGAAGTTTTTAAATTGCTCCAGATGGTTGTCCGGATCAGTACTGTCATCGTACTTCTCTATTTTGGTGCTGTCAAACCTCTTGGGGAGGTTTCCGGACAGAATTTTAGAAGACAATGGAGATTGCCTCCAATTCCTTCCACGACTGAACACAGTATCTTCATTGGGAGTTGCAAAGATACCTGGTTCATCGTGGAAAGCAAAGGGATTCATCAGCATCTTGTCCACATGCCTCCGGCTGTGTGATGACCCTTTACCAATATTCTTCTTCATCCTTCCATGTCTATCCCTTTTTCTTGAATACTTTTTGATCTACCTTTGTTTCTTTCTAGTTTGACCATCATCGCTGCTTGAGGATAAAGATTTTTCAACTCCTTCATCGTCCGAAGAGCTATCAGAAGATTCTGAGCTTGAGTCAGAACTCTCCACAGGTTTGGACCGGTGAGACTTTTTAGAACTGGCATGAGTCTTTTTGGTGCTCACATGAGTTTTTGAAGACTCATGCTCTCTGGGGTTATCGGTGTGGTGAGCAACCGATGCTTTGGATTTTTCTTTCACGCCCATCTTGGCCTTCTCTGCCCTCAGAGCTTCTATTTCACCCCTTAGCCTATCACGCTCTTCGACAGTGTATTCATAGTTCTCTCCCACCACTTCGAGCAAAGCTGGTGGTAGTTCTGGATTGTCCGGATTCATTCGGACAGATTTTCTTAGCTGGTTTTGAATGCTTGATTCAGGTACCTTCTCCTCCCATTGTGGTCGCCAATTTGGTGAGGATAATAATTGCCTGAGGGTAGGCTAGTAATTTTAGTCGGTGTTTTAAGGTAGTGTGTGGGTGTTATGTGTTTAGAGTAGAGAGTAGAGAGATAATTAAGCAGCTTGGTAGCAGTTAATTTTCATTACCCACACTTAATGCATGTGGTTGGGTATTTATACCTTGATGTTTGGGCCCTTATGGGCTTTCGGGTCATGTTTAATGGACCCGGGTCATGTTCAAAGACCCATGAGCTCTAAGTAGGAGAGCAAGTAGCTTAGTCAAGAAGTGTTTAGATTTTTTAGTACTTTTGTCATAGTTCGAACACTCCTATGGTCATAGTGTTCAAGTGATCTGTCCGGTCTATGTGATTTGTCCGGTCCGGAGGCCTTAGACTGATCTGTCCGTGTCCGGGGAGAGTACAAAATTCGGACTCATCAGACACCAGCTTTAATCTTTCTCCCGTTTTCCCAAGCGCCACTAATGAACAAGAATTGGGTCTTCAAATTCTTCTCTGATTCGAGCAGATCATCCACCACCTTAAAATTGCCACCCATGTTGTAGTGGTAGAAGGGGATGACGTGATTCTTGCAAAGGCTGGCCACAGCAGCAAACTGCTCGATCGGAAGCGGTATTCTGGAGAGCCCAAAGGCCATGATGCAAGCCATGAGAGTGAACCAAGCATTGGGACTCAGTTGTCTTGGACAGAGCTTTATCATATGAAAATATCTGAAGATCTCTGGGTCCAAGGGAAATCTGTGCCCCCAATTGAACAGCTCTGTGTAGATAACTACCTCACTCAGCTTGCAGTCCATTGGTGTCTCCGGAGTGACCGGTATCCTCACCTTGACATTTTTAGGGATCCTCCACTTTTTTCGGATCCGGCCTAACTCAGTTGTGTGAGTGTAGACGTAGTTAATGTTCTGCATGGCCAGCAGATACTTTACGCTCACCTTGTGGAAGCATGATCCTATTTTGCCTTCTAGGGACTCTGGCAGGTCCGCATGTTTCAAGCACAGTTTCTCTTTACCCTTGCCCTTTTTATCAGTGGAAACTTCCCCTGTTTGACCGGAGACGTTGGTCTCATATGGGGCCTCTTTTATGCTATCTTCCATCGCCTTTTCCATCATCATGGAAGGTTTATCAGTTGTCGTTGATGGGGGAATGCTGGTGTCTGGCTCAGTAAGCTGTCTGGATGGTTGAGCACCACTTTCTCTTAATGATCTAGTGTTCGGCTGCGGCTCGAATCCGGAGGGTTCATTTCGAAGGCCTGCTCCAGTGGCCTCCGGACCGGATGATTTATCCTTAGGGACTTTAATAGATGTCTCTGACCCTGTAGCTTTGTCCTTGGCCCCAGACTTGGGGGGCCTAGATTTCGGAGACTTAGACTGTGAAGCAACAGCTAGGCCTTTTACTAAGCGGCCTTTTCGCCACAGTGTCAGTTTTTCTGGGGATTTTTCATCATCTGATCCCATAGCTATAAATGGAGAGGGTTTCCTTGTACTTGGAATAGTTTTTTCCCGTTCAAAAGTAGGTTGTGACTCCTGAACCGAGGAGCTTGATACGATGGGTAAAAGACTTGGTTGAAATAACCTCCTGGGTTTGGAACTTCTGGCAGAAGAAGAACCTCGATCAGCCTCTAAGGATGGTGTTTCAGACTTTTCGATTGGAGAAACTAGAAGACCTGCAGCAATGCACTTTTCTCGCTCAACTATTTGTGCTTTTCTAACTCCGAAAGATTGAGCCACCCATCTTTTACTAGTGTATTTCTTGCAGTGAACATAAACTCATACCAAGAATTTTTTTGAAAAAAGAAGTAAGAACTTTGAGATGAAGGAATGAGAGAGTAATGAATATGGTAAAACAGTGAAAATGAAGCATTTTATACTGATGAGACAAAAGAGTTGCCCAAAAACCTAGGAGAATATGAAAAAACAAAAGTAATGATTGAAGGTGGCGCTGACGTCATGGGTATTAAATAAAGAAGTTGTTTTTTGGAATCGGTGGGAGCGCCGTTCTAGGGGAAACGGATGGTGAGGCTAATCAAAAGATGACACGTGTCCCACGATCCATAACAAAACTTTTCAATTTCTGAGAAGTTTTCAATCCGGATACGTCTTGGGCAGAGTACTTAAACAGTCCGGAGAATGTTGATAGGGCCTAAGAAATATTTTTTAGGTCTTACCAAAGGCCTTCGACAAAACCTAAAAAAGGGGCTACTGATGAGTCCGGAAATATTTGTCACTCACTGTAGAAACCGGACAGGGGTAATTCGGACAAAAGCCACCCACCGAACCATCCGAACTGGACAAAAGTACTAAAAACTAATTACTTCTTGACTAAGCTAATTGCTAATCTGCTTAATAAACTAATGAGTTTTTCAACTTGACCCGGTTTCATAAGTTTGACCCGAAAGCCCATATGGCCCATAATTAAGGGTATAAATACCCAACAACTTTCATTAATGAGGGTAATGAACATTTAATACAACCAGACAGCTTAAATCTCTAACTACAAAACACCCAAACATTAAATACATTTGAAACATCACAAAACACCTGACCAAATTACCCTCAGTCGAAAATAATCCACACCAGACCTAACCAGCAAATAATACAGACTTAATGAGCTCAAGTCTCCCAGCATAAGAAAGGTGATTAGTAGTCCAAGATTCTATTCTATATGTAATTTTGTGGAGAAGAGGACGACAATCTCAGAGGGTGAGACGACTAGTAAGAAGGGGCACACCCTAATATTTAATAGGAAGGGATCCTTCCCGGTATCCCATGATATTTCTAAGGTCCAACCAAAGAGACTCATCAATACCGGAAAAGAATATATGACTTTTAGAGGGGTTGACTTTTAGTCCTGAGAGAGTATAGAATTCATCTAGAGCTTCTTTGATAAGAAGAATGGAATTCACATCTCCATGACAAAAAATCATTAGATCATCTACAAAGCATAGATTAATGATTTTGAGTTTTTGACATTTCAATGAAACCGGAATTTCTTATCTTTACTTTTCTCCGTAAGAATAATGGAAAGAACCTGCATGACAAGAATAAAGAGGAAAGGGGAGAGCATATCTCATTGCCTTAGACTTTTCCGTCCTTTGAAGTTGTCATGAGGATCTCCATTAATATTGATGAAGTAAGAAGGAGAATAAATACATTTGATGACCCAGGTGATCATTTTATCAAGGAAATGCATCGCTACAAGAAAGTCAAGGATTAAATGTCATGTGACATTGTCAAAGGCTTTCATTAAATCGATTTTGAGCACAACCTCTTTGTCCCTACGATTAGAGTGGTACACCTTCAACAACTCTTGAGATAAAAGGATTTTACGAAAGCCGACTGTGAATTATCAATAAAATAAGGGAAGGAATCTTTAACTATATTGGCTAAGATCTTGGATATGATCTTGTAACTAACATTACAGAGCGCTATGGGTTTAAAGTCGGCTGGCGCAGAAGGATAATCTTTTTTAAGGATGAGAGCTATAGAGGTGGAGCTCCAAGAGGGCTCCAAAAAATTCGAATAAAAGAAGTCAAGGACACCGTTACAGATGTCATGACCAACAATGCTCCAATTAGAGTTGAAGAAGCAAGAGTTGAATCCAATTATTGAAATTCGACTTAATTAACGCATACAAATTAATTTTAAATAATATTATAAAATACTTGATAAACGGTGCCCTAAATGAGTCTTCTAGTGGGTAACCTGTTGGATAACCGGCGAACCTAGCCTGTTATACCTACAACCCGACAGACCTGCATAAACAGTAACCCGACAAATCTGCAATCCGGTATAAATTTTTAAATTGGCAGAGTAATTCTGGATTGAACCATTTACCACCTCTATATCCAACAAAAAAAATATCACACCGGTTTAGAAGCGTCTTTTCCGTTACACCGGTTCACGTGATACATCATACATGTATCATTATGATAGTGACGGCTCGTATCATGTCGTCACGTCCACTTGCCTTAGCCCTTTTTTAGGGATCTGACGCCGCACTTTTAACATTTGTGTATGGTTTTTCTTTTGTTTGGTGTTTCTATCAAATTTTAAAGCATAGTGTATTCAGCTAAAACGTATTCGGAATAGATGCCTTATTAGTGTATTCAAAATATATTGATATTTAAGATATGGGTATTATGATTTGTTTAGTTCTTCTGTTTTATATAATATGTAACGTTTAAAGATTATGTACATTTATTAATAAATTTATTTATTATTGATTAACGTTTAAAAAAATTGAAAAATATATTTTAATTTGTCAAAACACAATAAAATAGACAATTAGTTAAGGGAAATTGTAAAGTACTCACTCAACTATTCAATTGTCACTTACCACTCAAGGTTTGATCAATTGTTACTTAATACCCAACTCAACTACCTTATTGTCACTTACAACCTAATTTTATTTTAATACCCTAACTACCATTAACCCACTATATAAACCTTATTTTCTGTTTTCTTTCTATTTTTTCTAGCTTTTTGAAGATTTGAATTTGTTAGCCGCTCTAACCACCTAACCCTACCAACCACCACGAGCTGGGTTGAAATCACATTTTCCGGTGATCGGAAGCTGCTAAAGGTTTGTTTCTTTATGTAGGTTGTTGTGTTAGTCCTGTCTAACCTCTGTTTTATACGTACAGGAGTTGATCGTCGCTTTTTGGAATCTTATAGCTTACAAGTAATCGTGTTGCGAGTTTTTTAGGTAATTATCTACCGATTTCGAAGTTTTTTATTGGTTTTCTCTGTTGGAATAGGTTCTATTCTACTGTTTTTAGATGCCATTGCCTGATTTCGAGCTTTTCTCTGTTTTTTTTTGTTATAGTGATCTGTTATTGTTTAGTTAATATTGTTCGTTATATAGTTATGTACTTGTTTTCTGATGTTATATTCTAATTTTGTAGTGCTTAGTTTTGTCTTGAATGTGTAGATTACGAGTTTTTAGGTCAGTTAGAGTATTGTATTTCGAAACAAATATCAGGACCGGTGTTACATAGAAATATCAGGACAGGATGCGAATAGCTCTATATAGATACACACAATTCGCACGATAGGATGCGAATTGTTTGATGATGCAGTAAATAATTTGTACATAATTTTTGTGACTAATAACAAATATCAGGACTTTTTTACATACAAATATCAGGACAAGATGCGAATAGATCGTTGTAGGTATACACAATTCGCAAGATAGGATGCGAATTGTTTGATGCAGTAGTAAATAATTTGCACCTAGTTTTTGTGACTAATAACAAATAACTTGTATTGTCCAGGTTAAGAGATGTCTAAATCACGAGTTTGTATTTTTAAATATGGTCACCAAACTGCAATTGTGCCTTTCACGTAGTTTGAAAGCTTCGAAAGTATCCAAGCTTATGTAGAGAACACATGGGAGGAGCTTGCCACAGGTGAGTACCTAATTACTTACTCCTACGGGGATCAAAATAATTGTTTCTTTAATAACCAGAATGATTTTGTTGGGTTGGTGTTATATCTTGATTTGGAGCGTTTAAAACGGGTTAGTTTTCTCATAGAACAACGCGTCTTCGATAAGGGTTCTGGTAATAAAAGTTATGTTGATAAGAGCTCTGGTGGTAAGGATTGTGGTGTAAAGCGTAAAGAGCGTAGCTTGATTTTGGGAGAACCATCTCTTGATCAACTAGTTAGCGGGGAGAGTAGTAACGGTTTAGTTATTTCTGATCAGAGGAAAAAACAACTTGCTACTGCTGGTTGGGCTGATGCTATTACAGGAGTGGGTCAAGATTTTGAAGAAGGTGCTGCCGGTCTGAGGGTATTTTTGTGCAAGTTTGCGTTAGAGCATGGTTTTTCTTTCAAATACCTGCACAACACAACAAATAAGATCACTGCTTATTGTGAAAATAAGCTCACAAGCGGGTGCAAATGGAGGGTTTATGCATCTATTGACTCAAGCACCGGCCTTATGACGATCAAGAAGTATGTCCCGTACCATACTTGCAGTCCTGTTTTCTCCCAGAAGCATAAGCATAAGCGGCACAGGCATTTGACATCAGATTTGATTGCAGAGGAAATTCAGGATTCTCTCCGGACCTGCCATTCGTTGACAGCCAAAACCATACAATCGACTATCAAACAAGATTACGGTCTTGACATCTCTTATCGTTTGTCATGGAATGCTTTAGAGAAGGCTAGGAGGGGAGTTTTTGGAGATAGTTCAAGTTCTTTTAGTTTACTAAGCGGATACTTCAAACGCTTGAAGAGCCGGGATATTACTTCAGACTGCCAGTTGGAGTTGTCAGCTGGAAACCGATTCAAGCGCTGTTTTGTAGCATTTGGTTCGTCCCTTAGTGGTTTTCATTCATGGCGTCCAATGTTGTTTGTCGATGGAACCCACTTATATGGCAAGTACAAGGGTACATTGCTCACTGTTGTAGAAAAGGACGGAAACAACGGTTAGTTACATTTATTTAGTTAATGAACGATGTTTTTGTGTGAAAATGCTGATGCAATTCGCAGCATGTGATGCGAATTATGCAGTGTTGTGATCCTCACATTTCGCTGTGATGCGAATTAAGCAGCATGTGATGCGAATTAAGCAGCATTTGAGGCTGCGAATTATGTATTATGCTGAGTAAACTGTACTTACATCGCAGCTTGAGTTAGGTATTATTTAAAGTTGTGACAAACAATTCGCATGACAAGCTGCGAAATGTTTGCATGAGCAATTAGAATGTCACACATATTTCGTATGACAAGCTGCGAATTGTTCCATGACAGCATACGAATTGTTTACAACTTTTAAACGTTTGCATACTGTTGTAGTGTTCATTTGATCTGCCTTTTTCCAGGACTATTCCCTGTTGTTGTTGGGTTAGTTAGCATTGAAGAATAGGACAATTGGATGTGGTTTTTGGGGTGTTTGAAACCACATTTGCTGGATCGCCAGATCACATTTATTTCAGACCGTCATTCTGGTATTGTTAATGTTGTTTTTGTCTTGTATCCAAACTGCTATCATGCGTACTGTTATTTCCATCTCATGCAGAATTTGAAAGCCAAACTGGAACATACTAACAGGGAGTATAAAAAAAAGATGTTGAGTTTCTTCCACCGTCTTGCTTATGCTCCCAGTCAAGAGCTTTTTAAAGATATACTAACATGTTTTCTATGTGAAGGTGGTGAGAGAATGAGTGATTTTCTTGCAAATTTACCCCCTGAAAAGTATGCGCAAGCTTACGTAAAAGGGAAGCGATACGGCTCTATGGCTTCTACCGCAACTGAATCGTTTAATAATCAGATTAAAAAATATTGCGGCTTACCAATTGTTGAGCTTATTGATTGGATTAGAGTCTTACTTATGACTCAAGTTTCACGGAGATACGAAGAAGGTCTCAGCTGGAGTACTAATTTGGTTCCCGAGTACGAGAAGAAGCTAAAGTAGAATGTTGACATGTGCCGAAGTTGGGTAGTACGTAAGTCCTCTTCCGCCATGTTCGAAGTCTTTTCGAATCCTGTGGCTGTTGTTAATCTGTTGGATTTCAAATGTTCATGCGGATCATGGCAACAAGAGCGTTTTCCATGTGCTCATGCTCTAGCGGCATTACAATACACCGACCAAGATCCATTGACTGTAATAGAACCCTTCTTTACGGTTAAGAATTACACGGAAAGTTACTCTTTCAGCATACCAGCTATAACTGATTTCGGCGAAGGGTCCAGCACTAACGATCCTTCTTTTGTTGAAGTTCTGCCTCCGAACGTTAAGAGACGCTCCGGAAGGCCTAAGAAAAAGAGAATCCCTTCTAGAGGAGAAATCTCAACGAAGAAGTTAAGGTGTGGCCGATGTTCAAAATCAGGCCATAACCGGAGGACTTGTGATGTTCCAGTTTAAGGTCAATTCTGGTTGGCCATATCACATTTATTTTTGTAGCATAGTTATTGTTCTGTACAGCAAACTAAACATTTGTACATTCCTGTGTGTTTGTATTTGCTATTATTGGAGTTGTAAGCATTTCGCATCCTGTGTTGCGAATTATGTACAATATGTTGATGTATTGTTACAAACATCTATCAGGACTACATGTGAATTATGTAAAATTATGTGAAATTTCAACAGGATGCGAATCGCTAGTAAAATCATATCAAACATTTATCATATCTTACGTTTCGCATGATAGGCTGCGAATTAGGGCCATAATTGTGATGTGAATGGAGATCAATTAAAGCCATGATATTTGTCATATGATAAGATGCGAATTGTGATTAATAAAAATACTAGGATATTCAGTAAGGTTGAAAATAAGTAATATAGCAGGTTAACATGCGAATGATGTGCAAAATGTATTTGGATGCGAATCCTTTATATCATTGAAACTCTGTAAACAAGTTGGATTACAAAAAGGAGGATTACAATATTTACAGAAACTAACAACTGTTTACACATATCACTACAAGCTACTGGTGCTAGTTAGTTGCATTTCAAAAAAACAAAAAACAAAAACCAACTCTAGCAGTTGGTAGAGGATTCATCACTAACTGTTTCCTCTTTCTCCTCTTTGTGCTGATCATCTTTCTTTTTCTCCTCTTTCTCTTCCACTTTCTCTTTCTCTTCCACTTTCTCTTCAGCTTCAATATCTACGTCCATCATGCTTAAAAATTTTGTCCTTGATGGACCAGCTTCGTCTTCCCTCTTCCTTTTGTTGTTTCGAACCTCTGTCGTTTGAGGTTGCACCTGTTCTGGCTGAGGTGCAGCAAGGAGCATTGGAACCTGTTCTGGCTGAGGTTCAGCAGCAACCAGTGGAACAACTTCCACTTGTTGAGAGTCAGCAGAGTAGTAGTCATCATACATGTCTAGTTCGAAGATAGAGACTGGGCTGGGGGGTGGTACTGCTGGCATGATCAACTCATCACTACAGTTAACGGTTAAGGATGACCAGGAGTCACCCAGAGAACCGAGTGAACCAGAGTTTGAGTATGAGGTGGTTGTTGTGGTGGTGGAAAAAGACATGACTGTTTGAATTCGAAGAGAAGAAGAGGTGTTTTTAAAAAAATATAGAGTTTGGTGTAAAGTTAGCCTTTGGTTACTAGAGGTATTTATAGGGAAAGGAGGTAATCATTACATACCCTCCATGTCCAATCAACATTTAATGAATTATGTACTTGATTAGATTGTTTTTTGTATGCTCAATGGAGAAAACGTGTACCAAGGCATAAGCCACAGCCTGTTCGTATCCTTGAACTTTGTATTTTTAATTTTTTATTTATGCACCAGGCTGCGAACTGGTTTTAAGCTGGTATGCCAGGCTGCGAACTGTGTGTGTAGTGATAACCATCTATCAGGTTAGGCTGTGAACTATTTGATGATAAGTTAGGCTGCGAACTGTTCATACCGTTTAGGCTGCGAACTGTTCATACATACGCTGCGAATTATTAATCAAGTATTAATCAACCCTTATATATCAGGTTATGATGCGAACTATAAGCTAAGGAATATTCAAAATTCTGAAGAAGTAATTTGTTTATGTATGCACAACAAAACTAAAAATTACAACAGATGTATTTACAAGCAACAGATGTATTTACAAGCAATACACGAATCAGCCATATGCGATGCGGTCTTTGTCATTTAAAAAGTAATAAAACATTTCTGCTCTGAAGGCAGTTACCATATCTGCATCGTATTTTTTCTGCATTGATCCATGCTCAATAATATCTCTTGCATATTTGCAGACAAAGATACCACAGTCCACGGTGCCTCGCCTTTGTTGTGGGATGCCTCTTTCCACTTTCACCTTCCACCCTGTATTATATTTAGGTAGGAATCCTCTATCCAACAAATATTTGATCTGTGTATAATAATTAGTGTTAGGAATAAGCACAAAAACAAAAACAGTTGGTGTCATACAATTCGCATCTTAGGCTGCGAACTATATGACAATGAATCCAACATAATTTGCATCTTAGGCTGCGAATTATATGACAACAAATCTAACATGGGCATGTCACACAATTCGCATCATATGCTGCGAATTGAGTTATGGATAGGCTGCGAAAAAACAATTGATTTACTCACAATTCGCAGCATACCAGATCACAGTTCGCAGCATGCATACTTAAAATGTATTTAATTTTAAGTGTACAGTTTGGAATATTTACCAGTAATGCAGGTGTCCTTGTGGTGGTGTCTGTGGCACGAAGCTTAGGCAGAAGCGAATTGTAGTTTGAAATTGTCCTGGCATCGATGTCGATGACGAACAACGTCTAGTGGTTTACACTGTCCTTCGTCTCGGTGCACACTGGAACCATGATGATGTTGGCATCTTTGCGCCCCATTCTAAAAGCCATGTCCACCAAATTTTCTACTTGCCAGCCTGCTTTCATTTGATGCTGCATCCAAGCAAGAGTATATTAAAATGAGAACATTTTCTGAGAACTTTATTCAATTTACTTGAGCTAAACTAACCGCAGTCATGCCCGAAATCAGTACGGCGTCATGATGCTCTCCTTTAGCTTTAGTGCATGGAACTTTGAAGTCTGCATCTTCAAGCATCTTTCAAATCCAAGCATCGATAACCTAACAAAGGAGTTGTAGATTTATGTTAAATATACAATACATATTTGAAACATTGAAAATAGAATTAGTTGACAATTGGATACCTTTACGTCCAGCTCCAGTTCTAAAGGTAGTGCCATGACATCACTCGCTTGCACCCTGATTTCGTATGTAAACTTGGACTCTGGTAACTGCCATACTACTGGATCAGGGGTGTCGCTCTCATAGGCTTTAACTATCTGTATTTTGTGGTATTCTGCCAGATCGATACGTTCAGTTACTTTTGTTTTCTTTGGCCAGTCGCTCTATTCTACTACTGACGGTTCCTGTATTGTTATTACGAACTCTTCTTCTTCCTCTGTCACTTGAGGCTGCGTTTGTGTCAGTAGCGCAAAACTTGGCTCCTCTATCTCTTTACTGGACTCAAGCTTAGTAAATAACAAAAATCAAAAGTAGAAGGGCATCAGTGATTATAAGTGCAACGAGTCCAAACAGTTCGCATCTTAGGCTGCGAAATGTATGGTTCCAGTTAAATAAATTTATTAGTATCTATTAGGGTAGGGTGCGAACTGTTCGGGGTTCCACTGAACAGTTCGCATTCTACCCTGATATTCGTTTGTAATCCCCCAATCAGCATTAGACACAAATCTCATGTTATGATGCAAAATCATTATAAGTAGGCCTTACCGCAAAGTCAGCGACAACCACTGTCGTTGACTTGTTCGGCATAGGATCTGGATCGTGTCGGTAGAAATCATTAAAGTCATCCTCCGACATGTTCTCCAAAGACCGTTGTATTATAGAATCGTAATATACATTATCAATTTCATTTAAAAATGTCTGTGAAACTTGAGTACTAATACCATCTACAAAAGCATCAGGTAAACCTACTGTGTTATCGTGGGACTCTGGAGCTGGCAGTTGATTTGTTACCGGGCCTACAGTTTGACGTTGGCTTAGCAATTCTGACTTTGCTGACAACACCATTGGTCTTTGAGGTTCTGATTCTTGAGGTGCTATCTCTTGAGTTAGCCTTTCTCTCTTCGCCAAGGTTATCTGTTGCTGCTGTTGTTGTTCTTGTTGTCCTTGTTGCTCTCGTTGTTGTTCTTGTTGTTCTTCTTGTTGCCGGTCTTCGTGTTGAACTTGTGGCTGCTGGTGTTGTTGCTGGTGGTGTTCTTGTTCTTGTTGTTGCTGGTGGTGTTCTTCTTGTTGTTGATGTTGTTGCTGTTGGTGTTGTTGTTGCTGGGGTTGTTGCTGGTGGTGTTCTTCTTGTTGTTGTTGCTGGGGGTGTTCTTCTCGTTGTTGCTGTTCGTGTTGTTGTTGCTGGTTGTGTTCTTCTTGGTCTTGCTGTTGGGTTTGTTGTTGTTCTTCTTCTTCTTGTTGCTGTTGTTCTTGTTGCTGCTGCTGTTGTTGTTGTTGTTGTTGTTGTTGTTCTTGTTGCTGTTGTTGTTGTTGCTGGGGGTGTTCTTCTTCTTGTTGTTGTTGTTGTTGTTGTTGTTGCTGTTGGTCTTGCAGTTTCTGCTGGTGTTGTTGTTGTCTTTCAATCTCCTATTTCATACAAAAAAAAAACAAAAGGGTGGAAGGGTTAAGCATAAGTTAATCATTATTGAACATGATTTGCATCCTGACCTGATATCTATGCTATACATTCCTAACAATTCGCAGCTCAGCATGCGAATTATGTAATAACCAAACCCACCAGTTTATTACATAATTCACAGTTAAAGCTGCGAAACGTTTGGACAGGACTACACAAGAGTCCTGATATTTGTTTGATAACATCATATCATTTACTTACATTATCTACCTCCTATGTATGTGTCTCCATGATGGGTGAATTGTGGGCATCATCGTCCCTTTCTTCCGGCAATACTCCATCAGCATGGTGCTGATCAGAATTAGACACGGATGCTTGCTGATCAGTGGATTTTTGTCCCTCTGTAAGTGCTGCTGGTACCTGCTTTATTGGGCTTTCAATACGGCAAATTGGCTGAGAGATAGCATTGTGGAGTTTTTGTGCTTCAAGTTCCGCTATCTTGCGTTTCAATTCTTTCAGCTGCAAAAATGATAGCAAACTTTTTATAAACATATTAAGTGATGATTGTAGTGATTATTTAAGGTTCAAGTCATACTTACTTCTCTGGCCTGTTTTTCTATTTTTCGCTCGTACTTGTTCTTGTCGGCGTATGTCTTCAAACGCTTTGATTAAGCAGCAATATCGGGATTAGGATCTCTGAGTTTGATTACATACTGACCGATTGTTTCACTCATACTGGTTGTGTCGGTGTCGGAGGGCTCATGCCTGGATTTGCCTTTCGGTTGTGGTGGAATCGTTTTCTTAGGGAGTCTTGGTGGTGGAATCGATGGATCGGGTGGTGTTGGTTGTTCGATGGGAGACATCACCTTATTCATTACATTTTGTGATGCTCGTCTCCTTTGTTTTGGTTTTGATGCTGTGGTTTTCGTCCTCTTCCTAGGTCTTTCTTCCGGTGAAGTAGATACCGTTACTTCTGCATCTTCATTATCTTCTTGTGGTCCGAAAGCTTCAATTTCAGCCTCGGTAAGCTGTAATGGACCTTCTAAAACCTACCAACAGAAGCACATGTAAGTAAATTAATTGTTTCGAAAGTATGAGGGTGTAGACAAACAAATTGTTTTTTATATACAGTTCGCATCATATGATGCGAAATGTGTGATTTTAAATCACATTTCGCATGTTGAGCTGCGAAATGCGTATGGGACAATATGCTGCGAACTATATGTAAAACATATGATGCGAACTAAATGTAAACCATATGATGCGAACTGTGTTGGAAAAGAAGCTGCGAAGTAAAATTCATATCAGGCTGCGAAATGTTTGATACATTTTTCTAAGCAAAACGCATGGTATGCTGCGAACTGTATGCACCCCCAGTTCAATACATATATAAAGCTTATACCTGGTCATTATCCAGGTAGGGTGTTCTAAGAAAATATGTCATGGTTGATGCTTGGCACTCTAACCCCAACCATTTGAATAACCTTGGTATTGAGGTTGGCTTCGCTACCTCGTGGCCGATTGTTGTGTGCTCCATGATGAAGGGCTGCATGGGGCCAAGTTTTATCAACACGATACTATGTACATAACTAATTGTGGAGTTTATTGAATAGATCAATCTTACAACTACAAGGGCGACGCAGCCGACGACTTTATCAGCTCTTTCTACTGCTAAGCAACTCCTGATAGACTGTCGAAGCTTGAACAGTATTGATCCAGCCCAGTCATAATTGTTTATTCTGTTGAGGTCTTCAACGTAATAAACCGTGCTCCAGCCCAGGATATCTCCAGACACGGAGTAGAATAGCGTGGAGCACAAAAACAGTATCAACAACCTCGCCACGTCTTCCAATTCATGCTCCCATCTTTCGTTTATGGCCTTCTCTATACCCTCCTGTAAAACCAATGACAACATGCTATGTTAGAAATGTACAGAATCTTGCTTTATAAAGATGAAGTCCATTTTAGACGTACCTTTATAATGGCATTTGTTATTGTTTTGGTATTACTAGCTGCTACTTTCCTACCAGTTTTACCCATGAAGTATTTCTTCATCATCCTTGATTCGTTCTCCTCGCCGGGTGCATACTTGTTGTGAAAAGCTTCGGTTTTTGTTAACTCCATTTTCTCGGTGCCATGCATCAACCCGAATATGATCTTGATATCGTTTTCAGTTAGCTTTATATACTTGTTGCCAATCCTAAAGGCGTCTCTTTCCAGAGATAATTTCTCGATGGTATACTGAATGATTTGGTAGAACTTTTTCCTTGGCAGCTCTTCCTCATTACGGATTTCAAACGCCGTTTTCAGAAGCGTGTAGAAGGGTATGTTTCTACACGCTTCAATGTGGGCCCTTGTAATACCCATGTCTTTGAGTAGCTTCAGAAGGCTCACCAACCCTGATCTGTAGTAGCTAGGTTTTGTTGTCATACTTTCTGCACAAACACAAATCAGATGGAATGTCACAAATAATTCGCATCACAAGCTGCGAATTGTATAAATATAAATATTGTTTTAGCAGACAATTCGCAGCTCAAGCTGCGAATTGAATATAAATAAGCATAAACATACAATCGAGCTGCAAATTGCTTGCATAGTGGGTGATCAGGATGCGAACTGTTACACTTTTTACATGCATGTTGCAGGGATCTGGGAATTATGCAACAAACACCAAAATCAACAATGGACTACCTAATGCAGATCTAACATACATAATATTTCTCAGGAGAATTAATATTACATGCAACTAAAATTCTACCCTAGCTTCGACTATAAACCCATAAACTGAGCAACTATCGTCAGTAGATACTTCATTCTAGTATAAAAAGCAACGCCTATCGTGAATTAACAAAAAAAAGTGGTTCAAATTTGTCAAAACGCAAAAAAAGTACACTTTCCACGATAATGCATACCTGTTAAATTTCACCGGTCGGAGAACGAGATTGGAGCTTTCAGAGACGACTTCACGACAACTTTGTCGAACGAGATTGAAGGTGTGTAGTCTGAGTGAGTAAAACACGTTGACCGGTGCGATAGTGTAGAAGGTGCGAACGGTGAGAAGCTGTAGGGTTTTTGGGTTTGAGAGAGAGAGTATCACGAAGTCGAACGGTTTGTTTTCTGGTGGTTTCTAAAATTAGAATTTTGCGTTTGTTTAGGGTGATAGGAAGGTCGAAAAAGTGGGTTGGAATTGAAAAATGGATATATATAGTGGAAGGGTATTTTTGTCCAATTTATTAGTCTGTGTATTAAGTAACACTATGTTAAAAACAGGTACCGCCGGGTAATAAAATTGTTGAGTGGGTATTTTCAGATACTTTTCTCATTAGTTAGCCATTATTAGTCAGAAATAAAATAAAGATGATTAATACAGATTAGGATTAAAAACGACATTTATTATGATATACAATTTTTAAAACCACAACTACTATGGAAATGGATGTGTATTGTAGTACATTGATGGCGAACGCGGCAAGAGGTGCATATGTAATCAATAATTTTATAATTAGACAAGTGACGCTTTAATCAATAACAACCAGAACGCAACTAACCCCAAACATGGGTCCATATCCTCTTATTTTATTTTATTATTAATAATAATAATAAATAATATTGTTGGAATTTATTCATTGAATTGAAACCTTATATATTTTTATCGATATATTAGATTATCGTCAATATTAGTTCAATAAAAGTAATCATATAAAAAACTAGTAAATACAATATATTCTATGAAAGTAATTGTATAGATATAAGTTTAATTCTAAATATTCGATTTGAAAATAAATAACTTAAGCAAAACATAAAGTTTTGAAATTATTTTGTAAGACAATAATATCAGGTCATGGTCCCTAAGAATGACAATTTAATAAGGTATGATCTCCATTAAGTAACTGTTTGGAAGATACCAAAATTTTAAAAGTTAAAAACCGTTTCTCTTCTCAATTTTCTATATAAGGGTGAGTTTCATTTTTAGAAAACCGTGTTATCAAATACAGAGAAAAACTTAAGAAAAACCTATTGTTTTTTTCTTCTAAATGTTTTGGTTGTCATCTCTTAAAAGATCATAATCAGTAATAAAAATCAATGATCATCTGCATCAACTTTAGAATCTGGAAAAACAAAAGATGTCTATATTCTATAAGTTTTTTTCCTGCATCGTTATAGGATTAACTTAGGTTTGATAAGTTAAGTTAGAAATCTAAATTTTTGTAACAAGTGGTATTAGAGTCAACCATGAAATTAACTTCTTAAAGTTTTAAATTTTGAATGTATAATATATTGGTGAAAAATGTTTGAATTGATCTGGTCAATAAAACGGGCATGTTTAAATTTTACGTTCATATTCTAGAAGGAAAGAAATATAATTATTCAATTTAAACATGTTAGGTTTGCAAATGGTAATAAGTCCTACACTAAATTAAGTTTTATATAAAACTGTATGTATGTGGAGTATTGTATGTGGAGTATCCAGTGGCGGATCCAGAACTGAAATGTAGGGTATGCCCAAAAATATTATGGAAAACAATTTCAATAAAAGATAAATATCCGAGTATTGCATAATAAAAATATATAAATATTCTAGTTACAACTCAAAATAGATATATTCTAGTCCAAAAGTAAATGCATTCTCCTCTTACTCATGCTTTAAAATCATTTGATAATATATAGATCATCAACTGTAGAAAACACTTCTTTCTCCACAAATCTCACCAAACAATAATTAAGCCATGAATTGACCATTCTATTTCTCAACTCATTCTTCACATATTTCATACGAGAAAATACTCGCTCAACACTTGCGGTAGCAACATGTAAGGACAAAGATAGCTTAAAAAATGTGTACATAAATCCAAATATCTTGTACTTTTTTATACATGCAAGAGCCTTATATAGATCTGAGATACTCTTAAAATTGGAAAAGTTACCATCCATCCTATCACATGCAATATATGCCTCAAGTTGGCTAGAGAATTCATTATCACTAATATATCCAAAGTCATTTGGGTAGAATATTGTCAACCTCACAAGTGATTAGTGTCATAGTATTGAAATGAACAACACAATTTGCGGTCCATAAATTATAAATCAATGAATAAAATTTAAAAGAAAATTCAAAGTCTTGAAATAATGAATAACATCGAGTTAGAAAAAAAAGTAGCAATAGTTAATAACCACAATTCATGGTCTATAAATTATAAATCAATGAATAAATATATAAAATATAAAATATATAAAATTCATCAATACAAAATATGTCAAACAATAAGCCATTTTCAAATACATCAATATAAAATACGGTAAAGAATCAGTAATTTGCTTAATTATTTACATATACAAAATATAATTTCTATTGGAATATTTCGTACAAAATATTCATTAAAATGATTAGTAGAATAATTTGCATAAATACATTTAAGATATTCATTTGCTTAAAACGAATCAATACAATAATTAGGAAAACTAGGGCTTAAAATTCCCCAATTTTTAAATCATTTGTTGAATCAAAGTTGAAGTAAAACTCAAATGACAATTTTTACTACTTTGTTGAATCAAAATCAAAGTAAACTCCAATGGAAAATTAATTAACTAAATCGACTTACTATTTTATTTCGATAGTTCTATGTTGCTTTTGTTTGAGAGGAGTTGCGAAAGAGACGGGAACGATTTTAGTACTTTGTTGAATCAAAATCAAAGTAAACTCTAATGGAAAATTAATTAACTAAATCGACATATTCTATATTGCTTATGTTTGAGAGGAGTTGAGAAAGAGACGGGAACGATTAGGAGAAAATAGAGTAAAAATAAAAATAAAGAATAAGTGAAACAAGAAAGTAAAATAAAAAAGTGAAATAAAAGAAGGTAAAAAAGATGTGAAATAAATAAAAATATTTAGATATCAAGTAGGAATTGAACTCAAGACCTAAAGTACACTACTAGAGAACTTAACCACTATACTATATTTATTTTTTTAACACAGGGTTGTCCTGGACATACCTATCTCTCCAAATTCGACCCCCGGAAGTATCTGCAACTAAGAGGAAATCCTTGCGTGAATAAAGTTTTATATAATATTGTATATAGAGTACTTAATAGCATGACATTTATGTTGCTTTCATGTGTGATTTGATGTCGTTTAAGCGAACAAATCTGGCACGGAAAATAAGACCTTGCTGGTAAAAAGGTAAGATGTCATCTGCAGTTTTAACTTGCATTTATACTATAGTTACAAATTACGATATGTATTGTGTGCATTTCCGATCAATGCGAAGAATAACTCTAAAATAGTTTTCTTCATGAAAGTTATGGTTCACACAAGAATATTGTTTCCATGTAATGAACAGTTCATACATAAATATTACATGTATTTTTCATGCAATAAAAACAGTCCAAAGTTCACACATGGATTTTTCATGTTACTCATGAAAATACAGTCCGCAACTCTTATTACAATATTTTGAATTTAATATAAATTTAAATTGTATGCAATTATGTGGGCTAATTATATATACGGCTACTAGGTTTGAATAGAGCAAGTTCTAGAATATCTTTACAACATAAATATAATTTATGATATAGCGGACTTTATTGGTAACCCCTTAAAGATTATTGTTTAAGAAGAAGAAAAAACAGAGCATTTTCCAATGCTTGTTATGCTTGGATTGAATTCGACGTATCCAAGAAAAATTAACATAGTGTTTATATGGGTTTTGGAGATAACCAGGGTTGCTAGCTATCTATTACTATAAAAATCTGTCAAATTATTGTATGAAGTGCTTTTATTTGGGTCATGATAAAGATAAGTGCAATAAAGCTTCTATTAAAAATATGCACAAAAAACCTCTTGTTTTTTAAGAGTCTTTAGCCAACAAAGAAGAAAATAAAAAACACTACAATCCCAAAAGCAAACCTCCAAGCCAGCAAACTGTTCACCAGAAAATAATAAAATCTGTTATAATCATTCCTGACCACAATACGTATTGTGTGGGATGCAGGCTATCAGGGTTCTAATATACTTGGTCCAACAATTAAAAATGGAAAAGGTTGGACATAGCTCTATATAATCATGTGTGGGATTGCTTTTTTAATGAAACTAAAGTTCTTCACATTGCCAGAACTTGTTCTGACCATGTCCCGATTTGTGTTTTTATTTCAAAAGATAGTTTAAAAGCTAAGAAAAGTTTCAACTTTCTTAATATGTGGACAATGTATTCAAAGATTCTTCCTTTTGTTGACAAAAAATAGAACCAAACTATTAATGACAATCTTCTCTATATTTTTTGGCATAAGCTTAAAATATTGAAAGAGGGCCTTAAAGTTTGGAACTCTACCTATTCTGAAAATGTTTTTAATAAGGTTCAGGTTTCTGAAGATGTTGTTAAAAGGCTTGAAATCAAAGTTACTAATTCTAACAATGATAACACCATATATGAGCTTGTTAAAGCTAATGGCATCTATCTTCAAGCTCTTAGAATGGAGGAAGAATTTTGTAGGCCAAAATCTTACTGTAACTGGCTTAAAGACAGTGACAGAAGTACTAAAAATTTTCATTTCTATGTCTCTAAAAGAAGAAGAAGGAATTCTATTAAAAGTATAAAAGTGGGGGAGAATTGGTTGCTTGATTCTAGCTTTATTGGCTCTTCTGCTGAAACCTATTTTAAAAGAATTCTTACTAACTTTCCCTTCAGTAATTTTGTTGAGGAAACAATTAAAATGCAGGATGACATATTTAACAACATCTCAAAGTTGACTACTACTGAAGATAACGACTTACTTGTGAAACTACCTTCTGAAATGGAAATTATGGAGCCTATTAACCAGTTGAATCCTGTTAGCGCTGCTGGAGTTGATGATTTTAACGTGTGCTTCTTCAAGACCTACTGGAAAATCATCAAAATAGATTTATGTCAAGCCATGTTCAGTTTCATCCTTGGCCATAACATTTCTAAAGGAGTTATGGCCACATGTTTGTGTTTAATTCCTAAAACTGCTAATCCTACCACCTGGAAGAACTTCATACCTATTAGTTTATGCACTCTTCTTAATAGAATAATGTCTAAGATTATAAATAATAGACTTATTAATATACTGCCTAAAATAATCTCTAATTCTCAAGGTGGTTATGTTACCAATAGGTCTAATTTTGATAACATTCTTATAGCTAACGAAATGGTTCATGATCGTAATAGAAAGTCTAAGTCTGGAAACATTATAATTCGGTTAGACATGACCAAAGCTTTTGTTAGCATGGCTTGTCCTTTCATCATCAAAGTGTTGCTATCTTTTGGTTTCTCTATCAAATTTGTTAATATAATCAGGAGTCTCATTAGTTCAGTATATATCTCTATGTTAATCAATGGTAATGTTATTGCATTTTTCAATTCCAAGAGAGGTTTGAGACGAGGAGATCGACTTTCTCCCAGTCTTTTCGTTATTGGTAAAAAAAGTCTTATTAATAGGGATGCACAATTTGTTCTCTTTTAATAAATCCATATCTTTTACTTCTAGAAATAACTTTATTCTTCATTGTTTAGCCTTTACAGACAACATCTTAATATTCACTAATAACACTCAATCTACAATAAACAAGATGAGTGAATTTCTTCAAACCTATCAAGAGGTTTCTGGATAAAGAATCAACAAAGATAAGACTACAATTATAGTCTCCATGATATTTCATCAAACTAAGCTCTCTTCTCTTATCGATCATACTTGTTTTAGTGTTTGTTAGCTTCCTACAGACTACCTAGGCATCACTCTCAACACAAATAACAAATCTATTAACTACACGCATCTCTTTAATAAGATTAATAGAAAAAATCTTGACTGGGAGGACAAAAACCTATCTTACGGAGGCAGGTTAATTCTTATCAACTCTGTGCTTATGTTTATGCCTCCATATTGGATGCAGTCATATTTATACCTCAGAACACCTTCTCCTATAAGTAATATTTTGTGTAAAGGAAAACAAAAGTTTTTGGGCCAACCTAATACACAATATCTACTGCAGAAAGGGAAGTCTGTTACTTCTATATCCTCTATAAACTATATCAAATTTATGATTTGCAGTCTTGATTCCGCTAACATGGTTAAACCTAATCACTTGAAAAACGATACTAATGTTGTTATTGACATAGGTTGTTTATCTTTTGTTAATTTGAAAAAGAATCCAACTTACCTAAAATGGATGACGCTTATTTCTGGTAGACTTAGAATGAACACTAATTATTCTTGTCTCCAAAGTTGCGAATCTAGTGGTGTTGTAATCCTCATAAATAACTCTGACGATATTGTTTTTGTGCCAGCTTTCTATATGGGAAGCTTTCCCTTATTACAGCTGAGTCGAGAGATCTTCTTGACAACCTTATTACCTACAAGCAAAAAGGTTGGGTTAATATAGATATCGATGTAGATTCTTTAATTCTTGTCAATCTCATTGATCATGGTAACTTTCTTTGGCCCTTAACCCCAATACTTAACTGTTGTAGGAAGCTTATCTGCTCCAGTATGGTTATATCCCACATTTCTAGAGTCCAAAACATGGCTGCCGATTGGTTGGCCAAATGGACTCTGAAATACAAGATGAAGCTTGAGTTCACTAATTCTCAAGCTCTTTCCCATATTTGCGCCATTACCCTTTTGGAAAGTTTGGGTATTGGCTATATTAGCAGTAATTACTAAGTTTACTGATAACTCTTTCCTTTCTAAGTTGCAGATTTTGCCTTTTGGTCTTTATGAAGCATCATGCTTCCTCCTTTGAATTGAATTTTGTCAAATATTGCGAATGGATGCCTACTTTCTTGTGAATGTATGGCTTCTTTAATCGAAGGGTTGTTTTTGGTCGGACTCATTGTTTGCATATTTTCCTGAATCCTGATCGGCTCCAATTCATCAGATTGGATTTCCTCTTCTTTCAATTTGTTGTTGCTTCTAATTGGGTTCCCTTTCAATAGCCTCTACTATTGATTCAAGGATTTCACTCTCAGTCTTCATTAGCTTCATACTTTCTCCTTTGAATCGAATTTCGCCAAATGTTGTGAAGGGATGCTTTCTAGCTTATGAATGTCTGGTTTCTTCAATTGAATCTGCTCGGGCTCACTGTCTATGTATTTTTCTGATTCCCGATTAGCTTCAGTTCATCGGATTATCCTTCCTCTTCTTTTAATTTGTTGTTGCTTCCAGTAATTTCCCTATCAATTTCTCTGACAATTGATTCGAGGGTTGTTTATCAAGATCTCTCAAAAAAATTCTCAAAGATTTTTTCTTAATTCTCTCAGATATCCCATAATTTGCTGAGTTAGTGTAGGTGTATTTCATAATAAAGACCTTTAGAGAAGTTTAGGAACTCAAAACTTTAAAATATTTTACCTATGTTTTCAACGTTTTTATTTCTGTAATGGCTCGTTTTCTATATATATATATATATATATATATATATATATATATATATATATATAAATAAAGGTAGGTAATAAAACGTAACCACTATAAAACCTCTATTAAAAAAACTAAAGGTTAACAACTAATTATATGATTATTATAAATTGACACATTAATATAACTGCATAAGTAGTTTAATTAACTATACAACTAGGGTTTAATAGAAAATTGTTCCTGTTCAGATTTGATAATAATGTAAAACCTACGTTTTAGATAATTAAATAATTGTTACTCCCTCCGTCCTTTTATATTTTACGTTTTAGAGAAACATATTTGCCCTAATTTAATTGATGTTTACAAATATCCAGGTAGTATTAATAGTTGTATACCAATTCTATCTTCTCTCATTTAATTAAATTACTCTAGTCTTGTTCTCCATATCTATTATTAATAAAAGTTATTTATGAAAATTAAAAATAAGTTTTAGATTTCAAAACTAATGATGGCATTTCTTAATTAATGTGCATACACCTAGAACGTCAACCATAAATGGAAAGAGGGATGTAAAACTTATTACGGATGTAAAGGCTCCGGGAGAATACAAGTGACGATTGATTAAAGGGAATTGCTAAAAAAGCTATTTTTACTCCGTGAAGTCGCTTGTTTTGAATTTTAAAAATTACTCCGCGAATTTGTTTATTTTTACGATTTTGTCCTTCACAAAATCGTATAAATAGAAGAAATTACTCCGTGAAGTTATCATAATATCAAAAAAAAATACAATTTATCTACCTTCTCTCTACTTTCTTTTCTCTCTTTAAACATAAAGAACTAAGACTAAAACTAAAGAAGTTAACACTATCATTATCAATTAAATGTTACTCTTTGCCTTCAAAACCACTTAATCATATATCCCAACACTTAAATGACTTATTTGCAAAAAAACATATTTACATCTTAGTTATTAGAAAAGTTTCTCAAACCATAATGAGTATTTTGTTTTACTGTAAATTGATATTGTTTTTAGTAAGTGATAACCTACTAAAAAAATTACAAAATCGAACAAAATTAAAAGATAAATTTTAAAATATTAGAAAAAAAACGATACAGGTCTGTCCGCCAATGCAATGGCGGACACGATGGTGCTGACGTCATTGCATGGCGGAAACAAGGGGTCTGTCCGACATTGCACGACAGAAACAGGGGTCTATACGCCATGCCCTTAATTAAATTGCATATGCATGTTTTAAATAAGTAAAGCTATATATATATATATATATATATATATATATAGAAAATAATTATATTATAATATAATTTAAAGATATATTATAATATAATTAGTTTAAAGTGTAAATTTAATTCGATTAGATTTATACATAGATTACGAAATAGTTTGGACGTTAAGTAAATATGTACTCATATAGTATTTTTCAAAATAATCACCATGTTGTAATTTGTACAAATTTGAATACATAATTAAGGATCAAATATATCGCTAAGGTGATCACCATTGGTGAATTAATTATTTTAGTCTTTTGACAAGTCTTTGATTGACAAGTATGTAAACTTTAATCAGTCCAAATGAAGTTTAAGATTTGACATAGTTAATCTTGTACACAAGATAATTATTTGTGAATTGGTCATTAAAAAATTGAACTAGAAAAATCGACACCAATGAAGATTTTCTTAGTTAAGTCAATTAGTATGATCCACATTAAGTTTTATTATGCTATGTTTATGTGTTAAATACTATGGGGATTATATGTTAAGTGATGTTTTTGGCTACTTGTTATTTGTTGCTTGTTATGTTAGAAAATTTGTATCTCTACAATCCGAAAGGCAAAAAGGCACCCATACTTAATGGAAGGAACTTTGAGTTATGGAAATAAGATATGTTGTTGCACTTGATGCGTCATGATTACAACTTAGCATTAAGGGTCGATGAACCTAAACCTCTGACTGAGGAAAGTTTTCCTATAGAGAAGAAAGAGTCAGTGGCTTGGGAAAAGTTGAACAGGATAAGTCTAAGGATCATAAAGCAAGAAATTATGTTGGCATCCCGTGGTGTGGTTACACTTGAGATCACCAATGCAAAAATGTTTCTCGAAGAGGTAGAGAAATGTTATGCCAAGAACGATAAAGTAAAGATTAAGAAGTTGCTTATTAAGCTAGCCTATATAAAGTATCGTGGCAAAAGCATTGTTTGTGAACACATCTTAGAAATGTCAAACGTCGCTTCTAAGTTGAAATCACTTAAGATTTACCTTCCAAAAGATGTTATGGTAAGCTTTGATTTTCACTCTTTCCATCCTAATTATAAGAATTTTAAAACTTCTCATAGGTAATAGCGCAAAAAATAGCGTCTTAACAAGCTCATCTCGTAGGTAGCGTAAGAGGAGGAAAAGATGAAGCAAGAACTTGTAGAAGTTCAAATGGTGAAAGCTCAGATGATTAAGGAAACTAAGAGAAACAAAGAATGTTCAGATGCACATGCATTTTATTTGGGACAAAAGAAGCATAATGGTACGTATGGTAAAGGGCGTCAATTCCATTGTTAGAAACTGAGGCACTTAAAGAAATTGTATGAAAAATGGAAGGTTATGATGAAAGCCAAATGTATTTTCAATTCTATGGTATATTCTTATATCAATTTAATTTTAGTGCCAAGAAATACTTTGTGGGTTGATACAGCATTAACCACTCATATTTATTTGTAGGTCATGAAAAGAAACCCAATCCTGAGTGATAGTGAAACATCCATCTATACAGCCGATGGCAGTTCATGTTTAGTTCATTCTATTTGTAATTTTTCATTTGTAGCTTACCAGTTGATATTTTTTGTATACAAAATATGTATTATGTACCTTCTTTTAGAAGGAACCTGGTTTATTTTCCGTTGTTGGACAAATTAAGTTATCCTTGTATTTGGAAATCAAATCTTATGTCTTTATTTACATGGAAATGTTGTTGGTTCTGGAAAGTTAATAACAAATGATAAATTTTATTTATTGGATAATAAAAAGGATCACAAAGAGATAATGAATGTAGACGTACCTGGAAAACTAAATTATAAACTAGAAAATTCAGCAAAACTTTGGCACAAGCGATTAGGTCAAATTTGAAAAAATATAGTTGAAAAGCTTATTTCGGAAGGTTTATTAAGTGGGAAGATTTTTTTGGAATTCAATGCTTGTTTGCATTCAATGTATAAAAGGAAAATAGACAAAGGTGAAAAGATTAGACGCATACAAAGCGAAAGAGATCTTGGACTTGATACATACAGATATCTGCGTATCGTTCCCTACAACATCATGGAATGGCCAACGATATTTTGTACCGTTCATTGACAACTTTGCTCGTTACGGGTATCTATATCTTATTCACGAAAAGTCATAGGCCATTGACAAGTTCAAAGTATTTAAGACTGAGGTTGAAAAACAACTTGGCAGAGACATTAATTACATTAGATTGGACCGTGGTAGTGAAAACTACGGGAGATACGACGGTTTAGGTGAACAACGGCATGGACCTTTGCAAAGTTCCTAAAATAATTTGGTATAGTCCCTTAATATAAAATGTCGGGTTTTCCTACCATGAATGGAGTATCTGAGAGATAAAATCGTACATTGAAGGATATGGTAAGAAGTTTGATTTGTCTGAGGAAAAGCAATAAAATATGCAACATACCTTCTTAATAGAGTTCCGACGAAAGCAACTACTAAGACACCATATGAACTTTGGACTGGTTGGAAACCTAGTTTAAAACATTTATATGTTTGGGGACGTCCAACTGAAGTGAATCCTTATAGGTCGAATGAAAAGAAATTTGGCCTCAAAATGGTTAGTAGTTATTTCATCGGATATCCAGAGCACAATAGGGTTTTGTTTTATGATCCTTTCACTAAAAATATATTTGAGCCGGGTACAACAAAATTATTTGAGGATATAGAGTTTGGAAGGAAGAATATAGTAATAAAAATTCATTTTGAGGAAGAATCGAAAGAGATTCTTCGATATCAAATCATGATATGCTTTTCGTATGAGGCCAATCAATTCAATTTCATTTGAACATAAAGATGCTCAAGATTATGTTAAATATTCCACCTGTGGATGTTGTCCAGATTGAAGAAATTAAAGTTGTTCCAATGGAGCAAAATGAATTTTTTTAAGAAGAACAGATTATACATCATCAAGAAGTTTAAGTACAAACTGAAAAATTATGCCTTTGCGGAGATTTACTAGAGAACGGAATGGTGTTATATTATCATACTATATAGTGTATCTTCAGGAACATCAGTAACTTTATGGTACAATTAGAAAATGATCCTTTAAGTCTCGTGAAGCCATGAAAAGTTTTGATTGTTCAATTATGGATTAAAACAATGAACGAAGGGTTTAAATCAATGCAAAATAGCAGGGTATGGGTGCTTGTTCTATTACCTGAAGAAAAGAAGTTGATTGGTTGTAAATAGATTTTTAAAACCAAATGGGATTCTAAAGGTGATGTTGAGAGGAATAAAGTGTGACTTGTAGCTAAGGGTTTTACTCAACGTGAAGCGATTGACTTTAAAGAAACATTATCTCTGGTTTTATCGAATGATTCTTTTTGGACAATCATGGCATTAGTTGCACATTTTGACCTTAAACTCCATCAAAATGGATGTAAGACCATTTTTCTTAATGGAGACATTGAGTAAATGATCTATATGGTGTAACCTGAAAATTTTATCTTCGGTGATCCAAAGTCGAGAGTATGCAAACTAAAGAAATCTATTTATGATCTCAAGCAAGCGTCTCAAAAGTGGTACCACAAATGCCATAAAGTTATTATCTCATTTGGTTTTGAGATAAATTCGGTGGAATATTATGTGTATCAAAAGTTTATTGTGGGTAAATTTATATTTCTAGTCATGTATGTTGATGATATATTATTGGCCACAAACGATAAAGAATTGTTACATATGACCAAGAAATTTCTTTCGGATAAATTCGATATGAAAGATTTTGGTGATGTATCATTTATGTTAGGAATTCAAATTCATTGGAATCTCTCTCGTGGAGTTTTGAATTTATCACAAAAGGAGTATATTGAGAATATGTTAAAACATTATGGGATGAGTAACAACAAAGGAAAGGAAAACCCTATATCGAATAGTGAAAATTTCAGCCATAAACAATGCCCAAAGACAAAACTTGAGATTAAGGAAATGCAAAAGGTTTCATATGCTTCGAATATTGGAAATCTAATGTATGCTCAAGTTTGTACACGGCCATATATTGATTTCGTGATGGGTGTGTTAGGGATATACGTAAGTAATCTGGGGATGAAACATTGGAAAACAGATAAAAGAGTTCTCAGATATTTGCAGCAAATAAAACATCACATGTTAACGTATAAGAAGCCATATAAATTATAGGCCATGGGGTATTCCGACTCAAATTTCGCTGGATGTGAGGAATCTCATCGTTCAACCTCGGGTATTATATTCCTTTTAGCAAGAGGTGAAATATCATGGAAAAGTGTTACACAAACATTGATTACATCTTCCACTATGGTTGCGGAATTCGTTGGTTGTATCAAGGCATACAATTAATCGCTTTGGCCGTGAAATTTTGTTATAGAACTGCTAATCGTAAAGGGGATCGAAAGACCCCTCAGATTATAAGGTGACAAAAATTCGATAGTTCAGAATTCAAAAAGTAACACGAGCTCGATTAAGTCCAAACATGTAGATATCAAGTTCATGTCTATTAAAGATAGTGTACATAATGATCAAATCGGTGTGGATCGCATACAGATAAACTCGATGTTAGCAGATCCTCTTAAAAAGGAATTAGTGCCTAAAGATTTTATTGAACACACCATTAACATGGGTGTTGTGTACTTAGAGGATTGTTAGTTTCAGTTGGAGTTTGTATTAAGCTATTGAATCTGTTTATATTATGATAATCGTGAACTTAAGATCATTGATGCAAACATATTTATATATAAGTATTATGTGTGTCCTTATCTTTTATTATTTGTACTATGTTGTAAGTATACCTCCAATTTAGTGAGACCAGTTAAAAATGGATATGTAAGATTACATTTGATATTATTCTTATGTTATGCATCATGATAAATCCGTGTAATTGATTGTTGCGATATCGTGATTACTAATGCATCTATTTGCGGGTTGAAATACATTGATGATGACTTTAATCCTTTGTCATTAAAGGTCATTTACGGGTTTGGTAAGGTTATCTATATGACGATATAAATTAAGAACATACGTTAACTAGATACATCATATAGTAGCATATGATGATCCACGTAGGAGATTGTTGGAATTTCTCCATTGAGTTGGAGCGTCACATGTTTTATCGATGTATCATATTATCGTCAATATTAGTCCAATAAAAGTAATCATAAGGAAATAAACGGGCTATTAGATCAAATATGTATCATGGAGGTTATTGAGTAGATACCAGGTTTAATTTCGAATACTGTGAATGATTGGATTCAGAAATAAAAAACTTAAGCAAAACATAAATTTTTGGGATTATTTGTAAGATAAAATAATACCGGATTATGGTCTATAAAAGTAGTAATTTAATAAGGTTTGATCTTTATTAAGTAACTGTTTGGAAGCTACATGCATTTTTAAAAGTAAAGAACCGTTTTCTCTTCTCAATTTTCTATATAAGGGTGAGTCTCACTTTTAGAAAACCATGGTATCAAATACGAGATAAAATAACACCTTAATAAAAATATATTGTTTTTTTCCTTCTGAATCAATCACGGGTTTTGGTTTCCATCTCTTAGAAGATCATAACTAGTAGCAAAGATCAAGTTAAGAATCAAGAAAACCAAGGAATGTTTATATCTTGTAAGTTTTTTTTCCGCAACGTTACAAGATTAACTTTGTATGTTTAATAAGTTAGATTAGAAATCTGAAATTTCTAACAAATACCAATAATTCTTGAAACTAAACTAGTAAAAAATAACTCTATTCTAAAAATCCTTATCCTAACCTAATTTCTCCTCTTAATTGTTTTGTAATTCTATTGCAGATTCCTCAGTAGCTGATGAAGATTTATGGAGCCTCTCTGCTATTGGAAGAATCAGGACTTAGTTGCTTGGATTTGATTCATCAGAATGATTTGTTGATTTTGTCGATCTGCTATCTTAAGAATTAAGAGATTGATAGAAGCTTGGATGTCGGTAGATTAGAGAAAATGTTCTAATTTTTTATTTAGCGCCAAAATTTTCATTTGAATTTCATTGAAATTTTGGTGCTTAATTTCGTCTGTTTCTTCTAGCCTTTATTGGCCAACTTTGTTACTCTCTCTAAGCCTATTAGGCTTTTAATAATATTTTAGATTAAAAAAACTAGTAAAAATAATAATAGATAAAATTATTTAATATTTATTATTTTAAAAAAATTGTTTACATATTTTATTGAATAATTATAATTTTATAAATTTTAAATATGAATGTCATATATGTATTAAATGATATATGATATTTATGTTTAAAAATTTCATATTTGATAGATCCACCACGTATTTATAACGCTGCATTTGGTTATTGTGAAGGTTAATCTGATAAAAATAGTCGTATATAAAATGATAGATAATAAATGCATCAAGGTTAACAAAGGTGGTGTTTCATTAGGCAAGGGCATTCGGTTCTTCGATTCGCTTTGGTTCTTTCGGTTCTCGGTTCTTTTGGTTCTTCAAAACTAGTACCCATTTAGGAACCGAATAAATTTCGGTTTGGTTCGGTTCGGTTCTTCTTAATTCGGTTCGGTATGGGTACTTAACTCGGTTCCAATCGGGTAGTTTTGTATACTTTAAATGCTTTGCAATATCAACGTATATAAAACTCTTTTTACACTTTAAAACAATAAAACTATGTTAAATTGTAAGAAAAAAAATACTAAATATAAGAAATATTCAAAATTAATATATTAAAGAATAATATTAGTAATATAAAAAAATGGAGAGATGATATCAAGTTTATTAAATTATATAAAGGTTTGTATTTTGTTATTTTGTTTATACGCATAATAGTTTGTAAATATGTGGCCACTTTGAATAAAGTATATTGTCATTTATTCAAGAGAGCATAATTAGAGATCAATGATAAAAGACAAATTTAGGGGAATCTAACTTTGAAAAAAAAATATATTTTTAAAACAATTAAAAATTAAAGGTTAATACATAGGTTCGGTTCCTAACAGGTACCCACGGTTCTTCGGTTCGGTACGGTTCGGTTCCGAGAACCGTGGGTAATTGAAAACTAGAACCATTCGGGTATTATGAAAGAACCAAATCTGCTTCGGTTCGGTTCTTTCGGTTCGGTTCGGTTCTTTCGGTTCCGGTTAAAATGCCCATGCCTATTTTTCATTCAGAATACTAAGTTTTGAATTTAAATTCATTTCATTCAGAATAAAGTTTAAGTTTTGAATTTAAATTCAAAATTATATATATATATATATATATATATAATGTTTAACACTTTTTATCTTTTGGATGAAAATCAAGGTTGTTCACATAAGGAAAAAATGAAACGAATACACAAAACCAATATAGAGAAATATCATATTTGGTTTAGGGAAATGACATACTAAGTACCTATTGGTCAAACATATTACTATCTAGTATCCAAGAATGGGTTAATACTCACTTAATACCCACTTCAATAAAACAATTCCCTTTGAAGACCTAATTTTTTTTAATACCACAACTACCCTCAACTTAGTATATAAGTCTAATTTGTGAAAAAGAGGAATTTTGGATCAATCAAGAAATTTGAATTTTGAATTTACGACGTACTCTCTCTCCTCTCGTCTCTCCTAACCTAACAAAGAACTCGTTATCCAAGAAGGGTATGTTGGTTTGAAATTTTGTTGCCGTGACCAGTTTCTTGCCGGCAACCACAATTAGCCACCGGCGACCCTACCCAAATAACATTCATCGTTTATAACCCCCGTTCCCGACCATTTTCCATCACCGGAGATCAAAAACCGTCGACGATACTCAACTTTTCGGCATTCCTGAACCAGCTTCTTCTCTTCTCCAACTAGTTAATCTCGTCGAGAACCTGACTGTCGACTGCACCTGTGAACCAGTTCTTCCTCAACCTCATCTTATCGTCGACTACACCTAAAAATCAGAACGAAGGTGAGTTACGCTCTGCACCGTGAAATCGAAATTTTTCCCTTTTTGTTTTTCCAGCTCAACATGAGTTTAACTAGTTGAAATCATGTATGTTAATTGCAAGAAAATGTTTAGATTTTTTTTAGTTTATCGTTCTGTTCGATTATCGATTGATACATTGTTGAATAACTTTCCGGTAAGCATTTGCAGTTTTTCAGTCTGATCGAACATGATGCGTTTGCTGTCTGTTTAGTTTGAGAGATGAGGATGTGATTTAAGCGTTGATTTTTTACTGGCGTTACTAGTTTGGTTGAGTCTTCTACTGGTGTTGGTCAGTCATTTGCTAACGGTGTTGCAGGTCTTACAAATCGAGAGGAGGTGTAACCCCCATCCAGTTGCGGTGTGGCCGCTGTTTCAAATCGGGACACAACAGGAGGTCTTGCGATGCTCCGTTCTGAATTTAACTAACTTTTCTTGTTAGATGGATGTTTTTTTGTCTTATGAAAATGCTTGGATAAGGATATTTGTTATTGTACTGTTTTAAGACTGTTACTCTTGCTGGTCATAGCTTCTATTTTAAGGCTGTGTTTTGAATTCTGTTATGACATTGCTAGTTGCTTGAAAATAGTTTGCTAGATACACTGAAAGACATTGCTAGATAGGAGTAAGTTGACATTGATAGACACGAGTTAATTTGATCTTTCTAGAAAGGAGTAAGTTGACATTGATAGACACGAGTTAATTTGCATTCAGATTTTCATTCAATTTGACATTGCTAGATTGGAGTAATATGTCATTGCTAGACACGGGTAATTTGACACTGCTTGACACAAGTAAATGTGCCTTTAGGTTAGCATTCATTTTGCCTTGCTAGACACGACTAACTTGACATTGCTAGACACGAGTTATTTGAGATTGCTACACGTGTTAAACTTGACATTGCTAGACACGCGTTATTTGACATGCTAGACACGATTTAATTTGCATTCAGATTTTTATTCAATTTGACATTAATAGATAGGAGTAATACGACATTGCTAGACACGAGTAATTTGACATTTCTTGATACAAGTAAATGTACATTCAGGTTAGCATTCATTTCACATTGCGAGACACGAATAACTTTACACTACTAGACACGAGTTATTTGACATTGCTAGACATGTTGAACTAGACATTGCTAGAAACGAGTAGGTTAACATTGCTAGACACAAGTTAATTTGCATTCAGATGTTCAGTCAACTTGACATTGCTAGATAGGAGTTATACGACATTGCTAGACACGTGTAATTTGACACTTCTTGATACGAGTAAATGTGCATTCAGGTTAACATTTATTTCACATTGTTAGATACGAGATATGAAATTTTTTGTATCACGTTAATTTAAAATATCCTTACAAATAGCATCCAAAAAATTAAAACACACAATCAGTAATTGTTTCCAAATACAAACAGAACTACAACACATTGCTAGATAAGGCAAATCGAACATGTCAAGCTCGCGATTCGTGTGCATATATCATCCACGTTAATGTCCTACTTCGACCTGTTCACATATCAACACCTCTAGTAACCTAACACCAACATTTACACAAAACCATCCCCAACCATTACCTGCTACACCTACAACCACGCCAAAATTCTAAAATTACATCGACATAAAAAATACATGCTTAACTGAACATAAAAAGCTATCGAACTTCCATACTGCAACACCTTAAACGCCTGAATACTGTCTCTAACGTGTTTACCGAACAAAAAACAACATAAGCCTGCACTTACCAACATTGGCTTCTTCTGTTCGACCAAAAATACGACAGCCGACGGTGGGTTACTTACCACATTGCTAGATATTCAATTATGACACTGCTAGATACGTAGTAATCGTTAAATGGTTGGATACACCAGGAATGGCAGGATCTTGCTTGATACATTAATAATACATATTAATATCTGGAAATGACATCTTATGTACCTAATTACCAAACATATTAGCACTTGGTACCCTGATGGCATTGTTAGATACGAGTTATATGACATTGCTAGATACAACGTTATGACATTGTTATATACGGCGTTGTGACATTGCTAGATACGATTTATCTGGCATTGCTAGATACGAGTTATCTATATGACATTGTTATATACGATTTATATGACATTGCTATATACGACGTTATGACATTGCTAGATACGAGTTATATGGCATTTCTAGACACGTTCTTACGACATTGCTAGATATTCAATTATGACATTGCTATATATGAGGTATATGACATTGTTATATACGATTTATATGAAATTTCTAGATACGACATTATGACATTGCTAGATACGAGTTATATGACATTGCTTGACACGTATTACGACATTGCTAGATATTCAATTATGACATTGTTATATACATAAAAAAAATATTGCTAGATACACGTAATCTGACATTGCTAGATGCTTTGAAAATGACAATAATGAGTTATTGTCCCAACACTAACGTCTATACAAACAACATTCAATTTATAATGAATTATACAATTATACGGTTGTCCCAAATAAAACTATTTAAATATCAAATATAAGTACCATCATCTGTTTGTGTTTGAATCACTAAGGAAATGCTTAAATATTTCGGCTCTCCTTTTAGCGGGCATATCCTCGTTCCTTACGTCGAACGATGTTTTGAGATACGTATAGAAATGGGTGTCCCGAGCAGCTTCTATGTGCTCTGTTGTTATTATATTTCATCTTAGAAGGTTGATTATGCTGATTAAGCCCGACCAGTCATCTTTGCCTGCACATATTGTAATTTCTAGTCATTTTAATAATATTATTTATATTGTGGTCATAACCTACATCCCAATCAACCAAACAAAACAAAAAAAAACTTTCCACATTTCTAGACATTTCAAACCAAGCAGTTATTGGGTTTCACTAACAAAACTAAAGAATTAACTAACTTACATATTTCTACATATATGAAAAGACATTGCTACACATTGCTAGACATATTGCTAGACATATTTCAAACATTGCTAGACATATTTAAGACGGTTGTGGACGTATTGCAGACATTGCTAGACACATTGTTGACATTGCTAGACACATTGTTGACATTGCTAGACATATATGTAGACATTGCTAGACGTATTGCATGTTAGTGTACACATATTCTGAATATTGCTAGACATTGACACAATTTTTGCAGATATTGCTAGACATGAACAACATAACAGAAGAAAAACATCGCAATAGTAACCTATATCGCAATCACCCCAACATAATAGAAAAACTTTACACAATCCTAGATATTAACCAAACAAAAACATCAACTAACTTACACACATTGCTAGACATATTGCAGATTCAGTGCAGATATTGCTAGACATATTGCATGTTAGTGTAGACATATTACGGACATTTATAGACATTGCAACAAATATTGCATACATTGCTAGAAATGTATAGCATGGACATATTGCATCAACTAACAACATCAACTAATTTTATACACATTGCTAGACATATTGCAGATTCACTACTACATTGCTAGACATGTTGTATGTTACTGTAAACACAATACTGACATTGCTAGACGTGGCAACAAAGATTGCATACATTGCTAGATACGTACAACATTTCACTGAAATTGATGCAAATACTTTCTAAAACAGATACATTGCTAGATATGGCTATAAGGTTGATTATACTCACTAAGCCTGAACTGTAGAATACTCTCGTCTTAGTCATGTTTGCCTGCATATATTTCAATTTCAACACAACTTAATCATAATCCGAACATTCCCGTAGTAACATCTATTTTAACCATCAAGCAATTAAACAAACAAACTAAGCAGAGAGCATATACATTACCAATCAAACACACCACTAGTGCAACTAACCAAACAACAACATGAGTCTTACTTCATGGCTACATTGCTAGACATGACCAAGTTTAACTACTACATTGCTAGACGTGCAGTGTGTTACAGTAAACTAGTTACTGGCATTGCTAGATACGACCACAAATATTCTGTACATTGCTAGATAAGTACAACATCTCCTGCATATGAACCAAAAACTACCTCAATCATATACATTGCTAGACATGCCTAGAAAATAAATAACACCATACTCATATACTGCAAGAACAATTCAAAACAGTTTATCCTACTATAACATTGCTAGATATATTCCCATTTCAACACAGCTTAATCATAATCCGAACAATCCCGTAGTAACATCTATTTCAACCATCAAGCAATTAAACTGTCCAAACTAAGCATAGAACATATACACTACCAATCGAACACACCACTGGTGCAACTAACCAAACAACAACATGAGTCTTACTTCATTGCTACATTGCTTGACATGACCAAGTTTAACTACTACATTGTTAGACGTGCAGTGTGTTACAGTAAACTAGTTAGTGACATTGCTAGATACGACTACAAATATTCTGTACATTGCTAGATACGTACACCATCTCCTGCATATGAACAAAAAACTACCTCAAATCTATACATTGCTAGACATGCTTAACTGAACCCCGCGAGGTTGCGATTCTAGAGTACAAAACCAACTACCCAGTACCATCGGCATTCTCCGACAGCACTATCGACACTATCATAACCACTCCGATACTAACCAGCCATGTTTAACTACTAACAATGAGACACGATGTTAGGAACACAACAAAATTTCAACACCAACAAATAACACTAACGTACAATTGTAGACGAAACGCAAAAATGTCGCCAGAGAACGGAGAACTGTCCAGTACAATACTCAAATACAGTGACTACTTCGGCGACGTTAATACAGTCGACTGTTAAACACACAGAGCCACATTGAAACGTCCGACGAAAACAAAAATTACGTCAAACGTACCACTTCGACAGTAACGACGCCGGTGGCTCGACGACGACTTCTTTCTCTACCTCTTGATCGGTGTCGGGGAAAATGTTATTGTCGCTGGAACGGTTATCGTCGACAGAATGGTTATAGCACGTGGGGTTCAAGTTCGTGTTTTGGGTTCACTCTCGTTTTTTGTATTTCTCTCCTCAAAATTAATTGCAAATATGAAAGTGGAGGGAATTGGATCCCAAGAGTCAGGATTATAAGGTGAAAAAAATGGGTTTCAACCAAAAAGCCCCCTTTTATACCATAGAGGGCATTTTGGTCCAAAGTATGGCTCTAGGTATTTTATAAAACTAGTGTAAAAATGGGTACCATTTTAGTATTTCAAAATTGAATAGGTATTTATGAGTACCAAAACTGGTCCCATATGTTTAAGAATGTTACATTATTATATATATGGTCACGTGATGACTAACCATTAAAAGACATGTGAAACCCAAAATTACAATTTTTTTTTGTTACAAATACAATCATTACATATTTCACACCCAAAATACCCTTAAAACCGATTTGTTTTTCAAATTTAAATTTAAGATATTGCGTAATCGTATTTGTAGTCGCGCAAGTGTCAATCAACACTCCGTTTAACATTAAAAAGAAATAGTTTGAGTGTAAAATATTCAATGACCGTGTTGGTAACAAAGAAGTTATAATTTTAGATTATAGTTGACACGGAATGCAACATTCTCAAACAAGATTGACCTGTTCTAAATGCGAAAGAACGTAAAACCAAAAATCCAACAAAAACCAAATATATAAAACAGCCGATCATACCATCTTAGATGTAACCTCAGATTATATAGATTTTAATATTTAGAGCATTAACAATAAAATATATAAAGTAAACAAATATATAAAACATAGTTACAGCTTCACTTTAGGCCTCTCCACAATCAAATCTAAGAATTTTTTGAATTTTCAAAATGAAACGCATGAAAGTGAGATGGCTAAAACTTCCTCTATCATTTGTGGCGCAACCAATGAATGGCCTTAAATCAGGGCAGGTGCATACGCCTGAAATACAGTCCTATTTACTTCTAAGGGCTTCTAAGCCCCATCTATACAGACCTTCTGAAGGATAGAACTTGCAGATAATACAAAGCTGGAAACAGATATACTATTACATCAACAGACAGCTATTCGAGTTGGTCCTCGAACTAGTTAAAAGAACTATTGTACAGATATAAGTCAGGAATACTAATTCCAGCCTGCCACCACCAGATGAATAATATACGATAAACTGCATATTCGACCCCTTTTTGTTGTGTAATGTTACAGAAAGCCTTTATCCAAAGAGATGCTAAAAATATTCCAGTATGCTGATTTGGTGCAGCAAAGGAGTTCACAGCCGAGGAAGAACAGAACCTCTCTACTAAACCAAGATTTATAATGCAATTAGTAGGCAAACCTGCACGGAACCAATCGGTTAAAGATAACATTACGAAACGGTGGGAATTCGAAATTTACCTTTGCATTCAACGATGAATAAACAACACCAGTCTACAATATCTGTGACCCATATTGACAAACCTTTTTATCACTTAAATGTTGATTCTCTATCGAAATCCTATTTTTATGGAGGCTTGTATAGCTTGATCAGAGAATAAATATTATCGGAGACAAATACCTGGACTCGTGTTAGCTGTTAAGAATCCTCTTCTCCTCTAACCCAGGAGCTTTAGACTTGAGGTTCCTTGGTAGGTTAGGTTTTCGAAGCTGCAGATTTTCCAATGAATACACGAGAAGGTTTCCATCTTTGGTCCCAGCTATGAAGCATTCCTCCATTGTCACTCTAAGAGATGTTATTATTTTTCCAACTCCACTATACTTCCCCACAACCTCAAGTGAGTTCATGGAGCGTACAACTATCTGGCCTTGGTCACCAGCACATACCAAAAACTCACCACACCAGCTGAGTTCAAGACAGTTGAGGCGGCCATTTGACTCGGAGGAAGCAAGATGTTTTCCGTTAATGGAATACATGTGCAGACTAAGGTCATTGTCAGCATAGAATACAATTCGTCCATGCCGAGAGGCGGCAAGCTTTGACAATGCACTACCAGAAGGATGCCGTAACGATCTTATATATCTTCCCTCCCGCAATGTATGGAAAACACAAGTTCCATCTTTTGACCCACTAATAACAATATCAAGCTCCACACTAACATATAAACAAGTAATTATATCATCATGACCACAAAGAATATGGAACGGTGTATCAGCCACAACAAAATCTCTATGAGATGAACCAGTTTGCATGTTTCTAACTCTCTTTTCTGGCGCTCTCACATGTAAAGTTTCCCACACCATTATAGTTGTATCATAGCTTCCACTTGCCAAAATGCTCCCATCACTGGTTACTGCAACATGATTACTTTGCAAATAAGACAAAAAATACTCTATGAAGCAGCCCATTTATGTGTATGAGGTACCAACATCAAATTAAGCCTTACAACTACTATGACTTGATTAAATACAATGGACAGTAAGACTAAGTTATAGATGTTCTATTATGCTAGAATTTCTAATTTTAAGATGAAGGAGAAATCTAGGAAAAGTATTGTTATTTCTTTTGACAACCCGTCTCAAATTGATGACAATAGCAATTTGCCAATTATAAATAGATGCCGATGACAAGTCTCCATTATACGTTTTGGTAAATTAGTCTTGATCAAAAGCATTCAATATACTACAACTAGATCAAGAGTTGTAAGTGCAGTAAAACGGAAGGCTGCTCAGGTGTAGGGAAGGGTGCTACAGGTGCACCGAAGCAGAATGCTGCTGCTTTTGCAGCGAAACAAGACTGCTGTGGGTGCAGCAAATTTATTTTTTTTCTTCCTGATGAGAACTAGATATCTTTCATGGAAAAGAACAAAGAAGACTGAAAATAGATAGTCAGACTTTGATTTTGAACCGAAAAAAGAAATAATCAATTTCAGCAGTGAAGAAAGTTGCCCCGCTGGCACCAAGAAAGAAAGGAAAAACGACAAACATAAACTCTGCTACCATGTCAAAACAAACAGAAGGGTGTGGGAAAAGTATTCTTATGGTTCTTATTTCAGTAAGACTCGGTTTCCTACTTGGTGAGCAAGTAGCTCCTATAGAAGTGCATGCCTCAAGCCTTTACTATAACAAGTATCAATAATATATTACGTTCTTATGATATCCTCCTTTACTCAGAATATGGTAGGAGAAGAAATGATGACAACAAGGAAAGGGAAACATAGGAATATGGTACCTCAGTAAACTTAGGAATTCAATAAATTCTCTATGTACAGTTTAAGGTCAGTGGAAAAATAATACCTCAACAGCTTAACAAAGGACAGTAGGAAAGTAGGAATCATGCTAACAACTTTTAAAAACTCTTTAAAGCGGGAGAAAAGAGGATACCTGCTATACAGCTGACCACATCCTTATGATGCCGAACGCTTTGTACAACTCTTCCATCACTCAAGGATATGACTTGAAAGCTGTTCTCCCAGTTGCCACATGACACCAAAAAGTTCTCCTGCGGCGTTGGCATTGTCGCAAAGCACTGTGACCCAATTTCAACATTTTCAGCAAAAGAACTTCCGATAATACGAGGAGAGAGTATATCAGAGCCAACTTCAAAGAAAGGTTCCTGCAACATGTTATCTTATTAGACAGGTGAACTCCCTTATTAGAGTCGGATAACTCAGTGCTGTGACTAGGAACCTACCTGTGAGCCAGAAAAGGTATAATTTCCACCTGATTGCAGTTGGGTTGACAACCACATTTTTACTGACAAGGTGAGGCCCTGGTTTATAAGTACAATATTCGAGTCCACTATACCAACATATAAAATAGCTGATGGTGGACGGATAGTACTAGCTGTTATAGAAGTCAAACTGATAGAAGTAGGGGCAAAATATAAAGGATGTGCAACAGGATTTGGTGGTCCTCTTCTAGGGTGTTTCTTGCGGAAAATTTGAATTGGCGTTTGGCCAAAATTTGCAATCTGGTCCTCAATTGCTGAACTTTGCAACTCATCTTCCATAGTTTCCAAATCGACAGCACCCTCATAAGTTAAATAATAAAAGATGTTTGCTGCCTGCAGAAAAGTAACTTTGTATGAGCAAGTAAACAAAGAGGGAAGTTTACTAAGTTGGCCACTAAAAAAATTACTAAGTTATCAACCTAATCAAAATTCTTGGCCACTAAAAAAATTACTAAGTTTAATAGAATACCTCTACTGCAGCTTTTCCACGCTGTTTGTAACCAAAAATCAAATCAATCCAATGGTGAAGATTTGAGCTAACATATTCACTTTCAAGCGCCTCCCTGTTTTGACTGATAAATAGCTCAGGTGAACCCTGCGTAAAATATTTGAAATTTATTGGACAACTTTAGAAGTATAATATATCCGTAAGCAATAAACAATTACTATAGTTATCTTATGTTTACCCCTTATAGCAAATAGTATTTTTTTTGGAAAAAAAAAACAAATACTTTATTTTGTTGTAGTGTAGCCTGAGACCCTGAGTGAAGTGAGTTCGCCTGAAAGGTGTTCCTTAACAGTGAGTTGGGCCCAATTATCTATGTTTACCCTATATACCCACATTTCTAAGAAAGACATGTCAGCACCATTTCCCCTTCTGCCCCAGTCAATCAGATAAGGTAAACCCTTCCACGGAAACAGAAGAGTTTATAGCCTTACATAAGATTTAGAATCCGTGCAAGTGAAACATTTATGTGAATAGTATAATTAAGATACACCTGACAAACCAATACAAAAGCCTTCTTCCTCTAATTATGCCGTGCTGTGCTTTCGCTTAAAAGTAAAAGCTATCTGCCGAATAGAAACTAAGCAGGTAGCTAAACCAAAGTCTATACATAATGAATACAATATCAAAACCTCTGATAGGGGTTTCTGCACCTCATATTTGATATCTCATTGCAATTATGTGAGGTAATTAGCAACTGAAGCATGTATCCTTTCACCCCGATAGCATCTAGAATCATTTAATATATTGTTCATACCTTGAGATCTGCTCCCTCGTAGAGTTTTAGTACAATTTACAAGTACTAAGATAACAGATATAACAGACAATAATTTGTTTTAATCAGAAGTAAAGCGGTAAATCATAAACAACAACATTTTCTTTGGTCAAGTCTAAAAGATGAAATTGCAAAGAGAGTACCTTAGCCCAAGAAGGAAGACAAACATCTCCAATGGGTTCACCATCTTGTTTCACTCCAAGATGGTAAGAGTTTGAATTCATAAGAAACTCAGGCATGTAAAAGAACTCTGGGATTAACTCTTTTACATCACTAGTATTGGACATGCAATTCCGGAATGTGCCCTCGATGCTTTGAAAAAGACGATCAGCATGATCAAATTTACCACCCTGACCAGAAAAAATATTTAGCTTAGTCTTTCATTTTACAATTCCCAACACACCAATTAACTATAACAATTGTAAGACACATTGTAACTCAACTCAAGCATCAAAATTAACGACACAACTTGACATTCAACTGGATTTGTATAGTATTTAAATAAGATATGACACCGTAAAGTTTAAATATATTAATTGAGACTTGCATGGGAAAATAACTAGCTCCACACTGGTTGAATCTCACAGTCAACTTCATGCAGACATTATTATATAAAGACTAAGGGTCTAAACATTAAAACTGTACACTGTTCCTTAATGGGATGGGTTAATCTGTTGTGTCACAACTTTTAAGTTTAAGTATCTTATCTTTCGCAATCTAATGCAGAATCAAGAGGAACATTGTAAAAATATCCCACATCGACTGGATATAGTGGCATGATCCACTATATAAGGTGAGGACAATCTTCCCACTCTTAAGATGTCTTTTGGGAGTGACTTAAACAAACCCTCCAATTATATGATGTTGGGACTTGGGATACCAATATTTGATACATAGTTGTTGGCAATGTCCTACACGTGATAGGGCGTGTTAAAATATCCCACAGTGCCTAATTGTAGTGGCATGAAAGAAGAATCCTCCTCTCTTTGGGAGTGAATTAAGCTCAACCTTGTAGTGGCATGAAAGAGGAATCCTCCTCTCTTTGGGAGTGAATTAAAGCTCAACCCCATTTTACTAAACATTTCTTTGAGAATCAAAAGAGAGTAACTCGTGATTCTTTTATACAGGTAAACACAATTATACTGATTCTTTTACCATCCTCTTAATTCTCAAAAGGGACATTGGGGGAATTTGAATAAGTCTGACTAAATATAGGAAATTCAACCTTCAATAGATATAGTCAAATGTGGATCGTTGCTCATGATATGCAAGACCAAAAAAGAAATCAACATAAATATACCTGCAGATTGCGGTGAAGAGATGTGAATGGCTCCAACCTAAGAAGGTAATAAAGCACGATACCCATGCTTGAATAGTGAGACCCATAGTAGAAACTGCACCGAGTGAAGCATACTTGAGATGAGAAGGCATGAAAAATATATTCCTAGTGAGCTAGAAGTTAAAGGCGGCTGATAATCTACCTTGGTATATCTGGATCAGAGAAGTTATGGTATCTGTCCTCAAACACCTGTTCAGGTCATAACTGATTAGAAAGACACTTACAGTAAGCAAACGTAAGAGATCTCATTAATTATATTCTTATAAACTAACCTCAAACCGTTTTGCGTCCAGGGCTCCAACAGGCTTGGAAAGATCACGAAATGTGGATGACTTGTTAAAATCTAGAACATCCGAAGAATAATCAGCCAACACCCAGGGGAAGACAGGATACTGTGTTAAATCATTATAAGTTCTTCCTGCAAGCGTGTTGAGAATCATCAAATATTCAAAATTTGTAATATCTCTTCTTCTCCACCTTTCTCTTGCAGTTTCTGCCATTTCGGAGGCCAAACGTCTATCAACAAGCGAAATAATTCCACTCTTGTCCCTGCTACTTCCTTTGGGAAACAATAACTCATTTCTGGTGGCAACTATCAAGGTTCCAATCTCTTTTGCGTCCTTTTGTAATGCAAAATTCAAGAAAATTGGCGTCATTGAATCACTGAAGGAAACCTCAATGGCAGTGTACCTAAGCAAATACCGAGTCCAATGAACAGCTTTTACCTGAAAATCACAGAATATATAACCCTTAAGTTATAGCTAAGGCAAAAATGCATTATCTGAGACAAGCAGAATATGTGGCGCTTCTTACCTTCCCAAGATTCCATCTTCGGTGGCGCTTAATCTTGCTCAATTGTTTCTGGAGCAAGTTTCCTGACCCTATATTATCAACAGATGCTCCCTTCTCAGATAAATCAAAATTAGAAGGCCATTTAATAAATTTATGCTTCTGCTCGGGCTTGGTTGAATCTGAAGAGTCTGGTGTGTTGAAGTTCTTGAAAACAGCCGCTCCTCCATTACCTTCAACCAAAAACTCACCAAAGAAATGCAAGGCCTTTTTCATGACTGCCAAATGTCCAGCCACTTTTCTTCTTGGTGTCACAAGAACACAGAGAACCGACCTAATAACCTAAACCAATTTTATAAAAAAAGTAAGGAAGCCAGGACACTGTTGCTGTTCTTGCACAAATTCAAAAGATAATAATACATACCTCATTAGCTTCAGTGTCTGGAGAAGAGGAAAGAAAATCACTTTTGTCCTGCATAACACCTTTCTGATCCCCGCTGCCTCTATGTAGGTCAGAGCCCTGACTCTCTGTAAGATCCTCAAGGACGGAGAGTTTCTGCACACTTTGGTCACTGTCATTCTCACATGGTTCCGAGTGTCCCTCCTCAGTTACCCTACGCACACCTTTCAGCAGAAACTGCTTCATTTGTTCAGGAATATGTGCGACAAAATTTGGTCTGGTTTCACTGACAAGAGCTGCGAATTCGCCATTAGGAATAGCAGATGCATAACACAGTTTCTCATCAAAATGATAATTCTGTCTCAGCTTTGGCCTACGCCGCCATTCGTCTTCTGTTTTGTCAAGTTTCCAGTGTTTAATGACATTGTTGGGAAAAGGATTTGCAGACCACGGACCCCTTTCATCAATCAAAGAACGAAACATGTGCATCCATTTTTCCTGTCGATAACGGCCATTCATAAATCTGAAAAAATACATTTATATTTCCAAGCACGAAAAAACATCAGCCAGTACACGGCAGAAATCTAGTACTACCCTGGTTCTAATGTGACAGCACCTGATGCATTACAAATATAAAAGACTCATTATCTGCTCTTTGGTTTTTACCTTCTCTATATGCGTTATAGTTTAGTCCAACATGTTAATTTCTAACTGGGTGTGTTGCTTTTGACAAATAATTTCTTATAACTCACTAGTACACTGGAACATGAAAGATGAATCAATCCACACGACTCAATAAGAGTTTTGACAGGAAAGACAAATATATTTGACTTCTATGACGAACTTACTACATAAGAACCCCAACACGAGAACTAACAAGTGAAACTAAAATTGACAATTAGCCGATATTTCTACGGAGTAAACACATACAGAAATATTTTGTTGCTGCTCCTCAAGGCTAAGCTCAAATGCAGCTCTTCTGCTGTCATCTGAAGCAAGAATTGTGTTTAAATTACTTTGCAAGTCATCTTCAAAAGCCTTCTTGCTGTTAGATTCTAGAGACAAAATTCCATCTATTCTACCACTGAGCTCAAGCAGTTGCTTTGCACGATCAGATTTAACCATATTTATGTATCTTGCCTCATCGGAAACCTAACATAAAGGTGATGAACTTAATCAGCAATGAGAAAATCTAAGAAATGCCAAGACAGGGTTGAAAACTATAAACTAACAAGTCACGAGCTTATTGTGTTACATTTCCTGAACTCAACAAATAACAAGTTACAATAATTTTCTCCTTCCCATATCATTTGCAACCCATAGCTTAGTATCTACATCAGATGCAGTATCTAGCTTAATCAAATTCCCGCCAGCAGGTGGAAATTAGAAATCAATGATTTCGATATCAGTTCAATCTCCCAACTATCATTTCCCATTCCTAATTTTAAATTATTGTTGTGTCACTAGTATGCTTCCTGATGGCCAACCAAACCAAACATAAATATCAAGCATTAATAAGCTCGCACACATCACAATAAATATGCAAATTACTCTAAGACAACCATCAAACACACCGCGCTAAGAACTCGATCTTTCAGGATAAGATTGCGAAGTGACCCTGTTCCGCTGGAGTTGCTAACTGATTCAGAAGATTCATCCCTGCCAATGATAGTAGACACAAGTAGAGCTTTTCCAGAATTTACAGTCTCTCGAATTAGGTGTGCTATAACATGGAACCTTGCTCCATCATTTAATATTCCATATTGGGATCTTACAGCAAGCAAGGCCCTGATCATAACATCAATTAGAAAATTATATTAAATTATATTATATCAAGGAGAAGAAGTTTATATCTAACGCCGAATCATTATTTGTAAGTGCAATAGTGTACATAGCCTATGGGTACTGTTTAGAAGAGTTGAAATGAGGTACCCAATAAAAAGCTGCAATCTGCTCTTGCATTGCTCATCATCAGTAGACAGAAGATGAGGCAATAGTGAGATGACTTGTTGCACACACAGTGATGCTCTCTCTAGCGAAGATCTGCACATGTAAAGGATAACAAGTCTATATATAATTCTTGGGCATCTCTCTCCTCTTAAAAGCATAGCCTTATCCACATTTTTATTCATTTTCCCCCCCAATGCATTGCCAATTCCTCCTGATACAACAACAGCGGCCATTTCTGCAGCAGGAATGTTCAGTGATTCGACTAAACCTCGTGCTCTTTGCCCAATAGAAGGTCCAACTACCGAGGACTTGGATAGCATCCTGCTTGGACCTTTTCCATTCATCTCACTGATAATAATCCACAAATGATCATATAAATTCCACCATTTGTCAGTATACAACTCTTCATCCTTGGTCATTAGCTGCTGGCTACTCTGTGAACATCTGAGGGGATATGAAAAAAATGTAACACAAATCAAAACGAATAAGCAAAAAAATAGGTGACATAAGTGGCAGAGGAAGCTGGAGATGAGTTTCTAACCAAAAAAATTAAGAAAACCATTTTAAATCCAATTGTTGTACAACAAAAATTCAATATCTAAGTGCCAAAAACGACTACAAAATCTCTTCAATTGGGAAGAAAGCCATCAATATATATTTTTCAATCCAAACTCAAATATGCAGCAAGTGTATATATCAGCTAATCATAACTACATAAGAAGTCACAACACAAACGGTTCCATTTTAAATTGCAATCAACCTATTAATCCAACACTAAATGTGAGAGAGAAGACTTATGGTAACTTACAGGTTAGGTTGGATAACGAACACAAATGTATCCCTAAGAAGAGGCACTTGATATGATAAGAATTAAACTAACTTTTTATTTTAGGGCATGAAGGAAGTAGCATACAAATTCTTTCAGCGCTAGAAAACAAAATATTTTGTGTTACTTCTCAAGCACAAACAATCAAGTATTTACTGCTTATAACATCAAAAGGCACGCTCACAAATTATTTTGGTAATGTTCGAGTTCATTTAAACAGTAAACATAACTAACTTTGTCTACATAAGCAATAGATTAAGGAACGAGGGACAAACAATCTATATAGTTTCTCGATCAGTGAGCTGGATGTTTTCTTGATACAGCAGGACAGACATTCATATAGACAAGAGAACGTGATATCTTAATGTTAAACCTTGAGGCCCACAATACCATTTTGACATTAATCTGCCTCCACCAGAAAGCACATTCATCATCAATCTTAACACCTAAGATATGTTATAGAGAATATCATTCTAAAGAAGCAATTGAAAGATTCCATAAGTCATCATGTCCATGGATCCGTATAAGAAAAAAAGGCTACCATTTTGCAATGTGTGCATAAGAAGATTCAATAAACTTTCAGAATCAAGAAAACTTCTAAAGCCATAAAATAAGTTTATTGTTTACAAAAACACAAGCAGAGACCAAGTTATCAGTACCTATTTGTTTGTTCTTCCAGTTCTTCCTGCAAAAGTTCATCTAAAGTAGACCAGTACTTATATGTTTGTTCTGCCAGTCCTCCCTGCAAAAGTTCATCTAAAGTAGAACTGTAATCTGTTTGACTCTTCAGATCCGTTGAATCCAGAGAAAATTCTGGGCTAATAGCTGGAAACTGCAAGAAAGTCATGTAAAATTATTAGCTTAAACTGTGCCTATTAAAAAGGGTTACATGCGGGTCAGGAAGCTTCCTCGGAATATGGAGGATACACATTAGAAATCTCTTGCACATGTTCTAACTACTAAGTGGAACAATTAGGTATGAGCTGTTTTATTGCCGTGAAACAAGAAGGAACTCTCTCTAAAAGCAATTAAAGCATATAAGAAACAAATAGAATGAGAAGTTTGGCACTGGTTGTCTGATAAGGACACCTATAGTTATACCATTTAAAAAGATAGATTCAGAGACCAATTATCACAAAACCGCTAATAGGACATGAACCAAGTTAGTATTTATTTTAAGACGCTATGTAACTGTGAATGTTTTCAAATTAAGACTTTAAGATTAATATCATTATTCTTGACATAAAAGATGAGAACATAAACATGCATAATGCATTACAGTGGTAGCAAATAACTCAATTAAATATTATCGCATACCGGAAGCTTATTGCCCGTTTCACTGATAAGCATTTCATCTAACAATCTTAGAAGATACAACATATTGTCGCGACATGGTTGTGAATTAAAAATGTTATCTTCAGAAGACAGCTCCACCAGTTGTTGAATTAAATCCTCATATATGTCACGAAGAAAATACCAGTATGAAATGCCACTCTGCGATAAAGATTGTATCAGGTAATCTCTATTGACGGTGAAATCATTAATAATGTAATATACTCAAACTGTCCGATTTATTTACTTGCTCACTCTTCAGAAGCAGGAAATTCACTGTCTCCTCTATCTGCTGCCAGCCACCTTTTACAGAAACTATATAGTGACACAAAACAACGCTAAATAGATTCCTCACAATTTTTTGTTCATTTAACTCACTATCAGTTTGATTTTGTGACTCCGGTTTATAATTTTCTATCACACAAAGCTTTATGGATGATGATAACCAGGCACTCCAGCCATATTCCTGCGTACGTCAAGATAAGGTTAAACAAAAGTAACAGCAGTACAGAATCAAATTCAATTCACTAACTTCTAATAGTCGTACCATTAGAGCTTCAATATTTAAGGGATTCGAGTCAAGAAGATCAAGAAGGTCACTAATTATCTTTGTTCTTGCAAACGTATCCTCACAACCGCACAGGAATTTGAAAATGAGATTCAAAATTTGTGGAAGGAAAAAATGTGAGCTCTTTCCTTTGCTTCTCTGCTGCTCGAGCTGGTTTTGCTTCTGTAACACCTAAAACATCATTTTTAAAGATTCACAAATTAAGGAGAGCATAATGAATACATCAAAACTAATACACATTATGCTGACTACCTGTTTGGGGCTTGCACCACCAAGAAGAACATCAAACAATGTGGCACATAAATTTTCCGTCTGAGGAAATCTGAACAGCCTATCAGACATGGCTGAGAAAATAGGCTGCATCCTCGGACTGATTTTCTTATGGTTTTCTGAAAGATCTCTAGACCTTCCAACAGCAAGATTGAAAAACCTCGGTCCTCTCTTTTCAGATGGCACGCCAACCAGAAGTCTTCCCAAAAATTGCAGGCTGAGCAATCTAATAGGTTCAAAGTCCCTATACAGAAAGATTTAATGAATAATAAATATGAATATTCATAAACCCCCTCATGAAATTTGTAAGAAAATAAAATATTATTGATCTCAAGAGCCATTTGGCCTACATTTATAAAAGAACTAGATCCTCATAGAAAAGGAAATCTATAGCGCTATTACAAATAGGTAATATAACATATAATAATCCTAACTAATTCCTAGTTATGTTCTTTCCATAATGCTAACTTTCCCGTGGTTCCAATCTTTCCATAGCTTTAACACTCCCCTCAAGCTTGCGCGAAAGTACTTGAAGCTCAATGTTTGACAATAACTCGCTTAAACTTCGGCAAAAGTACTTGTAAGCGCAAGCATAATCACAACGCTTGAAATATTCCTCAAAAGAAACCTCCATCGACAACATCCTTTTACATGGTGTTGAATTGCTTGAGAAAACCTGACATTTCTTGAAAACACCAAACACAAATCGTAATATCTCTTACTATTCTAGAACCACTCGGCACTGATTTGGAAAGGAACCCCGTCTATAATTTCTATCTTGGAACCACCCAAAACCGAAACTCAGAATCATTATCATTCAACCAGTCAAGGCCAAACCCGTAATCGAGATTCAAACAACAAAATAAAAAATTGGGAGCCATAAAATTGTAACCAAAACGATACAAAATATACTGAACCAACAAACCATAAGACCCTGAAACAACTTACATCTAGAAAGCTACTGAAGACGATATTCGAGACAACAAAACACGAGGTAGAAAAAATAAAATAAACTCATACCGAAATAAAACTAAATTTAACCAAAAACAAAAACTGAATTTAATGAAAATAAAACATATTTTCTTCCTGGCTGACATTAAACAAACAATCAAACATAACCATGAAATTCTAATATTAGTTTTTTTACACCAACCGACAACAATGAAGCTGTCTGCCAGCACATCCGAACACACAAAAGGGAAACCCCCTAAACTTAAATCTAAAGCTCTCATACCATATAAGAATATAAGCTACTGTTGATCTTACATTATAATAGAGCCATATTAGTTTTTTTAACCCAACCGACAACAATGAAGCTGTCCACCAGCACATCCTAAACTTCAATCTAAAGCTCTCGTACCATATAAGAATATAAGCTACTGTTGATCTTACATTATGATAGAGCCATTAGGCTTACACCGATATAGGAACTAAAACTCTAATACAAATAGGAAATATAACATAATATAACAATCCTCACTAATTCTAGCTTCTGTTCTTTCCATAACCGTAATATTCAAGTAGTTCTAATCTTTCCATAACATGATTCAAACAACAACTTGCTAGTTCAATGAACTAAAAAAACCTAGTTTAGTCTGACAGGTCGTTCCAATAGTTTATTCTTTCTGGAAAAAGTCTTATTAATGTTGCTCTCACGACATCTTCATTGAATAAAATAATCAAACTGAGAAAACATCTCAATACACTTTTGACAGATGATCTAACAAAGAAAGCAACAGAAGAAACCAGCCATTACTAAAACACTTTTTTCTACACACCATATAATATACCTTCAAACACATCTGAAATCAAATTTCAATAATCATGAAACCACAAAATGGTACACAAGTAGCCCATAGGGGAACACATCGAAAAACATCAAAACATAAATTAACTCTGTGACCTAGTTTAAAGACAGACTAGGAGTACGTCATCTTCGTCATTATCGATCAGATTTTGTCAAATACTACACAAACACCACTATGAAGGATTCTTACAAGCTCGGAACATTCCAATAGTGGAGAGAAACTGCTCGAACACTTATATAATTATAGGCCATCTTTGTAATCAAGGAAAGATATTAATGTACAACCCTTGCCCCTGGCAGCTTACTGCAACTCATGTCAAGGGAAATTAAAACCATCTGACTCGGCAGTCTGTGCATAACTCCCTAGGTTTGTCAACACGACGACACATCTGATATCTTCAGTCAATTTTCTAAAAAAAAGGCCATTGTAAGCCTAGATTAAACTCAAACTAATACGAAAAAGGTTGGAATATTGTGTCATCCGACTGTCGTTAACTGCAATAAATTATTCTTGATATCATCAGCAACTATTTCATTCATCTCTAGACTGTACTCTCAGCAATCTCTTTTTTTATTTAAAAGCCATAATTATGCAACAGTATCAGCTGGCCACTAAGTCATTTCTTGTATATCTTCTTACTTCCAAAATCTAAAGTTTGGGTATATAAAAGACAACTTCTTACTGTGAACGTAGATCATCAAACAAGTTAAATTCATAAATGCTAAACTCATACCTCTGAAGAAGATTGATAAAGATGTGACAGCCACCAATTATATTGACTTGCTCAAGAAAAGAAGCAAGCAATGGTGTTTGTGAAACGGCACGGATAACCATATGTAAAATATCTTCGATGCACGGCATATCCTGGCTTTTTTCACAAAATGCCACGAGAGCCTTTATATCTGTTGTTGCAATATTCTGCCTGCAAAGATAAACCAATATAATGCAGCACTGTCATTGTTCAACAAAGGGGGTAAGACTAAGAAAAAGACATGCCTAACAATGAGGATGAAAGAAAAAAGATTACCTGAGGCTCATTTCCCCAAGGCTTACTAAAAGAAGACGTATTTTATGTATTTCTTCTCTATTAGGTCTCTCTCCTATAATTTGTTCTGTAATCGGGTGCAAAAGAGGCCTGCTTCCAGTAGCAGATCGAGATTTAGCAGTGTCCCAATAAAATTGCCGTATTATATCAATAACTCTTGGGAGTCGACACAGACTTTTTAGAAGTCTTGGATCGTTATCGAATTGCTGAATGAGAAACATATACAGCTCCCGCTGCACCTGGTAAGCTGCGTAAAGCCAGATGAGCGGGTTCAGGAAAATGTTAGATATAGCATCTTTGACAAGCAGCTCCGCAAACCCTGGAAGGATAAAAATATGAGTCGGTAAATCTTGTAACCTACTTAGAAAGAATGTCGAAAGAAGGAAAAGTAAAGTTGAGCAAAGTTATCCTACAAAATAACATCGAATGAAGATTTTGGGATTCATACCAGAGCTTGCAACAATATTAAATAGATGCTTCAGTGAAGAAAGTGTTTCCAAATTGAGTTGTTGAGGTGGAACTGACTGCAATAGAAATCCTAATATAGAACATCCAGCAAGGATATGCATCTGTTGCTGATTTTCTGAATTCTCATCCAAGACAGAAGCAATAAGTTCAATAACTTCAGCCGTCAGGCGATCTTTCGTGACTGGTAAAAGCGATGAACTTTCAGAGATTCCATCTTCGTCATTTACATATCTATCAGATTGAGAAATTAAAGGAAAAAACACTGATACACCTCCTACACAATAAATTATTTGTTGCAGCAAGCTTCGGGAGCATAACTCTGTACCAAGCATTACAATGGCCTTAAAAGAAATCTTATCAGACAAATGATCCAACATTCGCGATACATTAAATAGTTTCCTCCCATCACTTGCCTGCAATTCAGATACTAGCTTTAGTGAACTAGGTGGCAACAATTAAACAACGCTACTTCTAGCAAAGGAAAGAGAACCTGTGCATTAAGTCCAAATATAATCTTGGATGCAAGCCCATCTTTAGAATCGAAAATCCCACTTGACATTGGGTAATTACCGAATGGTGCAGTTTCATTTTCCAGGAACGAGTACATATAACTTGGTCCTAAATTATAGATAGCCTGGACTTGCTCAGAAGATATTGCATCATTGAACAAATAGACAGGACCAATCTGACCCAAAAACGGAGAGGTGTCTTGAAAAAATTCAGGGGCATCATTATCGTCATTTTGGGGCACATCAAGTTTTGTACCAATGGAGCAGCTTGTTAGTTGTTCGGTCACTTTTGCATAGCTGAATAATTTTGACAAAAATGATAATTATAGCAAAATGTATTTGCATTTTGAAAAGACATCTAAAAACCTTTTATGCAAGAGAAGATGGATAGGATAAGAACCTGCATCTTTCAGATGATACAAGATCACCATCCACGTAGCATCTTACAAGGCTACCACCAGAAAATGGTCTTCCAATACTATGAGTTAAACAAAGAAAATGCCATTTCTTTCTGATTAAGTTAATAGGCATTTGAATCCATTGTCGCTTCATATTGAGAGTCTGTGGAAAGCAGCAAAAGACTTGACTATCTGCCCATTCTTAAGGAAACAAAAAATAAATCATATGCAACTATTTCCTCTCTTACCGCATAGATAAGCATGTCCTTTCCAAGTACTGTGAAGCAACCTCTTCCATTGTCAGTGAGAAAACTAAAGAGGCCTACTTTTCCACTTGCCGGGAAACTTTCTATCCGAAGCCAACAAGAAAAAGAAAATCCTCTATTCACAGGCCACAGAATAGGCGTCTTAATAATGATCCCCTGCAAGAACATATAAGAGATAAATAATCGAGCAACGCGAATGGAAAACTATACTGTTTTAAGCAGAAAAAAGGAATAGATATTTCATAAGATCATATCAGGAGAACAAATTACTAATTACAACATATTCATTCTTTGACTTCGAGCCAGTCCAGAAGTAAGATTTCTAGCCTAACCCATCTTGTATACTACAAAAGGTGCCATTAATCCAAGATGGGTATTTCAAAACAGCCACGTAGTATTGAGGATAGAATTAAGACTGGTGTAACATACTATGTAGCAAATTTAAATATCATTTCGCTCGAGCATTTGACTTGCAGAAAGTCATTGTCAGTGTAGTCTTAGCTGACTGTACAGATGTACTATTTTTCAACGAAATAGTTCAGTTGTTAAGCAATTAAACAACTTACAGATGCACTCCCATTCATATCAAAAAAGGCAGTTGGGCCCTTCTCATTCAACATCGACAAAACACACTTCAACAAAACTGAGCAGTATTGCAGCTGATTTCCCACTTTCTCACTTCGAAGAAGAGCGAAGATTTTGCGGATATCCTTGCCTGATATGCTATGTCCACCGATAACCTGAATTAATTGGGCAATTTTCAAGATAATAGAATCACTATCTTCTTGAGAAAACCAATCAAGAAGGAGACTCAGCATTCCTGCTCTGACACATGAAGCACGGTTGGATATAGAATCCCTAAGAAGCTGTTGAAATAAACTGAGCCCATGACACCGCAACGAATCACTGCTCTGCCCAATCAGAAAACAACCATGAAATGATACAGTACTCTACTAATCGTAGGTATAACCCCCTTCGGCATAATAAACATTAAAACAAAGAATTCATAAAAAAAATTGGAGAGGAAGAATCAAAAACTCGAGCCTTGAGAAAATGGTAATGGCAGTAATAGAGAAACAAATTACAAACCTTATGGAGAACACTCAAATAAAGTATGATGACGTCTTCATTCTGGGTTCAAAAAAACGAAAATAAAACTGTATGAGAAACTATATTTTCTGGCATCGACCATGAAGCTGTTCATAGTTTCATTCTTTGCACAGCAATAACATAGAAAGTTGAGGTAAATGAAAATCGCCAAACATTCAAACAGATATGGTCACCTTAATAAGAGGGCTTCCCCTAACATCAAACTTCCCATCAACGAGCATATCAAGCAGTGCATTTAGAAGCCGTTCGCCAGGTTGCCATCTGAAAATGTCTAACAATAAACTTTGCAATGTCTGATATCCCTTGCCAGCCAGAGCTCTAAATGCGGCCTGAAAAAACAACAAAAATGGATTTTATGGCAAGTGATTGATATGAGAAACTGAAACGGGAATAATAATAAATAAATTTTCACCAAAGAAAATCTAAAGCCATTCATAAAATCTCAGACCCTGTGTCTAATGACATCTAAACACCCAGAGACATATTTACATCTGGACAGATCTAGACATCTGAAGCACCTCTCTGCAACTGTGTTTTCACTAGAGGTAATACATGGCATTATCCCCACCTACGTATCACAGCTTAAACAGATATTTCAATGACTCCAGCCAGACAAGTAACAACTCAAAACCAGGAACACTTATATTTGAAATATCTCTAACCTTTAGCAGCTTAAACTTAAAACAAACAATTATCACTCCAGGCAGGAGTCTATAAACTGTCTGTATGGTCACTTTTTTTTGTGCATAATCTCTCCAAAATGTGATTGCTTACAGAAAGTCTTGCTGCATTTTCATGACTGTAAGGTACAGCCAAGACTTCTACAACGTGAACACACTACCAAAAAATGTATTTTGTTAGCTGAATGCTTTTGATAATTCAAACCTGGTATGTGTCTATTATATTTCCAGTAGCGTACACAGATTTTGCTGTTTGATCTATATGTCAGTTTCTAATAATGGTACTGCTACCTTCAGATGTACATGCATATAATTGTACCAGTATTTAGCAAGTCGCTTGCGTAGCTTTGATACTGATGTACAAAAAATTGAAAGAAAGACTTTAATATCATTTATATCATTATTTTTCCTCTCCTCAAAATTATTACGAATTATACTAGGAACTCTAATGAAACTTGAAACTTTGTCCATTAATCAATGTTGATGCTGTCACATACTTGGTGAAGCACACATCTATCATTATATTCTCTCATCTGAATAAACACTCCAGTACCGGTTCCTAGAAAGGTCGGGGATTTATTCATCCAGAGAGACCAGCTATCATGAAAAGGTTCACAGTACGTACAGAGGCATGTCACGCAAAATGACCATCACTGTGACATAAGGGAAGATAAACACTAATCTCACAATAACACGATATGCTATTACATGGAAATTCGATTACCATAAGTAATTGGAAATTATTAAGAAAAAAGTTAGCCCACGTTTAGATTACCACGGAGCTGAGAGAATAACTAGTACTAAAAGATATTCAACCAATTGTCAATCCTCCAAAAACTTAAATGCAAAGGAGTATTAATTAACAGGAAGATAAACTAACAAACAAACAAACAAAGCAAGAATATAAAAAGAGGATTACCTTTGAACTATCATTACTCGCAAGTAGACACGTAAGAGTTTGAAGAACATTAAGGACCAAATTCTCCCCATGTGCTTCATCAAGATTACCATTTAGTAAAGAGACAATATGTAGAAAGCACTCTCCATCACGAAATAATGCCTGATAGTACTGAAGGAATAAATTCCTTGACACATTAGAGCTTTACATACGAAAAAAAGAAAGGGGACATCATGGTATAAATCAAAAGATACATAGTACATAGCGCATCACAGCGAAGAAATATACCACTGGATCAGTCTGAATCATATCCCTCATGCAAATCAATAGATCAACAGATAGTAAGACGAAGTCCCTATCTCTTTCTTTTAATTGAGTAAAAGTTTCCAAATATTTTGAACAAACTTGAAGTTTGACTCTTTGGTCTTCCTCTGACAATGGTACAATCTGAAATGTCGGAAAGATGGGCTTTTTTGTTAGTCCAAGCAGCTAAAAAAAGAATATAAATAAATAGTATAGGTATAGATATCAAGTGTTAAATACCTTCATTAGCTCAAGGATGTGCTTCAATACATGATTTCTTAAACTTTTTTCCCAAAATAATTCAAAGAGGCAGTCAATGCATACGGAACTTTGCAAAATTGAATTTCTCACTTCATCCGACATCGAGAAAAATTCCGTAAAAAGCTCCATGCATGTCTTCATACATTTCAGCCAAGTCTCTTCTGTCCCACATGAGTAAGATCTCTGAGTACCAAGAGGCGAAATGACCTCCATGTGAGAAATCTCTGCTGATAAGCTTGTATTCGCGGACCGTCTAAGTTCTTGAGCTTGAATGCAAGCAACTTTGAGCACACGAGGCGCACCATTAAGCATCTTAAAAGAGATAACTGCCTTCTCTGGTGACAGCTGTAATATGCGTAGCAGACTCTTCGCAAGAACACCAGCAATCACAGGACTACAAGCAGACTGCTCAACAGCATCTAACAGAACAGATAATTCGGGCTGCAAAAACATAAATTGAATAGAAATGTTACGAGAAATACTGACAGACATGACTGTGAACAGTCAGAACCATAGCCAGTATGGTCAAATACAAAGACATCTTATTACAACTGTAAAATAATAATAAATATAAAACAATGAGTATGTACCTCAAAACCATAGGTTGCCAAAGGACCAAATGTCTTTTTATCGAATAGTTAGACGAGTTGTCTAAGACGAATGTTTCCTTATATGTATAATATTATGTTTCCTTATGTAAGTGATACCTATGTATATTAAAAGGGCTATTGTAGAAATCCTAATCTCAAGATGAAAAATTGTTAAATAAAGAGAAATTTGGAGAAAAGTATTGTTCAATTCTTATTAATAAGTTTGGCCTTTTATAAAGGTTAAATGAAGACGTTCTTTGAGTGTAACACAAATTTAGCATGCTCCTCATGTAAGTGCTGGTCCAACGATGACTAAAGGTTCAACGAGCAACAGATGAGAAAAGTAATTACTTTACCTATTTATCCTCTAAGCTTAAGTTGAACGAATATGGCACGATAAATAATATATATATATATATATATATATATTCTACTAAGAGCTAGTTATGAAACGAAACGACCATAAATGTCTATTCCCTAGAAGGTGGTCATACCCCTACGTAAACGAAAGACCGCTGTTATTTGAATACTCCCAAAGATCTTTACCATTCGGCCAAGATCCCTTGATTAGTAACTTGAAATACTTGATTCAGAAAAGATAAATATTTCTGTACTAACAAAATAACAAGTCACCAACAAGAGGAAAAAAACATACCAGGTTATGTGAACTCTCATTAAGAGTTGCTGCAACTTCAACAAATGAAATCGCTTCCATCTGAAGAATTTCAAGACTACAAGGTATAACTTTACTGTCAGTTCTATCAGGAGGAGATTCTCTCTCCGGAGTCCTTAATAACCCCACATTACACATCTGAAAGTCACCAGAAAATTCTTCTGAAGGTGGCCCAAAATAGAAAAAGTTTTCTGAGAATATCAGGTCCCAAATTCCCTCTTCGCGCAGAATTCCAAGAGATGCAGGTGATGAAACAAGAACCTTTCTGAAAGCACTGAGAACAAAATGCTGCAAAGTATTGACAAAAGCCCTGCAGGCACCAAAATAAAGAGGAAATATATATGAGAAAAAGAGAGGACTGAAAACAAATTATATAAAAGGCACCTTAAAAGGTACACACGGGATAAACAAATAAAATTACCTTAAATGGTTTGGCAACTCATTTTCATTTGAACAGGCCTTAAGGAAAGGGATCACCATCATAAGAACCCTTATGACCCACTTGATTGAAAGTTCACTATACAATGAAGAAGGAGGCAGGGCAATTCGACCTGTGGTTACTTGATAAGATTTGACATCTACAGGAGCAAGAAGGAATGAACAGAGCACTTCGCACAACTTGTAAATATAAGCATTCCAAAGCTGTTTCAAAGAGCCATATCTTGCATCTAAATCTATATCATTCACCCCCGATGTGTTTCCTGCCTGCTTTTTGTACTCTTGAAGCATGAAAGCTAGTGAACAAAAGCTATTTGCGAATTTGTGAACTCTTCCATTCTCACATAAAAACTGCAAATTGTTCAAATTTCCAAACCTAATACTTATTAAGGTCATACAACGAAGAACAAAACAAATTGGTCAGCATACAAACCTCTTATTGTTTTAATGAGTTTCAGAAAGATATTCCTCGATATCAAAACAATGATAATTTTTGGAAGAGATTTCTAAATAGGAAATCCAGCAAGCACGTAACTTTGGCACTTGCGTAATCCAGATGCACATACTCAAGCATATAATGATGAAGGAGTTTTAAGAAGTCAACTTGCAGTAATAGAATTCACCTTTTCTATTCATGGTAAAGAATTTGTCTTAAGCATATAAAATCAGATAAATTTGCAAGTATGGAAGCTTCTTAATCTGAAAATAAAAGAGAGACGAAAGGATACACCGCTTCCTTCAGGACATACAATGAAAGAACATGGAGCTGCAATATTCCTGCTAAGGGATTTTCATATCTGCGAAAAAATAACAGTAAAAAATTCAACGAAGAGCGAAAAGAAATGCTAACGTACTCGTAATTTTGAAGCATCATGATATCACTGATGAGGGTGGAATTAATCCGATCATAAATAATGAGTTTAAAAGGGTAAAATGATGAATAAATAATGTATAGAAAAGATTTTAGCAAAATAAAAACTTACAGACTTGAAGTGCAATATGTAATAATTATGTTTTTACTTAGTATAATAATGGGGTGAAGTATCTAATGGGATAATGCATGTCTGGTCCATGGAACTTACCACACCTATAAATATATGTACTTTTTCTTGGGAAAGAGAACAATCACTACTTTTGACTTTGAATCTTCACACTTTCTCTCTAGAATATTCTTTACACCTTCTCTCACTAGCAATTTGATTACTCCCTATAAGAATACCTTTAGACCAATTATTAACTTTTCACTATCGACAATATTAGAAGCGATCAATCACGACGCAGCTTTCATCTCATAAATCCATGCCATAGGAGAAATCTAACACTCGAACTTTATTACTAACACATGTATTATGTATAGGCTATATATACACGCATCTAGCTAAATGTGAGAGACTTTTGAAGTGCTCTAGTGCGGCGATTATTGCAGATTGAAGGTGAATAAAACCCAGTCTGCATGAATCATGCGACTGAGACTTAAAGCAATGGCCTGGACTTCAACGTATAGTGCATGACCATCAAAAGTAGCTGTTATCGGTATTGCTTCACTTGATCACTAGTCACTAGGGTATATAATCATCTTGCAGCCAACAACTAAAGACAGGCAGATTCACTATTTCAAAATTGATGCAGATAATATCACTGACTAGAAGATGTACCTTTTCTCGTCAACTTGAGAGGCATTCTTCAGTATCAGCACATTTATTGAAGGAAGTCCAAGCCCATCTAAGAGGACCTCAAGACCTCCAATGCTTTTGAAATGATTCTGTCCTCGCGGGTTATCAGATAATGCTAAACAAAGAGTTCTCATAGTCAAGAACTGAAGTGATATATCTGTCCACCTCTCTTTCATGCACAACCTTCTGATGACACGCAGCAATTCTGGAAAACAAAACGTTCAAATGCACAAAGAGAAGAAACTAAATCAAAGATAGATTATATCTGAAGCTTTTTTCCTCGTCAAATCCAACAGCATGCTTCAAGCCTCCTTGGAGGACTTTGAAGCACTTATAAATTAGAATTAAGCCTACATTATCAGACAAAAACTCACGAAGAGTACAATCGAATTTTGAATCATTTTCCCAGAACATGGGACATTTATTTAAACAAGGAAGTTTCATAGGCTAGGGCTGTAGCAAATTTATTGGAAAACTACCTTATATGCTCCTAAAATGATTGCCAGTCCTCATTTGACATGTCGGAGGGAGTTCAGAAGTTCCTAAAGCAACAATAGATTCTCCAACAGGAAAAGAAAAGAGACTAAAATATCACTTGCAGGCATGGTTTCAAAAGTTTAAAAACAAGGAGACTACTGGCTGAAGAAAAAAGTTCCTAAAGAAACATATTTAGATGAAGATAAAATAATTAAGGTTCATTCAACAAAGATACAAGTCAATACAAATACAGGTGAACGATAAACTGAGATCCATTTTCTGTTAAAGTAGCATTTCTTTTCAGAGTATGTTGCTGCATATCAATTTTGATACTCAAGAACAAAAAGAAAAATTGCCTACCTTACCTACTAACCAGTTAAGACCACCAGCTTCCATCACTGACACAACTGCCTTTTGATGCCATTGTAGCCGTGATTCAGGAATTGAAACCTTCAAACTATTAAATATATTGATTGAAGATGCATCAGCCCTCTGCTCAGAGAACTCAACAACATTACCGCACAACGGAGTCTTTTCGTACACACGTGAAGTTAAATCAATAAAGCCACAAATTATTGACACTACATATACAAGAACTTGTTGCAAGAGCCCGGTAATTTCTACTGCACTACTAGACAAACTTTCATCAGCAGTAAGTGCACCAGATACTGTCTTCAGTTGAATAACTGCACCTGGAAGCAGATAATGAATCTAAAGAATTATTCTCACCATTGTAACTATGTACGAGAATCACTGTGGGTATAAAAAACAATCACAGCACTAATGTCATAGTGCAGTAAAAATATTAAATAGAAGTTTGGCATACAGAACAATATCTATCCACCGTAAAAAAATTGGACATTATGCTTGAATTTAGGATATAAGTTATGATACTATCATCAATAATGTTTTCAATTTAATAGACGAGCCAAGCAGTTCCCTGGCAGGGCGTGCCAATTTCCTGCCGCTTGCACAGGGAATTGCAAGGGAATGAATTCTTCTAACATTTTTTTTTTGTTTTTCCTACTCATCTAATAATCGAAGCATTCACTTCATAAATACCTCTGTTCTTTTTTTTGTTGGCGGAAGGTCTTGGCGTCTATTACTTTAAAAAAACTGAATTTTGGATTGATTTATTAGTCGTTTTTAAGTATAAAACTTGAATTTAGTGATATGGATATGTTTAGTAAAAATAATGACACAAATGTAATTACAAGGAACATCTTAAGCCAGAAGGCATTTCATTAGGGGTAAAATTTGTTATTTCAGGAGGAACAGTCAAAAATTGGGGCTTTAACCTATTCTATAGGTTATAATAGCTAAACTCTTAGATATGTGTAGGTGCAACGGCCCAATTAGAAGAAAAAAGAATCAATAATATATCAGTTTCTTACAACGACCGAAGTATAGTAACTCAAATGAGCCAATAAATGTCATAATACCTTTTAACAAAGCTGTTAGCTTCAGAATTCCTCCATAGTAACCCAGAATTTTGCAATTATGGATTGAACGAGCAGCAATTGTTAAAGCATCCAAGACAAGTAACCTTTCAGAAGTGATATTCCAGCTCGTGAGAGTCTCAGAGGAGCCCACTGAGCGCAACAAGCTGGTGTTTACTGCATTATTGAAAGAAAAAAAAAGATAAAGCAGGCAGCACTACTATTGCTGATAGAAATTGGTAGTTAAAGAATCCCAATCAATACAGTAACAGATTAGTATAATACTAATAACAAATCCTCATTAATCATGCGCAAAGCTTGAAGGAAGGAACTCAGCCTAATGTAAATGGAAGAATGCAACAAGCATATCAAACAGTGTCTACATGTACTCCAACAACTATACTTAGTTTTCACAAAGATAGTTTCACACAACAAAGAGAGCCTTAGAAGGCACTTGTTAATTCTAGCGCTAAAGTTCCGCCGAACACAAACAAAATATCATTCAACCCTTCATGTTCCCCGTTCAAAATCCTAGCATCTTTGAGAAGATATAGTTCATCTTTACAGTACCAGGCTCTTAAATAGTAATTTGCGCAGCTACACCACCAAGTAGACTTAGAGTACCGCCAACTAATATGCTAAATCCTAGTGGCAAGCCTATAAAAATTATTTGGCATACATATTTTGGATTTCATGACCCCAAACCAATTCTTATATTGTAAAGTGGATTTCAAGTTGTCATTCGATATGCCAACTTTGGCGTACCTTCTTCTTTTTTATATTGCAGATATGAAAATTCAACTTACACTCGGTGATGCAAGTACTTAATTGCATGACTTCTTCAATGAATGTTAGGATGACTTCTGTGGGATGCCCAGCTGAGCAGCCAACAACCACATCTCCCAGAGATGAGTACTCCATAGGCTGGCTAGCATTCAATGTAGGTTCTTGCAGATGGCCACCATTAGCAGGTTCCCATTTCTTGAATACAACTAGAAATTGCTTGATGAAAATATGAAACATTTTTTCTTTTTCCACCTAAATAAGTGATAGAAAGCAAAGACAAGTATGAGACGCTTAGTAGATTGTAAAACATCAATATAGCACTTAAACAAAGTGATAGGTTCTAGAGACCCTCTTCCAATTAACAACTATACAAATAAAATGGCGAGTTAATGAAGGTACACATCTTGTACCTTGCTCTCTTTTCTGGTGTCTATTCGACTATTTTTCCACATAAATTAAACATCTGTCTACCACAGCAGATATCAGTCTTGACTTTAGTCCCCGATGTTAGTTCTAATAAAATGAATAAGGATCAACTCTCAACGAAACGAAAAAGTCATATGATAATTTAAGATCGGATAGAACCCATAAAAAACGAATTGCCACCTACATAAAGTTGGGGAAAATATTGTTTTTAAGCCCTTCTCCTCTCTCTAAGGTCATTTTCTTTGTAAAACCATGAAGAAACAACACATTCAAGCTTTTGGTTATAACAATTCGAAGGTTTTCCTTAGATTCTTCTAATATAATAGCATCTCCTTAAAGTGTGAGATGGACCTTATCCCTTTCACTTCAGTGCGACCATACTAAGGTTTTCCTATAAGAATTTTGTGTCTCATGTCTTACACCATAGCCTCCTCATTTTCTTTGAAAGAAGATGCCAAAACCATTATTAACCAGGTCCAAGCTTATACTCCAGCATCAATCAGCAGTATAAAAAGGCTGATAATCAAGAGTTGCTATTGACCCTAACTAGAAGGTAAACCTTTGAAACAGCGTAAGTAACAATAAGCAAGATGGCAAAATTAAAATTGGAAATATGCAAGCGAAAAGAGATGCATTATTCTGATGGGGAATAGATATACTGCTCGTATTGCTACAATGGCTGCTCTGATGTTAGTAAAAAGAATTGATAAGGCAATTACTGAGGGTACATACAAACAAACAACTTACGTTGCAGGCCGGGAATTGTTACCTTTCCAATTCACTATATCACATAGCAAGCACATTGAAGAGCAAATAAAAAACAACATCTCACAGAAATTTTAACAGCCATCACCTTTTAAGCAAAGATGAATATAGTTTGGAACTTTATCGTCCAACTATCGTTCCAAAACATTCCACGAAAACCTTAAATAACAGAATAGGTTACCAACTATCTACTTACGAAAAAAAGGTTACTAACTATCTCGAATGCCTAATTTAGAAGAGTGTACTATTTATTATTCCAACAAGTGCCTTACAAGATACAGTAGGAACGAATTACTCGAAATAACCATGACCATTCCCAAGGGTCCAACTTTAGGCGAGGCCTGGATGAATGCTTAATTGAGGGTACTTTTTGACGATTTGAGGTCGTATCTTGTTGCTTATTACCATGTTAAACAATACAGTAATTTACCATTGTCTGATATGCGTAAGCTTTTCAGAGGGCTAATTAATATTTTCAACACTATCATGTTAAAACTATGAAGCATACCTTATCTACGGATTTATGAAACCTCTCCCAAAGTGCACTTAAAACTGCCTCGTCTCCAACTTCACTGAAAAGGAAATAAAAGCATAAAAACCAAATAAGTAGAGGAAAACAATTCAGGACAGGGTATAGACAGCCATGCCATGAAAAGGATCTCCAGGCAGAATTTACTATATTTATTCACAAAGTTAGCAAGAAGGTACGGCAACAAACAACAGAAAATAGTTCGTCTAAATTTGTACCACGGACCTAAATGTCTAGCGTGTTAAGAAGCAAAAATGGAAAAAAGAGAACAAATTGCATACGGAAGTTTCTATCTTCATACATAAAGTAAGAAATTAGCAACAAGTCAGTGAATAGTTCTAAGTTTCAATTCGGCCGTACAATAGGTCTAAACAGTATATTGCAAGTCATGACTCCGAAAAACAAACTAATTATTTTCTTTAATTTCTGGGTTCAATCTCAACTAAATATATGAGGCAGTGTGCTATCCCTCAAACACTCTGATCTCTGGAAAAAAGAAAGTTCTTGAAGTTCTACATAACAGGCAGGTTCATATGTAAGTTTTTTTTTTTAAATAATAATATTAAGCAGACATTCAAACTCTCTCGAAGTTAACAAGGAAGCTGGAGAGTAAACTTATTACATTTCTATTCAGAAAATATCCTTACCGACCAAATCAGCCTTATTAAACAGCAGATAAAAACTGCAGGAACTAAGAAGAACACCCATAAAGACTGACAGTGTACTGACTGCAAATTTTGTCATGTGTTGCTATGAACAACTTGATAGTTCACATGACAATCAGCTAGTGTCAGATATGTAATAAATAGGAAATATGGTGTAAATTTTTGAAACTCGGAAATCTAAGACAAGTTATTATTCCCAAGTCGAACATGAGCACTTTATAGACACATTTTTATTGATTCTGGTTCGTAAAAAGAAGTCGCAAAATGAAACTGTACTAAGATTCTGTTTTCTTGCTGGCGAACTTATGTTCTATCCCAAAGCCACTTTTGAAGCCATCCACCACTACATAAGAAATTACCAAACTTAACATGCCTATTTCCTCTACTTTTTTCTGGGAACAAAATACGCAAAATGGCCCTGCTTTTATCACCTGGAAGTTTTATGACTTAAATTAGAATATCACCCAAAGCAAAGGAGCTATACAGTATTTGCCCCATAAAATACTGTCCATGAATATAATATACCTTACGTATGGATTTCATTCTTTTAAGTCACAACATGTAATTAAGAATTTAATGTGTTAGGCACCATCACCATCAAAACTTTGTAGACAATAGAACGCATTCATATAATGCATGGGTCATAATATTACCATAAGCAGTGACATCACTCATTTATCAAGTTACATTCGCATAGGAGCCAAGCAACAAATTTTTTGAAATCAATTTCTTGGAAAGAGAATAAGTACCTGAAGCGTATCTTTGGAGTTGGAGGACTGAAACCCTGAGTTTGATGACCAAAAGATGACTCGGCACTTTGGCCACTGGAAGTCCTCCTGATAAGGTCAGCAACACCCTTAACAATGTTCATGCTTATAACTAAGTTCCCTTACGAGGACTCCTTATTCAAACGATCAACACTCCTTTTTCTCCATAAGCCACAAGTCCACAGTCATACAATCAACATATAAGTTGGCAGCAGCTGCAAACAAAGGATATACGACTATTGTATGAATTTTTTTCAGCTTGGGACAAGTACAAGTAACATTGAAACTGGAGTTTAATAGAAACCAAAAGTAAAATCAATTTTGTTCCACGGACGTAGTAACTCTGCAACTGAGAGTATCCAGCAATTAATCACTTCACTGTACTATAAACACTAAGCCCAAACGAATTAAGAAAACAAAGTAAGAAACAGCTAGTTTTAGTAAAAGCCACCAAACAATCACCACAACATTTGCCAAGCACCACTAGTTTGTGACTACCAACTAGGAAAAGCAATTAAGAGACTGAATTCAAAGTTTGGGAATTGCATCCAACGCGATCACCGGGAGATTTACGATCAAAACATAATAGCGAACCATCGAAATGAAATTACGGAAATGTTATTGAACTTTTACCTCATTGATTCACAACGCTAATCAAATTTTCGTTTGCTAATACTTGAGGTTTGAGATGTGAGATCTGACTTTATGAGATTTTAGAGGATTCTTTAATGGCGTCACTGAGGAATCGAATAGATAGAGGAAAAACGATCCAGGGAGAGGGAGAAGAAGCTTTGCCTTTGATATATTAGGACCCTAGGAGTCACATTTAATTGCGAGACTGCCATGAGCTTAAGTTTGCCGCGTGGCAGCGTAGAAACAATTTTAACAACTAAAATGGTACGGACCAGTATATGAGATGAACACCTAACTTACCTTCCGCTAAAATTTTGTCCATGAAATTGGGCATATATTATTCACCAAACCATTCAATTGTCATCTAGTATTCAAAGTTTGATCTATTATCACTTAATATATAACTCAACTACTTCATTACCACTTAATATCTAATATTATTTTTAAAAAAAAGTACCGGTAAATACCCCACTCAAGTATCTTATTATCCGGTAATACCCAAATTTTGGATAGTGTTACTTAGTACTTCGACTAAAAAATTGGACAAAAATACCTCTCGACTATATATACCCATTTTTCACTTCAAACCCACTTTTTTCCACCTTCCCATCACCCTAAACAAACTCAAACACGTCTAATTTTAGAAACCACCTGAAACCGTTCGACTTCGTGATACTCTCTCTCTCAAACCCAAAACCCCTACAGCTTTTCACCGTTCGAAATCAGTCGACGTTCGCACTTTCAACGGAATCGCACAGGTCACCGTTTTTTACTCAGTCCAACGAGTAACCACCTTCTGTTCGAGAAAGTTGCCGTCAAGTCGTCTCCGACCAGTGAATAGGACAGTGTTTAGAAGTAAACAGGTATGCATTATCGTGGAAAGTGTACTTTTTTTGCGTTTTTGATGAATTCGAACCACTATTTTCTGTTATTTCACGATAGGCATTGTTTTTTATACCAGAATATTTAGTGACGATAGTTGGTCAGTTTCTGGGTTTATCGTCGAACGCAGGGTAGAAGTTTGGTTGCATGTAATGTTAATACTTTCCTGAGAACTATGATGTATGTTAGATGTGCATTAGGTAGTTGATTGTTGATTTTGGTGTTGTTTCAATATTTCCCAGATTCCTACAGCGTGCATGTAAAAAATAGAACAGTTCGCAGCCTGTACGTGTGCGCTGTAGTACAGTTCGCATCTTTATCACCCAGTATGCAAGCAATTCGCAGCTCGATTGAATGTTTATGTCATGCATTTTGCAACTTTTATTTACAAACAATTCGCATGCCAGCATGCGAATTGCTTGTAAAAATTTACTCATATATAGGCAATTCGCAGCTCGTCATGCGAATCGTGTGACATTTTAACTGATAAGACATGAAGTTCGCAGCTTGTGATGCGAGGTGTGTGACACTCCAACTAATTTGTGTTTGTGCAGGAAGTATAACAACAAAACCAAACTATTACAGATCAGGGTTGGTGAACCTTCTGAAGCTTCTTAAAGAGATGGGTATTACCCGTGCCCACATTGAAGCTGCAAGAAACACACCCTTCAATATGCTTTTGAAAATGGCTTTCGATATCCATAATGAGGCAGAGCTGCCGAAGAAGAAATTTTACTGTATCATTCAGTATCTCGTCGAGAGGTTCTCTGTCGATCGAGACGCCTTCCGTATTGGCTCAAAGTTTGTAAAGCTAACTGAAGACGATGTGAAGGTCATATTCAGGTTGAAGCATGACACAGAGAAAATATGGTTAACGAAAACCAGAGCATTTCACAACAAATACGCGCCCGACGAGGAAAACGAATCGAGGATGATGAAGAAATACTTCATGGGTAAAAATGGCAGGAAAGTAGGACCGTCAAATACTAAAACAATAACGAATGTCATTATAAAGGTATGTGTAAAATCGACTTCATCTTATAAAGCAGGATTATGTACTTTTCTAACATAGTATGTTGTCGTTGGTTTTACAGACAGGTATAGAGAAGGCCATAAGCGAAGGGGTGAGCATGAGTTGGAAGACGTTGTGAGGCTGTTGATACTGTTTTTGTGTTCGACCCTATTATACTCCGTATCTGGAGATATCCTGGGTTGGAGCACGGTTTATTATGTTGAAGACCTCAGCAAAATAAACAGTTACGACTGGTCGAGTCGTCGGTTGCTTCGCCCTTATAATTTTAAGATTGATCTATTTGTATAAAAAATAGTTATGTACATAGCATCTTAATGATAAAACTTGTCCCCATGCATCCATTCTTCACGGAGCACACAACAATCGGCCTTGAGGTTGATAAGGAAATAGATTCATAAGGGACTTAAATGTAATTAATAAGGACTTGAATGATAAGTTCTATTAATAAGGAATAAGATTAAAACTTTATAAGAAGAATAGGGACTGAACTGTAAATAAATCTTTTATGTAACCGAATTTGTAACTAACTCACTGGGCCTATTTAAAGAGGTCGAGGAGACTGATAACACCTATGAAAAAATAAGAGGAGAAAGACTATATTCACCATCTAAAAATCTCTGTAGGTTCTTAGTCAATATTTTCTATTCTCACCAAATTAGCGCTAGAAGGAGGGGGCCGAAGATACCTTGATCGATAGATCAAAAATCGAGTCTCGAATCTTTTCGTTTTTTGAAGCATTTCGTTAGTATTTTCGTTGATCGGAGATGAATTCGGAGGAAGGAGATAATCCGTCTATTCGAAGGGCTTTGGAGACATTGAGATCTGATCTGCAAGAGAAAGAAGCAGATGAATCAGTTCCGATTCGATCAAGCCAATTTGATATAGAAGCTAAAGTGAATGAGTTGTTAAGAAAAATGGCAGAGCTTGATAAATTTGCTCAAAAGAAACAAGATAATAATGGCGCTAGACTTAGATCTGAAATAGCAAGATGTAATCGGGATGATCAGTCGGATCCATCGAATGACGTCAGCGATGATCAAGATGTTCAACGTAAAATACATTTTGAGCGCAAGAAGGAGCATAGTGGAACGAGAAAAAAGGAAAAGTTGCAGAAGCGACGGTATGTGGATTCTAGTGAAGAAGATTTTGAAAATTCGGAATCAGATGAAACACCAAGATATAAGCATTTTCGAAGTCATTCAAAAGAAGGAGGATATGAATTTTGGCCAGCTAAAATGTATAAGGAAGGAAGGCGAAAGAAGGAAAAACAAGTGTATTCTCCTCGGAAATTTGTAGAAGGCGAACCAAGTTTGTATGCTACTGTGGGAATGAGGAACGAAGATCAGTTTGTTCAATGAGTAGATTGGAGGGATTCACCGTTGATTAGTGCGATTAGATCTGTACCGCTTCCGAGGCGGTTCGACATTTCTAAAATTGACAATTTTGATGGAACTCAAGATCTAGATGATCATATAGAGCAATTCAAGAATTATATGACTAATTTCGAGGATAATGATAAATTGGTTTGTAGGGAATTTTCTCAGACATTCAAAGAATCTGCATTAAAATGGTATAATAAGATCCCTAAGGAGTCCATTGTAAATTTTAAAGGCTTTTACACAGCTTTTCGAAGACAGTTTGTGGGAAGCAAAGAAATGAGAGCTAACGGAGATACGATAATACAATGTAAGCAAGCTGTGGGAGAAAAGTTGAAGGATTATACTAAAAGATTTGTGTCAACAAAAGCAGGATTAGATGATTGTGAGGAAGTGGTAGCTATGGCAGCGTTCCGACAAGGATTGTTGCCAGAAGATTTAGCTGATGAAACAACAAGGCGTAGGGCATTAACGTTTGGAGCTCTCATGGCTCAGGTTGAAGATCAGATCAAAGTCGAAGAGTCTACTCGAGTTCGAGGAGGAAATAATGGTGTTCAGAAAGAGAATAGTCAAGTGGGAAATAACCAAGTGAACGCTTCGAATAATAACTCGTCACGGGCGAGGGGTAGTCAAAATGTTTCCAATCGAGGAGGTTCGAACTCATATCAAGGGGGTTCTAATCAGCACAATTTTAATAATCAACACCAATTCAGACCAAGATCGAATGTGTGGGTAAAACCAGAATATTATGCGAATTTGACTGAAAATGTGGCATCGATTTATGAAAAACTCAAGGGAACAGTGAATTTTAGAAAGCCGGCACCAATTAATAGACCAAGAGAGGAACGCAATAACAAGTTCTGTAGTTATCAAAATGATGTTGGTCATGATACAGCTGATTGTATTGCTTTGAAGAAGGAAATGCAGGTTTTGATAGAGAATGGAAAATTGTTGGAGTATGTCAAAAGGAACGCTAAAGCCATAACTCAAAAGGTAAGTAATCCTAACTCTAAGCATGAAAGTGCATTGATGATTTTAGATGTTGCAGAGGATGAATTTGATGTGGCTTCGGAATATGTCGACCCAGACCCCAGTCGGTTGTTGTTGATGTCAGTTGATGAGCCAATGTGTAAGGGACGTGTTCGAGATTTATGTGCGTTTTTTGAGTCATTGGCAATATTTGGGGGAGACTCAATGACTAATGATACTAATAATTCGAGGAAAAGATATATAGTAAATTTAACTCATCAAATTGAAGGAGGAGCATCAGCATATTTATACAATAAGAATGTCCCATTTATAATTTTCGATGGAGATGATTTGAGAGGAATTACAGGACCACATGAAGATGCAGTAGTCATTGGAGGAGAAGTGTGTGAGGTAGAAGTTAGACGAGTATTGATTGATACTGGAAGTTCTGCTAATGTGTTGTTCAAATCAACATATGATAGATTAAACGCTCCGCCTTGGATAGAAAGGTCAGAAAGAACTATAATTGGGTTTACTGGCGCAACAGCGAATGTAGTAGGGGAATTTGAAGGTGAAATTTCTCTGGGAAAAGGGCCTTTTAAAAAGAAAGTACAAGTACTTTTTATGGTGGTAGATTGTCTGACGAGCTACAATGCTATCTTTGTAAGGTCATGGCTGGCAAAAATGTATGCTATAGTTTCTACAGTTCATCAATGTTTGAAATATGTAGTCGGGGATCGAATTGGTGTAGTTCGAAGTGATCAAAAAGTAGCTAGAGAGTGTTATGCTGCTGCATTTAGACTACGTGATAAAAGTACCGATGATCCAATGGAGAAATAGAAATTTGGGGGGTTGCCTTCTAGTAGTAAAGATGAAGGAATCGATGATCCAAGGTCAACCCCGAGTTCTGTGATAGTAAGTGAAGAAATAGAGGAATATGTCTTCGATAATAGCAGAGTGCTTTGAATTGGGACTTTATTGTCTTTATTAGTGCGCGAAAGGTTATTGAAGTTTTTGTTTAAAAACTTGGATGTGTTTGCTTGGAAGTATGAGGATGTAGTGGGGGGGTCCCAATTGATATTATATGTCATAGTTTGGCTGTGGATTCGAAGATCAAGCCAATAATACAAAAAAGGAGAACTTTTTCTTTGGAAAAATCTGAGGCCATAATTGCTGAAGTAGTTAGATTGTATAAAATGGGGCATATTAGGGAGTCCAAATATCCGAAGTGGACAGCTAATCCTGTAGTGGTGAAAAAGAAGAATGGAAAATGGAGAATGTGTGTAGACTTCACAGATTTAAACAGAGCTTGCCCAAAGGATCCTTTTCTAGTACCTCGAATTGATCATTTAGTGGATTCTACTTCTGGAAACAAAATTCTAACATTTATGGATGCATTTTCAGGATATAATCAAATTCAAATGAATCCAGAGGATGAAGAAAGCACAACCTTTATCACTGATTGAGGTTTACATTGTTATAGAGTGATGTCGTTTGGATTGAAAAATGCTGGGTCTACATATCAAAGGTTGATGAATAAGGCATTTGCTTCACAAATAGGGAGGAATATCGAAGTATACATCGATGATATGTTAGTTAAGAGCAAAAGTGATGATGATCATATTGATGATTTAGAAGAGACGTTTTTGAATCTTAGAGCAATACAGTTGAAGTTGAACCCAGAAAAATGCACGTTTGGAATCCGATCTGGTAAATTTCTGGGATATGTGATAAGTGAAAGAGGAATTGAAGTGGATCCAGAACAGTTGAAGGCTTTGATATCAATGTCTTCGCCTCGGAATATCAAAGAAGTGTAAATATTAACAGGCAGGTTAGCAGCTCTGAACAGATTCATTTCTCGTTTTTCAGATAAATGTTTGCCTTTTTTCCAGGTGTTACGTCGACCAAAATTTTTTGAGTGGACTTCGGATTGTGAAGAAGCTTTTGTTAAGATCAAAAATCTTTTATCCTCTCCTGAAATATTATCAAAGCCTCGAGAAGGTGAACAACTGTTTTTGTATATAGCAGTATCGGATTATGCAGTGAGTGCAGTTCTGATAAGTGAAAATACGGGAGTTTCGAAGCCCGTTTATTATGTCAGTAAAAGTTTGGTTGATGCTGAAAAACGTTACTTAAAGCTCGAAAAATTGGCGTTGTGTATAATAGTGATGGCGAGAAAAATGCGTCCTTACTTCCAAGCACATACAATTGTGGTTCGAACTTCTTATCCATTGAAAAATGTATTGCAAAAGCCAGATATCTCAGGAAGAATGACTAAGTGGTCTGTAGAATTGGGAGATTTCGATGTGTTATTCTCTCCACGAACGGCTGTCAAAGCTCAGACCTTAGCAGATTTCTTTGTTGAGTTTCATTCGAGCAGGTTCGAAGAGAAAGAAGATGAAAAAATACACATGAATCCGATGTGGACGGTACGAACTGATGGAGGATCTATTAATAAAGGGTCGAGTGCGGGGGTAGAATTGGTGGCACCGACATGGGAGTATATGTTTCAAGCTATGAGATTTGGATTTCATGCTTCGAATAATGAAGCCGAATATGAAGCAGTGTTAGCAGGATTGCGGTTAGCAAAAATTTGTGGAGCAATATTCGTGTACTTAGAAGCAGATTCGCAGTTAGTAGTTAACCATGTTAAAGGAATATCAGAAGCTAAAAAAGACCGTTTAGTTTTGTATTTGCAAGAACTTCGAAGTATGAGGGCACAATTTGAAAATGTTGAGGTGGAGCATATTCGAAGAGGAAATAACACAATGGCTGATTCTTTAGCAACAATGGCTTACTCTGAAGAATATCCATGGATCGTGACGCAACCATTGCCTTCGATTATATTAAGCTCTGAGCAATGTGAATTTGTTGAGGAGGTAGTAAATGATTCGGCGCGCATTAAGGGTGATTGGAGAACTAACTTGTTAAATTTTCTTACAAAGGGAATACTACCTCTTGATAAGCACTTGCTCAAGAAAATAAGGAATAAAGCTCTTGGTTATGTGGTGTTGGATGGGGTATTATATAAGAGGTCTGTGTCGAGGCCTTTATTACGATGTTTGAGTAAGCAAGAATCTCAAAACATTTTATCTGAATTACATGATGGAGATGGATCAGTTCATTGTGGTTTCAAAGCTTTAACACGTAGGGTATTGTTGGCAGGATAATTGGCCTACTATATTGCAGGATGCCGAGTTATTAGTTCGAAGTTGTGATACTTGTCAAAGGTATGCACATTTGATACATAAACCAGCGACACCTCTAATGATAATCTCTGAGGCGGTTCCTTTTGATATATGAGGGATTGATTTAGTAGGACCATTGCCTATGGCTTCAGGTGGAAGACAGATGATTATTGTCGCAGTTGATTATTTTTCGAAGTGGACAGAAGCATAGCCTTTAGCTGGAACAAAAGGTAAGGATGTGATCAAGTTTATTCTAAGTAACATCTGCTATCGTTTTGGAGTTCCTCGAAAGATAACAACAGACAACGGTCCCCAATTTAACAACAAGGAAATGGACTCTTTTTGCTCCTCGAAAGGAATACAGCAATGTTTTTCTACTCCTTTCCACCCACAAGCAAATGGGCAAGTGGAAGTTACAAATAGATTTATTTTGGAGGGTTTGAAGAAAAATTTGGCGGGAGCAGCGGGGAAATGGCCAAATTATCTTCAAGAGGTGTTGTGGGCATATCGTACAACTCCTAGAGAGGCCACAAAAGAGACTCATTTTTCTTTAGTGTATGGAATGGATGTTGTATGCCCTGCTGAATCTACACTACCTTCCTATAGGCTATTGCTTTATTCCGAAGTGGATAATGATGAAGCTAGAAGGATTGAGCTTGATTTGTTGGAGGAAAAGAGGGTTAAAGCACATTTGAATGTGGTTCATTATCAAACCTTAATGAGAAGCAGGTACGATGCTAAGGTTAAGAAGAGGGAATTCAAAGTTGGTGATAAAGTGTTGCGAAGAGTATTTCTTCATACTAAGGATAAACACCTCGGAAATTTGGCTCCGAATTGGGAGGGTCCTTATGAAGTCAAAATGAAGGTCAAGCCAGGGTCATATAGGTTGTCTGATTGTGAGGGGAGGATGCTTAAACACCCTTGGAATATAGAACATTTGAAATTTTATGGTGAATAAAATCGAACTTAGAATTTTTGTAAAAGACAGACATACTCTTTCCTTATCTGTTGGCCCAGAAAGGTTTTAATGAGGTGTCTGGTAAAAATTGAAGTTCATAATAAAATTTCTTTTGGCCATTGGTTGTTTAATATGATGAATGATTTGTTATTTTGGTAACTTGGCAGAGACTGATCATCTTTGAAACTTGACCAAGTGTAATTTTCCAAAGCAATAGCTTTGAAGAAACAACCTATTTCGAGGTGCCACGTTTTATGAGTGCATCAAATTTTCGAGGTGCCACGTTTTATGAGCGCATCAAATTTTCAAGGTGCCACGTTTTATGAGCGCATCAAATTTTCAAGGTGCCACGTTTTATGAGCGCATCAAATTTTCGAGGTGCCACGTTTTATGAGTGCACCAAATTTTTGAAGTGCCACGTTTAATGAGTGTACCAGAACTTTGAAATATTAAGATAGTTGACTGTATTAATTTTGTCACGATTTATTAGAAAGTTATGATATTTTGTTATACTTAGAAAGTTGTGTGCTAAATAAAGTAAAGAGATTCATAAAATTTAAATATGCTTGTTTCATCGGATAAAGCTTGAAGCTTACAAAAAGGAGAAAACTACTTAATAAAAAAACTACTGTTTAGTCGTCTTCCGATGACCCTTCAGAAACGTCATCTTCTTCTGAAGAGCTTGATGCAACCTCGAATGCTTCGACTGGGCGATCTTCCTCAGGAATTTGTTTCCAAAATTCTATTAAATTTAACCTTGGATAGGCGGCATGAATTTCTCGAAGAAGATTGATAGTTGTTTGGGTTTGAGCCTTCTTGATACCATCAAGCATCAAAGAACCAACAGCAGCTTCGGCTTTTTTGATGGCGTCCTTCTTTTCCTGCTCGAATCCTGTTTGAAGCGTAGTCAATTGAGTTTGACAATTTTGCAGGCTTTCTTGAGTTTTCTTAACAAGTTCTTCAGCCTCGACAGATTTTTTCTTTTCACCAGAAATGGCAATAGAATGTTGAGAATTTATATTTTCAAGAGCCAGACGATGAGAAGTCTCCATAGCTTCGATTTTTTCTTTATGCTCGTTAAGAAGTTTTCTTTTTTCAGCTTCGAAATTTTGAAGTGCTTTATCTTTCGAAGCTTTTTCAGATTCTTTTTCCTTTTTGCTCTTGATTAATTCTTGTGCAAGGAGTTCCAATTGTGTATGTGAATTGCTTACTTCTTCACACAATGTTTTGGCTGCAGCACCTAAGTTAGTAAAGGGTTGAAGGATTGAAGTTACCTCATCGGATCTTTCAGGATTGGGCAAGTTTGATGGGCGATGAACAGGAATAATTACGTTAGATGTTGAAGTTATGGCAGCCCCGGTAGAAGATGATGAAATGGTGTTGGTAGGCTGAGAATCTTCACAAGTGACTACAAAATCTCCACTCGAGTTGAAATCGTCGAGGTTAAGATATTCGTTTTCCTGGCTATCTCCTAGTGCCAATCCTCCTTGAGGATTTTCTTCAATAAAGGTTTTCTCATGGACCTCGGAAGCCAATACATCTTCGAGTATTTCAGCTTCGTTCTTTTTCTTACTCCTCGGGGTAGTGGACTTGTTATTTTTCTTCTTTGAAGCATTATCTTCTTTCTTTTTCCTTTTAAGAATAGGTTCGCTTTCTTCGGATATTGGGGGAAGTTGAGATGCAGGCGTTTTTCGTTTCCTTGTAGGCTTCGAATTTTTAGAAGGGCTATGATTACTTGTGTTGGACTTTTTGAGGGCCAGTTTTCCCTTCTTTTTTGGTGGCAGGTGACTGTCAGATTGGTTCCTGGTGGGAAGATAAGTTTTCCCATCTGGTTCGAGTATTCTTTTGACCGCGTCAATGGGATCTGGGGGGAGCATTGGGTTTTCAGGGAAGTCAGCTCCCAAGGTTATGCGCCAGAGATGGCTGTTGACGAAGTTGATTGGTTGAAAGGCGGAGTGAAAGCCATTTCCCCAGGCTTTCTCAGCCCATTCAGCCATTCTCATGAAGATGCTCTTTGCAGTCTTCCGACGACTTTTGAATCGCCTCGAAATTTCTGGGAAAAGAGTAAACAATTAGATAAGTAGGCCTGGTTAGTTTGACTGGGCTTAATAAATTGGGAAGAAAGTATTAACAATAATAACCATGATTTACTTACTGCTATCTCTCCAGATGAGAGTAAGTTTTGAGGGGTTGTCATCGGAAAATTCTTTACCATTTTCCCAGGCTCCTCATAAAAAAACAAACCTTTGCTTCCAAAACTTGTCAGCCTCGAGAAAGTCATCGATAATCTTCAGATCATCCTCCAAAGTTAGGTAGTAGAATGGTAAAACTGGCCCCTTTGAGATTTTGGTCAGTGAAATGAAGTCCTCTATTTCGAGGGGGATGCCTCCTAGCCTCGACACCATAATGACGAAGAATAAAGTGAACATTTGGTTTGGAGTGACTTGTGTTGGGCACAACCCAAGAATTTCGAAGTACTCTACAATCATTGGATCAAGAGGAAATCGAAGTCCCTAGTTGAATAGTTCAGGGTAAACTACCAATTCGTTTTTCTGACAACTCAAAGGTGTTTCTCCTTCTATTGGTAGACGAAGAACGATGTTGTCTGTTAATCCCCATTGTTTCTTAAGATTTTTTTTTTTCTGATTTGGGGTAGTAAGTATAGGGTACGTTTTTTAAGGCTAGAATGTACCGAGGACTAAGTAGTTTTAGGTTTTCCTGAACCAAGGCGGCAACATCTTCGGGGAGGGTAATAGGAGCTTTCTTTCCTCGAATATTCCTTGAAGGGATTACTTCTTCTTCCGCCTCGGATTCGGCTTCGGCATTGGATTCAGTGGCTTCAGAATCATTTTCTTCATCAGTAACTTCATCGTGAAGACTGCGAGTTTGAGTCTCAGTTTGAGATTGTTTTTCGTTTTCCATAAGAACTGGTTGACTATTTTCTGGAGTAACGTCAACCATTTCTTGTGGGGGAGGAGAGGAGGTTTTTGCATCGTCACCCATGGCTAGGAAGGTTGTTTTTTTGTGAAATTTAACTTTAACTGCTTCGGATTGTAGGATAGGTGATTTGGGTTGTAGTTTTTTAGGAGTTGGAGATTTGTCAGAATTGACAGGCTTAGGTTTTCGATGTGGTCTTAGTGATGGAAAAATGGATTGATTTTGAGGAGGAGAAGATTGCTGGTTAGATCTTGGGTTTGATGCTAGGGGCGAAGACGAATTAACAAGGTTGGAATTGAAGTTACCGTATTTGATGGTGGTATAGGAGAAGTGGGAACCGTTGTAGATTAATCCAGCAGCTCTGTATTCCTCAGCTCTTTGTCTAATACAGAAATAATCATAAGCGCCAAACACTTGATTGCCAGGCTTAGGAAGGAGGGATTTTAGTGTTTTTCTGGGTTTTGTGAATTTATATTTTCTGTATTTAGGGTACTTTTTCATACAGAGAACATAGATTCGACTAGTAGAGTTGTTTGAAGGTAGCTTAGAATGATGAAGGTTTGGTTGAAGGTAGCCAAGTGAGTTGAAGGGGGTGGATAAGAATAGGCTAAGAAGGATAATATGTTTAAAAGGCTTTGAGTAAGAAAGGAACCAAGTATTTATACTAATAAAAAAGACGTTGAGAATTTGAAGAGGCAAAACCAGTAAATTGTTCTTATTGGGTGGAATATAAAATGTGGAGAAAAACTTGCTGTGTCATAGACCTATCAAGAAGGGTCCAATCAATTTTTCAAGTAGGGGTATGTTAGAATTGAAAAGTGTTAAAGACAGAAGATTCGAGGTCGAAGTAGAGTTGTATTTCTAGTTGATAAATTCGAAGCGAACGGGGAGCTTATTTGCACTCATTCTTCCATTCGAAGTGAAGTTGCAAGTCACTGGGCTCAGTCATGATAAAGGGGCTAGAGGAAAGAAGCTTTATTCACTTGGGGTAATGTTCGAATACTGAATAGTTCTCATAAAATTATCTTTATAAGAACTAAGGGGGCTACTGATAAGGAAATAGATTCATAAAGGACTTAAATGTAATTAATAAGGACTTGAATGATAAGTTCTATTAATAAGGAATAAGGTTAAAACTTTATAAGAAGAATAGGGACTGAACTGTAAATAAATCTTTTATGTAACCGAATTTGTAACTAACTCACTGGGCCTATTTAAAGAGGTCGAGGAGACTGATAACACCTATGAAAAAATAAGAGGAGAAAGACTATATTCACCATCTAAAAATCTCTGCAGGTTCTTAGTCAATATTTTCTATTCTCACCAGAGGTAGCGAAGGCGACCTTGATACCAAGGTTTTTCAAATGGTTGGGATTAGAATGCCAAGAAATAACCGTGACGCTGCTCATTAGAATACCCAACCTGAAAGATGATCAGGTATAAGCTTTATATAGGTATTGAATTGGGGTTGCAAACAGTTCGCAGCATATCATGCGTTTTGATTGGCGTTATATTAGTACAATGTATCAATCATTTCGCAGCCTGAGATAAGTACTGAGTTCGCAGCTTATTGTTTTCACACAGTTCGCAACATATTGTTTACACACATTTCGCAGCTCAGCATGCGAGTTGTTTGCAACTCTATCATGTATAGAATTTCACACAATTCGCAGCATATAATGCGAACTGTTTGTAAAAAACAATTTGGCTGTCTACACCCTCATACTTTCAAAACAAGCCGCTTACATCTATTTACTTATATGTGACTCTGTTGGTAGGTTTTTCGAAGGTCCACTACGGCTTACCGAGGCTGAAAGGGAAGCTTTTAGAGAACGAGTAGATATTGGATATGTAGATGAGGAACCTATTTCACCGGAAGATAGATCAAGGAAGAGGAAGAAAAACACAGCACCAAAACCAAGACCAAAGAGACGAGCATCACAAAAACAGAAAGAAACGAATCAGGTGATATCTCCCAGACCTGAACAACCAAGACTCCCCGAGCCAACAATTCCACCACCAAGACTCCACAAGCAAACGATTCCACCGCCACCGATAGGCAAATCCAGGCAGGAGCCCGACGACGAGGGTACAACCAGTATGAGTGAAACGATCGGTGATTATGTACTCATACGCAGAGCACCTAGTCCAAAGAAGTCTGCAATTGTTGCTGAATCAAAGTGTTTGAAGGCATATGTCGATAAGAACAAGTACGAGAGAAAGATATAAAAACAGGCCAGAGAAGTAAGTATGAAATTGAGCCTTAAATAATCGCTATAATCAGCACTTAATATGTTTCTAAAACGTCTTGTGTCATTTTTTCAACTGGAAGAATTGAAATGGAAGATAGCGGATCTTGAAGCACAACAACTCCACAATGTTATCTCTCAGCCAATTTCCCAGATTGGAAGCCCAGTAGTTAAGAAGGTACCAGCATTTCCAGATAGAGTAGCATCCACTGAATTGCAGGCATCAGTGTCTGATGCTGATCAGCACCATGCTGATGGAGTACTGCCAGAAGAGAGGGATGATGATGGGAACCATTCACCCATACCGGTACCATCTGCAAGGATGCACGAAGAGTTGTTGGTATCCACAGAGATGGACACCACGGAGAGACAGACGGAAAAAGAAAGACACGAGTCTCCTCTGAATGACCAACAGCTCGTACTTCACAGTGCAAAGGAGATAGAAGATCGTGGGAAAGAAGTGGAAAAACCAGACAGCCTAGAAGATGTAAGTGGATCAAAAGTTCACTAAGATTCAAATATGCTGCTAACTGTGTGAAAATAATAAGTTCAACACCAGCAACAACAACAACACCAACAACAGAAACAGAAACAAGTTCAACAACAACAGCAACAAGAATAACAAGGACAACAAGAACAGCAACAGATAGCCTTGGCAAAGAGAGAAAGGCTAACGCAAGAGATAGCACCGCAAGAGTCAGAACATGTCCATCCCTGTGAGAAGATGGGACTACTCAGCCAGGAAAGACCATCCTTAGAAGACAACACCACTTATGGAGATGCACTTCAAAGACCAATGGTGGTGTGCACAAAGTCAGAATTGCTAAGCCAACGTGAAACAGTAGCACCAGTAACAAATCAATTGCAAACTCCAGAGTCAAACGATAACACAGTAGGTTTACCCGATGCTTTTGTTGATGGTATTTACACTCAAGTTTCACAGATATTTTTAAATGAAATTGATAATGTATATTACGATTCTATAATATAACGGTCTTTGGAGAACATGTCGGAGGATGACTTTAATGATCTCTGCCGACACAATCCAAATCCTATGCCGAACAAGTCAACGACATTGGTTGTCGCTGACCGTGCGGTAAAGGCTACTTATAATGATTTCGCATCATAACATGAGAATTGTGTTGATCTATTTTAAATGTTACAAACGAATATCAGGGTAGCATGCGAACTGTTCAGTGGAACCTCGAACATTTCGCATGCTACCCTGATACATACTCTAAAATGTATTCAGCTGGAACCAAACAGTTCGCATGTTAGCATGCGAACTGTTTGGGGTCGTTACCATTATAATGACTGACACCCTTCTACTTTTGATTTTTATTATTTACGAAGCTCGAGTCAAGTAAAGAGACAGAGGAGCAAAATGTTTATCTACTGACACCAACACAGCCCCCAGTGGCAGAGGAAGAGGAAGAGATAATTATAATAGAACGGGAACCGCCAAAAGTAGAATACAGCGGCTGGCCAAAGAAAATAAAAGTAACTGACTGTATCTCTGTCGGAGAATACCACAAAATATAGTTAGTTAAAGCCTACGAGAGTGACACCCCTGATCCAGTAGTATGGCAGTTACCAGAGTCCAAATTTACATATGGAATTATAGTGCAAGCGAGTGATGTGATGACACTACCTTTAGAACTGGAGCTGGACGTAAAGGTATCCAATTGTCAACCAATTCTCTTTTTAATGTTTCAACATTTCTTGTATATTTAACATAAATAAAAAACTCCTTTCTTAGGTTATCGACGCTTGGATTTGAAAGATGCTTGAAGAAACAGACTTCAAAGTTCCATGCAATAAAGCTGAAGGAGTGCAACATGACACCGTTCTGATTTTGGGCATGACTACGGTAAGTTTAGCTAAGGTTAATTTCAAAGTTTCAGAAAATGTTCTCATTGTAATGTACTCTCTCTTGGATGCAGCATCAATTGGAATCAGGCTGGGAAGTAACAAATTTGGTTGACGCAACTTTTAGCAATGCGCCCAAAAACTCCAACTTCATCATCATTCCAATATACACCGAGACAAAGGACCAGATAAATGGATGTTGCTCGTCATTGACGTCGACGGTAAGTTGATAACAAACTACAACCTACTTCTGGCTAAACTGAAAGCCATAGACCACACCGCAAGGACACCTACAAAACTGGTAATACTCTCAGCTATACGCTTGCGTTTAAACACATTTTTAATTATGCATGATCAATACATATTGCGAACTGTGATCGAAATATGCTACGCAATGTGAGCAAATCAGTTACATTTCACAGCGTATCCAGAACACATTTCGCAACATAGGATGCAAATTGTTTTGGATGATGCACATTTCAATAAAATAGGCTGCGAAATGATTATTTTACAACAAACTCTATATTTTTTTAAAACACTTATTGGTCTCTTCGAATTCAAACAGTCATGTCTTTTTCCACCACCACAACCACCACCTCATACTCATACTCTGGTTCACTTGGTTCTCTGGATGACTCCTGGTCATCCTTAACCGTTAACTGGAGCGATGACTTGATCATGTCAGCACCACCACCAAATAGCCCAGTATCTGTCTTTGATTTAAACATATATGATGACTACTACTCTGCTGACTCTCAACCATTGGAAGATGTTCCAATGGTTGTTGTTGAACCTCAGCCAGAAGAGGTTCCAATGATTGCTGCTGTACCTTAGCCAGCAGAGGTGGAACCTCAAACGGCAGAGGTTCCAAACAACAAAAGGAAGAGGGTAGATGAAGCCGGTCTATCAAGGACAAATATTTTATGCATGATGGACGTAGATAACAAATAAGAAGAGGAAGAGAAGAGCAAAAGGCTGATGATCAGCACATAGAGGAGAAAGATGGTGAAGAATCCTTTACTGATGACTGATAGAGTTGGCTTTTGTTTTTTGCTTTTTTGGAATGCAACTAACTAACACTAATAGGTTGTAGTGATCTGTGTAAACATTTGTTAGTGCATGAAGACTGTAATCCTCTTTTTTGTAATCCAATTTGTTTACAGACTTTTAATCATATAAACGATTCGCATCCAATTACAACTTGCAAATAATTCACATCGCAACCTGATATATTACTTGTTTTCAATATTACTGATTTTCATGTAATTCGCAGCATACCATGCGATTTGCAACCCACTGAATGTCATTGTATTTTTATGAAAGCACGCTTCGCAGCTTAGCATGTAACCAAATATCAGGACTTCTGGTTGTTCTACATTCGCATCATATCTCTTTACACAAGCAGCCAGAAGTCCTGATATACGTTCTGGTCATAATTTACAACATATCATGCGAATCGTATGCAAATAAGAGTCCTCATATTTGTTTGAAAAAGCATTACGTTATAGCTCAATACAATTCGCAGCATAAAATACTGATAATTGTTTGATATGATTTTACTAACGATACGCATCCTGATGAAATTTCACACAAATTGCATGGAAACCTGATAGATGTTTGCAACATGATATCAACATATTGTACACAATTCGCAATACTGGATGCGAATTGCATGCAACTCAAATCACTTAACATTTCTTTACTCTAATAAAAGCATTACAGACACAAAATATAAAAATGTTTAGTTTGTTGTACAGAACAATAACAGTATTACAAATAAATGTGGCCAACGAGAATTGTCCACAACACGAATTGTGCTTAAACTGGAACATCACAAGTCCTCCTGTTATGGCCTGATTTCGAACAACGACCACACCTCAACTGCTTGGTTGAGATTTCTCCTCTATAAGGGATTCGTTTTTTCTTAGGCCTTCCAGAGCGTCTCTTAACATTTGGAGGCAGAACTTCAACAAACGAAGGATCGTTAGTGCTGGACCCTTCCCCGAAATCCGTTATAGTTGGTATGCTGAAATAGTAACTTTCCTTGTAATTCTTAACCGTAAAAAAAGGCTCTATTACGGTAAAGGGATCTTGGTCAGTATATTGTATTGCCGCTAAAGCGTGAGGATATGGAAAACACTCTTGTTTCCAGGATCCATAAGAACAGTTGAAATCTAACAGATTAACAACAGCCACGGGATTCAAAAATACTTCGAACATGGTGGTAGACGACTTACGTACTACCCAAGTTCGACACATTTCAATATTCTGCTTTAGCTTCTTCTCATACTCGGGGACCAAATTAGTACTCCAGTTGAGACCCTCTTCGTATCTTCGTGAAACTTGAGTCATAAGCAAGACTCTAATCCAGTCAATAAACTCAACAATCGGTAGGCCGCAATATTTTTTGATCTGATTGTTAAACGACTCTGCTGCAATAGAAGCCATAGAGTCGTATCGCTTCCCTTTTACGTAAGCCTGCACATACTTTTCCGGGGGTAAATTTGTAAGAAAATCACTCATTTTGTCACCACCTTCACATGGAAAAACTGTTAGTATATCTTTAAAAAGCTCTCGACTGGGAGCTTAAGCAAGACGATGGAAGAAACTCAACATCCTTTTTTATAGTCTCTGTTAGTATGTTCCAGTTTTACTTTCAAATTCTGCATGAGATAGAAATAACAGTACGCATGATAACAGTTTAGATACAAGACAGAAACAGCATTAACGATACCAGAATGACGGTCTGAATAAATGTGATCTGGCGATCCAACAAATGTGGTTTTAAACACCACAAAAACCACATCCAATTGTCTCAATCTTCAATGCTAACTATACCAACAGCAACGGGGAATGGTCCTGGAAAAAGGCAGATCAAATGAATACTACAACAGTACTCAAACGTTTAAAGAATGTACACAGTTCGCATGTTGTCCTGGTATTTGTTCTCAAAATGCACGTTGCGAACTGTGTACAAGCATAAGTTGCGAATTAATCACATTTCAAACACTGACCAATTCGCAGCCTCGAATGCGAATCGTTCTGAAATATCGGGATTTCAAAAACAATGGTGTGCATATATAGGATGCGAACTGTTGCCCAAAATTTCTCTCTATTGTGAAATGTCATCACTTAAACAAACTGCTTAATTCGCAGCCTCGGATGCGAACTGTTGCACAACAATTTCAAACAAAAACATTATAACACATCCTGATTAACTAGTTAAATGTAACTAACTGTTGTTGCCGTCCTTTGCTACGGTAGTAAGCAAGGTACCATTATACTTGCCATATAAGTGGGTTCCATCGACAAACAACATTGGACGGCATGAATGAAAACCCTGAAGGGATGAACCAAATGCTACAAAACAACGCTTGAATCGGTTTCCAACTGATAACTCCAACTGGCAGTCTGAAGTAATATCCCGTCTCTTCAAGCGTTTGATGTATCCACTTAGTAAACTAAAAGAACTTGAACTATCTCCGAAAACTCCCCTCCTAGCCTTCCCTAAAGCAAACGGTAAGAGATGTCAAGACCGTAATCTTGTTTGACAGTCGATTGTATGGTTTTTGCTGTCAACGAATGACAGGTCCGGAGAGAATCCTGAATTTCCTCTGCAATCAAATCTGATGTCAAATGCCTATGCCGCTTATGATTCTGGGAGAAAACGTGACTGCAAGTATGGTGCGGAACATACTTCTTGATCGTCATCAAGCCGGTGCTGGAATCAATAGATGCATAAAGCCTCCATTTGCACCCGCTTGTGTACTTATTTTCACAATAAGCTGTGATTTTGGTTGCTGTGTTGTGCAGGTATTTGAAAGCAAAACCATGCTCTAAAGTAAACTTGCACAAAGATAACCTCAGACCTACAGTACCTTCTTCAAAAGCTTGACCCACTCCTGTAATAGCATCAGCCCAACCAGCAGTAGCAAGTTATTTTTTTCTCTGCTCATAATTAACTAAACTGTTACTACTCTCCCCGCTAACTAGTTGATCAGGAGATGGTTCTCCCAAACTCAAGCTACGCTCTTTACGCTTTACACCACAATCCTTACCACCAGAGATCTTATCACCAGAACTTTTTTCACCATAACACTTATAACCAGAACCCTTATCGAAGATGTGTTGTTCTATGAGAAAACTAACCCGTTTTAAATGCTCCAAATCAAGATATAACACCAACCCAACAAAATCTTTCTGGTTATTAAAGAAACAATTATTATGTTCCCCGCAGGAGTAGCTAATTAGGTAGCCACCTATGACAAGCTCCTCCCATGTGTTCTCCACATAAGCTTGGATACTTTGAAAGCTTTCAAACTCTGTGAAAGGCACAATTGCGGTTTGGTGACCATATTTAAAAATACAAACTCGTGATTTGGACATACCTTACCCTGCACCGAACAAGCTATTAGTTATTAGTCCAAAAAATAAAGTGCAAATTATAAAACATCTCGCATCCTATCTTGCGATTTGTGTATATCTATAAGCTGCGAACTGTGTTCAGTTCGCATCCTCTCCTGATAGTTGTCTATAAATCAACTAAAAAAAATCCTGATATTTGTTTCGAAATACAATACTCAAACAAGTTCTAGATAGTTCGCATCCTAGCATGCGAAACATAAAAGTAACTAAAAGAGTACTGATATTTGTTTGAAAATGCAATACTTTAGAGTTCTACACAGTTCGCATCATAACATGCGAAAACGTAAAAAAGTAACTAAAAAGTCCTGGTATTTGTTTGAAAATACAATACTCTAGAGTTCCACATAGTTCGCTACCCATCCTGAGTTTTGTAAGCAAATAAGAGTCCTGATATGTCCAAATCACGCTTTAGCGGCAATACAATATACCGACCAAGATCCATTTACTATAACAGAGCCCTTCTTTACGGTTAAGAATTACAGGGAAAATTACTCTTTTAGCATCCAACTATAACCGATTTCAGGGAAGGGTCCAGCGCTAAAGATCCTTCGTTTGTTGAAATTCTACCTCCGAACGTTAAAAGACGCTCCGGAAGGCCTAAGAAAAAATGAATCCCCTCTAGAGGAGAAACCTTAACCAAGCAGTTGAGGTGTGGCCGTTGTTCGCATAACAGGAGGACTTGTGATGTTCCAGTTTAAAAACAATTGATTGTTCATGTTGTTGCTATGAATTGTACGCAACCTATATATAATTTTTATACCGCTAGTACCAATAGATGTCAAAATTCAATAACTAATAAGTCATACAGCCTATACGAATCACCGCGAGTATATATCGACTATATACAATTAATATATCACCTTATATATCAGTAGTATATAGATTGTAAAACAATTTTAAAACAATTTTAAAACAATTTAAATTTAATTTAATTTTTAGTTTAGTTTATAAATAAATATTATAAACTTGAATTTATAGTTTAAAATTTTATAAATTTAATGTAAATTTAGTAATACAAATAGTGTATTTGGGTGGAAGCAAAATTGACTGACTTTATATTATTAATCAATTAGTAACAATATGGATTAGTTTATTTATTTTTTTGAGAAATTGTATGAAAAGTACCCACTCGACTATTATATGTCATCTAATATCCAAGTTTCGTTTTATTACCTCTTGATATCCATTTTAACTATTAAACTTTCATTTAATACCTAGTATTATTTTAACCACAAGACCCTGAATCCACTATATAAGCATAATTTTCTGTTTTTTCCCTCTTTTCTAGCTTTTAAATATTTGAATTTGTGAAACCTCTCTAACCACCTAACCCTACAAACCACCGTGAACCACCAATAAACCATAGTTTTCAGGTGATCCAAGAGTTTCAGCTATATATATTTCTATAAGCTCTGTATAAAATGCATCTAACAACTGCTTTCTACGTACAGGGGCTGATCACACGTTCTTCGAGTTTTTTGAAACCTATGTTCTTTCGATCTTACGTATTGCTTTTAGGTAATGGTGTTTAACTACTGATTTCGAAGTTATTTCTTGACTTTCGGAGTTAGAATAGGTGTTATTCTACTGTTTCGGGTGCTAGTAAATCTTGTTCGAGTTTTTTCCCCGTTATTTTAGTTTTTTGTTCGAGCGATTGTTTGTTATTATGTCAGTCTATGTCGTTAATCCTTGCTTAACTAGTTATATACTGATTTTTAGTGTATTATATGCTAATTTTAAACGTGAAACATGTGTAGACTAGGAGTTTTAGGTGTCCAGACATTCCCGAAAAATATGTGAGTTGTTTTCTGGTTATTAATGTATAAGATGTGAATTGTTTGATGTTTTCTAACGAATAAAATGTGAATTGTGTTAACAACTCTCAAGCTATTATGAGAGTTGCAAACAACTCTTTACAAATATAAAAGTTGCAAATAACTCCCAGGTAATATATGAGTTGCAAACAACTCTTAGGAAATCCAAGAGGTGCAAATAAATCTCAGGCACTATTACGAATTTTTTACACTTTGCTCATGCTTGAGTGCTAAAATTAGATGCGAATTGTGTAACTCCAGTCTAGTAGAGTTACATACAACTCTCAGGGAATAAAACTGCAAACAACTCCCAACTTGTAGAGTTGCATACAACTCTCAGGACATAAAACTGTAAACAATTCGCGTCTTATATTTGTACACGACTCTCACGAGAGGATGCGAGTTGTTTAGTTCTGATAGTTCCAACTGTCTGAAATTAATAACATGCTTTATGATTGTTCAATGCAGGGTAAGGTATGTCTAAATCACGAGTTTGTATTTTTAAACATGGTCACCAAACTGCAATTGTGCCTTTCACAGAGTTTAAAAGCTTTCAAAGTATCCAAGAGTATATGGATAGCACATGGGAGGAGTTGAAGAAAGGTGACTACCTAATTACCTACTTATGCGGGGATCAAAAGAATTGTTACTTTAATAACCATAAAGATTTTGTTGGTTTAGTATTATATCTTGATTTGGAGCGTTTAAAACGAGTTAATTTTCTCATAAACAACAAGTCTTTGATAAAGGTTCTGGTGATAAGAGTTCTAGTGATAAGGGTTCTGGTCTAGAGTGTAACCAGCCTAGCATAAGTTTGGGAGAACCATCTCTTAATCAATTAATTAGCGGGGAGAATAGTAACGGTTTAGTTAATTATGATCAGAGAAAAAAGCAACTTGTTACTAGTGGTTGGGCTGATGCTATGACAGGAGTTGGTCAAGCTTTCGAAGAAGGTGGTGCATGTCTAAGGTTATCTTTGTTCCGATATGCTTTAGAGCATGATTTTTCTTTCAAATACATGCACAACACAGCAAACAAGATCACTGCTTATTGTGAAAATAAATTCACAAATGGATGCAAATGGAGACTTTATACATCTATTGATTCCAACACCACCTTAATGACGATCAAGAAGTATGTTCCACACCATACTTGCAGTCCCGTTTTCTCCCAAAAACATAAGCGGCATAAGCATTTGACATCGGATTTGATTGCGGAGGAAATTCATGATTCTATCCGGACCTGTCATTTGTTGACAGCCAAAACCATACAATCGATTGTCAAACAAAATTACGGTCTAGACATATCCTACCGTGTGTCATGGAATGCTTTAGAGAAGATAAAGATGGGAGTTTTCGGAGATATTTCAAGTTCTTGTAGTTTACTAAGCGGGTACTTCAAACGATTGAAGAGCCGTGATATTATTACGGACTATCGGTTGGAATTATCGGCTGTAAACCTCTTCAAACGTTGTTTTATAGCATTTGGTTCATCCCTTCAGGGTTTCTATTCATGTCATCTAATGTTGTTTGTCAATGGAACAGTCTTCAGGATAATCTGTGAGTTGTTTGGTACACCAATCTAATAGAGTATCAAACAACTCTCATACTATGCTGAGAGTTGTTTCTAACTCTGAATAATATATATCCAAACAACTCTCGGGATATGCTGCGAGTTGTTATAATTTTTTTATACAAATATCCAAACACTTATAAAATCCTTAATACATACGTTGCAAAATCATTTAAAATTCCGCTTACCACACTATCGGCGACAACCGATGTTGTTGACTGCTCCGACATACTCTCCGGATCCCGTTGATAAAATTCATTTATCACATTCTCCGACATATTCTCGAAAGACCGTTGTATTATAACATCGTACTCAAAATTATTAATTGCATTTAAAGATTACTGTGAAACTTGAGCGGAAAACCCATCAATAGATACATTTGGTAAACATACTGTGTTATCGTGCTTATCGGTCGAGTATGGAGCTTAGTCTTCTATGTTTTGTGGTTGATTCGGTAGTGGTTCTACAACTTCAGCTTGGCTCAGTGATTTTGAATTTGCATAGGCCGTTTTTTGTTTTTCAGGTACATCTTCATCTCACTGTTGGTCTTCTTCTGGTGCTTCTTCCAGGCAAAGTAGTTCTAACTTCTTACATGGATGGGCAGACTCTGACTCTTCCGGAGCTACGTCTTGTGCATCTCCGGTATATGTTAGCCTTTCACTCTTTGGCAAGGCTAGGTGTTGTTGTTGTTCTCCTTGATTTTGTTGTTCTTCTTGTGGGTGTTGTCTTTCGGCCTGCTGTTTTATACAAAATACAAAATAAAAATAAATTTGTGTCATGCATCATGAGACTCTAAGTTGCAAACAACTCTCAAGATATCCTGATAGATATTTGGACTAACATAACAGTCCTGAGAGTTATTTGAAAGTGAACACATAGCGAATTGTGTGAAAATAGAGCATAACAGTACGCAAATAGTTAGTAAGAGAAAACTGCGAATTGTTTTAAATACATACCTTTATTTTGTTTGAATATGTATACAATAATATACATTAGTAGACAATTTCATCACACCAATATAATAAAATATTTGAATCTTAGTGTACTTCAGATCCACTTACACCTTCACGGCTTTCTGCTTCCGTAAGTCCAAATTCTTCCGCTACCACTTCCTTCTCACGAGTTTCGACCTCCTTAGCTCTGTATTCTTGGAAGCCTACTTCCTATGGCATGTGAGGTACGAGCTGTTGGTCATTCGTAAAATACTCATGTATTTCTGTCTCCTTTAGAGGACTCAGACATGTCGATGTCTCATCTGTAGGAGGAGACTTATCTGTGTGTGTCTCTGCGGTGTATGTCTCTGTGGTGACCAAAAACTCTTTCGGTCTTTGTTTAGATAGCTCGTGTGCCTCTTTTTCTTAAACCACAATTTCCGCAGGACAATAATTTGTATCGTCTTTTTTCGGGTACAACAGATGGTACCAGTACGGATGAATGGTTCTCATCATCGTTCTTCTCCTCTGGCATTTGCCTGTCCTGATTCGAGCTTTTTATCCTGAATTTCCGATGGCACAAGTGCCTACAATTCAGTGGACGCCGCTTCTGCCGGTAACTCCAGTTCCTTCTCCTTTGCAGGGCTTTCAATCTGGCAAATGGGTTGAGAGAGAGCATTACAGAGTTTTTGTCCTTCAAGTTCTGATATCTTCAACCTTAATGCTTGAAGCTGAAAAAGTAATATTAGATGCATTATAACATATTATGTGCTGATTAAAGCGATTAAATCTACGTTTACATAAGGCTCAATTTCCTACTTACTTCTTTTTCCTGTTTGTCGATCTTCCGCTGGTACTTGTCCTTATTGGTATACGACTTCAATCGCTTTGATCTTGCTTCAGTTCCAGACTTTTTTTGGAGTAGCCTGTCTGCGTTTGACGTAAAATTTACCGATCGTTTCACTCATACTATCGTTTCCTTTTCCTCGATCTTTCTTTGGGTAAAATCGGTGCAACATCTGGATGTTTATTTCCTACTACTCCTCCGAATGTTTCGCTTTCAGACTCTATCAAATATAATGGAGTTTCCAAAATATACAAAGGGAGGAACATCAAAGTAAATAGTTACACGGGGTTTGTTTAGAAAATATCAGGTTGTAGCCTGAGAGTTTTTTCCAACCATAGTATGAGAGTGCAAACAACTCTTAGAATATGATGTGAGTTGTTTGCAAACTATAACTCCTGAGAGTTGTTTGCAACTCAGAATATCACGAGAGTTGTTTACACTCTATCATGTTTGAACTTTAGTGCCAACCAGAGCCGTATGCAACTCTCAGACTAGTCTGAGAGTTGTTTGTAATATAACTATGTGTTTCATTATTCATCATCATCCAGCAGAGGTAGTCTTCCAAGCAGCAACACGGTCGATGCTTGGGACTCCAATCCCCACCATTTGAAGAATCTTGGGATCAGGTATGGCTTTACGAGCTCTAGCCCAATTTTTGAATGCTCAATGATGAATGACTGCATCGGGAAAATTATTATCATCAAAGCTTCATGTTAACTAATATTTGGACTAAGTAAAACAATCTTACGGTTAGAAGTGCGACGCAACCGATAAGTATATCAAGTTTTCCCTTTTCTAAACATGTCCTGATAGACTGGAGAAGCTTCAAAAATATTGATCCGAACCAGTCATAATTGTTTATTCTGCTGACATCTTCGACAAAATAAAGCACACTCCAACCCATTATATCTCCAGAGAGCGATTAGAATAAGGTCGAGCACAAAAACAATATCAACAGCCGTGCAACGTCCTCCAACTTTTGCTTTCCCCTTTGGCTGATGGCTCTTGCTATACCTGCCTGCAAAACTCACCACAACATACTATGTTAGTGCAGTTCAATATCCTACTTATAAAAGAAACTAGATTTACATGTACCTTTAAGATGGTGTTCGTGATGGTTTTAGTTTTTGTTGGCCCTATCTTCCTCGACGTTTCACCCATAAAGTATGTTCTCATCAACCTTGAATCATTCTCCTTGCCGTTTACGTATCTGTTGTTTAATGCTCCAACTTTTGTTAAAGTCATTTCCTTTGCTCCGTGTTTTAGCCCGAAAATGACCTTTACATCTCCGTCGTTAGCTTCACAAACTTCGACCCAAAACGGAAGACGTCTTGATCGAGCGAGAACATCTCCACAATCCACTAAATGTTGGAATAAAACTTCTTCTTCGGCAGTTCTTCCACGCTCCGGAGGTCGAATGCCGCCTCCAAAAGCGTGTAGAAGGGTGTGATTCTTGTAACTTCGATGTGGGCAGCAGTAATACGATACTCTCTCAAAAGTTTCAAAAGGCTCACCAATTCTGACCTGTAAAAGCTTGGTTTTATTGTTATACTTCCTGCAAAAACACAAATCAACAACTACATTCCTAAACAAACTCCCATAAATGAATAATAACACAACCACCTTGTAGTTGCAAACAACTATCACGTATGTTTCTAAGCATCTCTGAGGTAAAAATAAGACTTGCAAACAACTCTCATGCATTGGTTTTTTTAACACTGGTGTGGATAAAAGTAGCCTGAGGGTAGGCTGGTAATTTTAAGTGGAGTTTTAAGACGGCGTAAGGGTATTTCACGGTGATGTGGTGGTGTTTAAGGGTGTTTTGATATATTTCAAGGTGTTTCAGAGTATTTTAAGGGTGGAGAGAGAATTAAGCAGCCTGGCAGCAGTTAATTTTTCTTACCCATAGTTAATGCTGGTGGTTGGGTATTTATAGTGTAAGATTTGGGCCCTTATGGGCTTTCGGGTCAAGTTTAATGGACCCGGGTCATGTTTAAAGACCCACAAGTTTTAAGTAAGCGAACAGACAGCTTAGTCAGATAGTGTTTAGGTATTTTAATACTTTAGTCATAATTCGAACTGCCTTATGTTCGCAGTGTTCAAAGTCTCCTGTCCGGTTCAATCAGTGCTGTTCGAACTGAAGTCATGGGGGTCTGTCCGGATTTACGGGGTGACTTTACTTTGGACTACCCTTCCGGGGGGGCTCTTCGAATTCAGACTCATCAGGAGCCCCTTTTTTAGGCATTTGAACAAGTGTCCTTGTTAAAGAACTGAAAAACAATCCGATTGAAGAAGTGGTTGGACACGTGTTACCCTCTGGTTGGTCACTTCAGCCGTTTTTCTACCTCGAAAATTACACCACTTTATTGAACAGGTAACTTCTTTAAATGGTTTTGATGACGTCAGCGCCGTCTTTTAATCATTACCCAACTTTTCGGATTCTCCTAGGAATCAAACCCCCTTTATTACATTTACTATAAATACTATTCATCTTTCACAGTCTCATTTTCACTTTGCCATTATACCCAAAAACTTCATCTCTCTAAAACCTTAAGATTTCCTTAATCGTTTTATGTTCACAGCAAGAACAGCTTTAATCAAGGGTGGCTGGCTCAATCTTTCAGAACTAGAGAGAGCTCAAAGGGTTGAAAAAGAGAAGAGGATTGCAGCAGGGCTTCCAGCATCGCCAGTTGAGAGACCAGCCACCTCAATCGAAGAATCTGATAGAGGTTCGTCTTCTTCGAAAGGTACAAAACCTAAAAAACTCTTCCAATCAACACTCTCCCCAATAGTTTCTGGCTCATCAGTCCAAGAGTCAATTCCCACCGTCGAACCGGAGGTTGTTGTTACAAGTGTTAGGAAGAAAACTACCTTTATAGCTATGGGGTCCGACTCTGATCATTCCCCAGAGAAACTGATCATGAAAAGACCAAGTCGACTGGTTAAGGGACTCTCCTCGAAAAACACCAGTGAGTCAGGGTCCGGAACAACTATTAGGACCCTCCGGGAGAGGCCGGTCGGTCCGGAGGCCAGCAGTCCACTACCTCCAAAGGAAACCTCGACTTCAGAGACTCAAGCAGAGGAGAAAATTCAAAAACATACAACGAGTCGTCAGTCCGGAGGATCAGCTGTACCAAGCTTCATCCCTCCCCGGGCTGTTTCTGCAGAAGCTCCCCCAACAGTAATGGAGGAGAGGATGGAAGACTCCATTGAGGAGGCTAGGTTTGAGTCCGAGTCGTCCGGACAAGCTGATACTGCCATAGTCATTGCCAAGAAAGGCAAAGAGGACTTGTTCTTGAGCCGTCCGGATCTGCCGGAGTGCCTCGAAGGGAAAGTTGGGCCCTGCTTTCACAAGGTAGAGTTTAAGTATCTCTTATCTTTATTAAAAACCAAGTATGCATTTATTCACACTAGAGACTTGGGACGGCTTCGCACTAAGTGGGGGATCCCTGAAAACGTAAAGATCCGAATTCCCATCGATCCAGAGACCCCGATGGATTGTAAGAGGAATGAGATTGTATTTTTTACAGAGCTATTCAATTGGGGACTCAGGTTCCCATTGGATCCGGAGATAGTGCGCTATTTCCACTTAGTGAAGCTGTGTCCATCGCAGCTGAGCCCCAACGGATGGTACACCCTGATGTCATGCATTATGGCATCCAGGCTGTCCGGAATTCCTCTTCCAATGGAAGAGTTCGCTGCTGTTGCCAGTCTATGCAAACATCACCAGTTCCCCTTTTATCACTTTAATATGGGGAACAATCTGAAAGCCGTTGATGATCTCCTGGAATCGGAGAATAAATGGAGGAGCCAGTTCTTGTTTATAAGTGGCTCATGGGAGAATGGGAAGAAGATTAAGATTGGGGAGAATCCTAGCCTTCTTCGAAGTAGATGGAGAAGTGATCGTAAGTTCTTTCTTTAAGTTTCTATTTGAATCTTCCCTTCTTTAAGCTTTCACTAACTTAATTATTCTTTTGTTTTGCCAGAACTGCCAAAAGAGTTCGGAGACTATGTGAAAGCCGGACAGGTTACCTGTGGCAAGATAAACACATGGGCCGCAGAGAACTGGGAGAACCGGTTTCACAAGGCTTTCACTCCGGGAAACTTAGCCAGATCTCACCTGTGGAACACCACAGGTCGGAGGGATTTAACATGGGAGGAGTTCTCCACCCCTCCTGATGATGACATAGTGCTAAGAAGATCTCACGAGCTAGATGGAACTCTTTTCCTCCCTCTTCGGGCCAAAGCCCCAAGTAAGATGAAGGGCCAGAAGAAGAAAGGGAGGAAAACAACAGGAGATTCAGAGAAAAAGGCCCTAACTGACACAGAGGTGCCAATTCCAGCTCAAGTTGATGCAAGCCTTCTACAGGTGGTAGAAGTGGAAAGTAAGAAACACGGAGAGACTCCCTCAAAACCTACGAGGGTCTCCAAACGAACCCGTAAGCAAGTAAGTGAGGGTGCTGAGAGAGAAGTAAAAAAGAAGAAAACTTCTCAAGAAGAAGAATTTGCTCTCCGGGACCCGGAGCCCACTTTTCCAGTTGATCCTACATTAGCCGAAGAGATCCCAGAAAACCTTAACGAAGGGATTCCCGGGGAGCTTCACACTGATGATATTGAACAGGGAGAGATCAACATGGACGAAGTGGACGTCACCGGCCTGGGTCCTCTAGGTGATTACTTTCTTGGTCTGTCAAGAGATGAGTTTGCTGGGCCATACGTTCCTCCAAGTAGTTCCAACACAGTGAACTTTAATGGCAAGACTTTCTTGGTTTCCAGCGAAAGGGACATTATTGCTCACTCCCTCCTTAGCAACGTACAACCTGTGCTCACCTTGGAAAGGCAAGTCCGGAGTCAGGCAGAAACCATTAAGGAGCTTAAGTCTGAGAAGGAGAAACTGTCCGATAACCTCCGGGGTGCCACTACCCAGGTTGACTTGCTTAAGGAGTCAAACGAACAGCTGAAGAGGAGTAAAGATGAAAGCAACACAAAAGTTGCTTCTTTGGAGCAAACCCTAAAAGATCTCCGGGCTAAGCTGTCCAAGTTGGAGAAAGACTTGAAAACCTCAAAAGATGAGACTGCAGCAAAAGAAAAGATTGTCACCAATCTGACTACTGACAAACTTACTTTGGAGAATGCAGTGACTCAGGCTGTTGGTGAGAAAGCTGCCCTGGTGAAGGATCAAGAGGCCATGATCAAGGCCAAAATCAATGCTTATGCCAAGGAGATGCTACGGAGTGAGGAATTATTGATTGAGAAGGTGAAATCTGACATGGTCCTCCTATTTCACGAGAAGTTCCCGAAGAGGAGACTTGGGAACTTATGGCGTTATGTGGATGATGATGATCTCCCATACTGGACCATGGCTGATGACGAGGGGTACTCTGATGAGCCTTCATCTGGTGATGAAGAGGAAACTGGAGAGAGCCCTGGGGAGGAAGAGATCGACCCTAAAGGCAAGAAAAAAGTCGAAGAGAAGAGTGATATTAAAGACAAGAACACACATGTGGGTGAGCCGTCTTCGAAGGCTCTTCCTTAGTTTATAACTTGCTTTGTTTAATTTTTGTTTGAACCAAAGTCCTTGGAAGGCCAAGGCACCTTTTTTGTGATGCTGTCCGTTTTATCCGGACAGAGTTTTGTATTATGTTTAAACTTGTTCAAAAAGTCCTTGGAAGGCCAAGGCAACTTTAAGTTTATTGAATGAATGTTTTATCTTGCACAACCTTTCTCTTATTCCACGGTTTGCCTAAATACTTCGTATTGTGAGAGTGTTTAATTTCTCTGGCTAGAATTTAAATAGCCCTTAGATCTTTCAGTCCGGGTAGTATGGCAATCAATCAGAATTTTGTAAAAACTTAGAAAATTGTTTAAGAAAGCTCCAAGTTTTATTGAAAGCTCTTCGTGGCGCCGAAGAGAGGAAGTGGTATGCCCCCAAATATTTACACGGATATTTAAACAAGTAAATATTTACATAGATTTTATTCTAGGTACATTCGAAGGTGTTCAATATTCCAAGGGTGAGTTAAAACCCTGCCATCTTTGTCTTCCAGCCAGTATGTGCCAGGCTTGATTCTTTCAACCACAGTATACGGACCCTCCCAAGTTGGGGCCAGCTTTCCGAAGAGTTTTTCCTTGGTATGTAAGAAAACTTTCCTCAATACTTTATCTCCTGGTTGAAAGTCTCTTCTTTTAACCTTGGAAGCAAACCTGCTTCTCATCAAGCCCTGATAGTGTGTCATTCTAAGATGAGCTTTTACTCGCCTTTCTTCAATCAAATCAAGCTGATTTCTGATTGCTATTTCATTAGCCTGTCCGGAGAAGTTATGAACACGAAAAGAGGGGAGTGTCTTCTCTATGGGAGCTACTGCATCCATCCCATAGACCAAGGCAAAAGGTGATTCTTGTGTGGCAGCCCCAGGCGTTGTCCGGTAGGCCCACAAGACTTCTTGTAAATAACTAGGCCACTTTCCAGCAGCCCCTTCCAGATTTTTCTTTAAACCGGACAATATTGTTCTATTAGCCACTTCAACTTGCCCATTAGCTTGTGGGTGGAATGGTGAAGAAAAGCAGTGCTGAATACCCCTTGAGGCACAGAAGCTCTCCATTTCTCTGTTGTCAAACTGTGGCCCATTATCTGTTGTTATTCTTTGAGGGACACCAAATCTGCAACATATGTTGGATAGAATGAATTTTATAACAGCCTTTGATGTTGTTCCTGCCAAGGGGGCTGCTTCTATCCACTTCGAAAAGTAGTCAATGGCTACGATTATGGTTTTACGCCCTCCGGACGCCATAGGGAGAGGCCCAACTAAGTCTAATCCCCATCGAGCAAAAGGGATAGGCTCAGAAATTGATTCCATAGGAATGGCTGGTACATGAATTTCATTGCTGTACCTTTGGCAGGGGTCACACCTTCTTACCAGTTCCTTGGCATCTTTCATTATTGAAGGCCAATAATATCCGGAGAGAAGCACTCTTCTTGTTAACGCTCTAAATCCACAATGGGCTGATCCCTCACCATCATGTAATTCAGAGAGAACCATTTGTGACTCATGATCCCCTAAACAGCGTAGGAGAGGTTTGCTGTAGGATTTCTTGTATAAGACCTCTCTAATCATGATGAAACCATGAGCCTTGTGTTTTAACGCTCTGGCTTGTGATTTAACCAAGGGTACGACACCATCGGACAGATATTGGATAAGAGGAGACCTCCAATCCTGGGGCTGATTTACTTGTATTTCAAAGACCTCCTCTTTCTCCCCTTCATTAAGTTGAATAGAAGGACTTTCAAGCACATGGATCCATGGATAGGACTCCGTGTATGCTATTGTTGCCAATGAGTCTGCCAATTCATTCTCTGCCCGGGGAATATGCTCATAGACAACAGCTTTAAACTTCATTGCCTCATTTTTCAAGAGAAGTAAATACTTGATTAACTGTTCTTTTCTAGCTTCTGATAGACCCAAGGCATGGTGGATAAGCAATTGGGAGTCACTTAGCAGCTTGACCCGTTTTGCCCCACAGATGTAAGCCAATTTCAACCCAGCTATAGCTGCTTCGTATTCGGACTCATTATTGGATGCCCTGAAAGCAAAACAAATAGCTTGATACATGTTGTCTCCATAAGGAGAGGTAAGACATATTCCTGCCCCAGATCCTATGGCACTGGATCCTCCATCTGTTCGGACAATCCACACTTTCTTGTCTTTTGAATCAGCAAGTTGTTCTGAGTCCCTATCAGAATGGAATTCGACCAGAAAATCAGCCACAGCCTGAGCCTTTACTGCTGTTCGAGGAGCAAAGTCTATGTCGAAGTCCCCCAACTCTACTGACCACTTTGTCATTCTGCTTGAAATGTCTGCCTTTTGAAGGACATTCTTTAAAGGGAAAGATGTCCGGACTACAATAGGATGAGCCTGAAAATAAGGCCTCATCTTTCTTGCAGCTATTACCAAGGCCAATGCTAGTTTTTCAAGTTTCAAGTAACGTCGCTCAGCATCAATCAGGCTTTTGCTGATGTAGTATACTGGGTGAGGATACCCATCAACCTCTCTAACTAACACAGCACTGATGGCACAACTTGAAACAGCCAGATACACAAATAGAGTCTCCCCATCGATTGGTTTGAATAAAGTCTTTGGAGAGGACAGATGCTTCTTAATTTCATTGAACGCCTCATCACACTGTGGTGTCCACTCAAACCCCTTTGCACCTTTCAAAGTTTGAAAGAAAGGAGCACATCTGTCCGAAGACCTAGAGATAAACCTGTTCAAAGCTGCTAACCTCCCCGTTAACCGCTGTACTTCTTTAACATTTCGAGGAGGCTCCATTTGGAACAAAGCATTGAGTTGGTCCGGGTCGGGCTGTATTCCATGCTCACTTATAATATACCCCAAGAACTTCCCGGACTGCACTCCGAATATACACTTTTCAGGATTTAACTTTAAATTTACCTTGGCCAAGTTTGCAAAAGTCTCCTGGAGATCGGACAAGTGTAGCTGCTCCTCCACACTTTTCACCATCATATCGTCGATGTAAACCTCCATATTTCTTCCGATCTGATTAGCAAATGCTTTGTTGACTAACCTTTGATAAGTAGCCCCAGCATTCTTCAAACCAAAGGGCATCACCTTGTAGCAGTGTAATCCTCTATCAGTAACAAAAGTAGTATGCTCTTGATCTCTTGGATCCACCTGGATCTGATTATATCTGGAGAAAGCATCCATGAAGGAGAGTAGCTTGTTCCCAGAAGTAGAATCTACCAGCTGATCTATCCGGGGAACCGGATACAAGTCTTTTGGGCAGGCTCGATTGAGATCTGTGAAGTCTATGCACATTCGCCATTTACCGTTTTTCTTTTTTACCAAGACTGGATTGGCAGTCCACAAAGGATACTGAGCTTCTTTAATGTGCCCCATCTTTGTGAGTCTGTCAACCTCTTGTACAATGACATCAGCCTTTTCTTTTGAGAAAGCTCTCCTTTTTTGCACCACTGGTGCTATGTCTCTTCGGACTGACAAGTGATGAGAAATCACTTCTGATGGTACTCCAGTTACATCAGCATTGCACCAAGCAAAAACGTGCTGATGGTCTTTTAAGAATTTCAACATTTCTTCTTTCAACACTTGTGGCATTTTGGATCCTATCTTGACAAATTTCCCTTCTTCTAAGTAGTGTGTCTCAACTTCTTCAACTGGGATCAACACTCCGGGGGTCTCCCTGGGGTCATCAATTTCACCCTCACCCCCAGAAAGGCCCTCAAACTGCTATTGATCATTCATACGGACTGCCCCCAGCGTTCGTGGAGCCAAGGCAGTGGCATAGCATTCTCTTGCAACTTTTTGACTGCTCCGGACAACCCCAACCTGCCCCTGAACAGCATATTTTAAACACTGATGGACTGTTGAAGCCACTGCATGCATCCTAGAGAGCCAAGATCTCCCTAGAATAGCATTATAGCACGTGGGACAATCCACCACAATGAAAAGTATTCGGACTGTTTTCTTGAATGGGCCTCTGCCCAACAAAACTTCTTCTTCAAACTCACCGATTACATCGGCTGAGCTGCCCGTGAAGCCTACAATCGATCGGTCTGACTTTTGAATCACAGCTGGATTCTTCATTTTCTTGTAAGTATCAAGGAAAAGGATATTGGCAGAGCTCCCAGTATCTACCAGGATTCGCCTTATCTCATTGCCCCCTATCGATGCTCCTATGACAACAGCATCTTCATGAGGGCCAGCAATGTCTCTCAAATCATCCCCATCAAAGACGATGAATGGGAATAGATTTGACGATTGATAAGAGGTCATCCCTCCTTCCAGTTGGGTTGCCAAATTATGAACATGCCTTTTTCTTGATGATGTGGTAGGAGCCGTTACGGTGTCCCCTCTGAAAATTGTCAAGGACTCGAAGAATTTAATGAGCCCGGAGACCGACCTGGAACGCTCCTCTATAGCACCCACTCTGTTCCTTGTTGGATCAGGATCCAAGTATTCAGATTCCACGTCAAACCTTTCAACAATTACCATGGCCCCTTCTGGGGCAGCATTAACCGGACCAGCCCGGTGAGTGTTGTCAGGCCTGTTGCCTCCTCTTCTTTTGACATATGCACCCAACTTCCCTCTTTCAATCAGGTTCTGAACCTCTTGTTTCAAGGCTATACAATCATCAGTAGAATGGCCAATATCATTGTGGTATTGGCAAAAAGAATTATTTCGATGTTCTCTGGGAGACTGCAAAGTTGCCGGTCTCCGGTAGTGTATTTCATCTTTAGTTTTCTCGAAAATGGTTGCCACACTTTCTTTGAGCTCTGCAAACCACTCCGGCTGGACCCACGGCCCCCTTTTGTTTCTAGACTGTTGACTTTGTGCAGGAGCAGCTGGTTGAGACTGAGCTTTTCCTCTTCCATGCCCCTGTCCGGTTTCTCTAGCTTTGTTGCCGGACTGGTTTGGATTAGGAGTTGGTGTTACCGGGGTGGATCTCACCTGCCTGTGCACCCTGGTCTTTTTTGTTTCATCAACATTTATTTGTTTGCCGACTTGATTTAGCAATCCACCCCAGGTCATGGCTTTCTTCCTAGTCACTGAATCGGCCAGGTTGCCCGGGTTCAAACCCTGTCTCAGGGATGCTATTGCCACTTGTTCAAAGCAATCAGCCAGCCCGTTCTTTGTGTTCACAAAACGACTTATGTATTCTTTCAACGATTCGTTTGGCTCCTGGGCACAATGGATTATAGTGTCTCCATTGCCCTTGAGCTCCTTACTTCCCACAAATTGCCTTCGGAAGGCCACCCAAAAGGTATCAAAGTCTCTGATACAGCCCTGAGGAAGGCTGTTATACCACTTCAGAGCACTCCCCGTAAAGGATTGGGAGAATGCCCTGCAGAGTAGTTTATCATCATCATCAAAGTTCATCATGAAGTTCTTGAATTGCTCCAGATGATTGTCCGGATCGGTACTGCCGTCGTACTTCTCCATCTTTGTGCTATCAAACCTCTTGGGGAGGTTTCCGGACAGAATTTTAGAAGACAATGGCGATTGCCTCCAGTTCCTCCCACGACTGAACGCAGTATCCTCATTAGGGGTTGCAAAGATACCTGGCTCATCATGGAAGGCAAAGGGATCCACCAGCATCCGGTCTATATGTCTCCGGCTGTGAGATGATCCTTTCCCAATGTGTCTTTTCATTCTTCCATGGTGGTCTCTTTTTCTGGAATACTTTTTAACTTGCTTTTGTTTTTTCCTTGTTCGCCCTTCGTCACTGCTGGAGGACAAGGACTTTTCATTCCCCTCACTGTCCGAAGAGCTGTCCGAAGATTCTGAACTTGAGTCAGAACTCTCCACAGGCTTGGACCGGTGAGACTTTTTAGAACTAGCATGTGTCTTTTTAGTGCTCACATGAGTCTTCGAAGCCTCATGCTCTCGAGGGTTATCAGAGCGATGGGCAACTGATGCTTTGGACTTTTCTTTCATGCCCATCTTGGCCTTCTCAGCCCTCAGAGCTTCTATTTCAACCCTCAACCTGTCACGCTCTTGGACAGTATATTCATCGTTCTCTTCCACCACTTCGAGCAAAGCTGGTGGAAGCTCTGGATTATCCGGATTCATTCGGACAGAATTCTTTTACTTGGTTTTGAATGTTTGATTCAGGCACCGTCGCCTCCCACTGTGGTCGCCAATTTGGTGTGGATAAAAGTAGCCTGAGGGTAGGCTGGTAATTTTAAGTGGAGTTTTAAGACGGCGTAAGGGTATTTCACGGTGATGTGGTGGTGTTTAAGGGTGTTTTGATATATTTCAAGGTGTTTCAGAGTATTTTAAGGGTGGAGAGAGAATTAAGCAGCCTGGCAGCAGTTAATTTTTCTTACCCATAGTTAATGCTGGTGGTTGGGTATTTATAGTGTAAGATTTGGGCCCTTATGGGCTTTCGGGTCAAGTTTAATGGACCCGGGTCATGTTTAAAGACCCACAAGTTTTAAGTAAGCGAACAGACAGCTTAGTCAGATAGTGTTTAGGTATTTTAATACTTTAGTCATAATTCGAACTGCCTTATGTTCGCAGTGTTCAAAGTCTCCTGTCCGGTTCAATCAGTGCTGTTCGAACTGAAGTCATGGGGGTCTGTCCGGATTTACGGGGTGACTTTACTTTGGACTACCCTTCCGGGGGGGCTCTTCGAATTCGGACTCATCAAACACAACTCTCAGGATTTCATGCAAATTATTTGTAACAACTCCGAAAATAAAAGGTTGTGAATTGTTTTTAAATATAAAAAGCGATGAAGATGCAAGTTATTTGTATTCGTACATGATGAAGATGCGAATTGTACTATACTACACATGTAACGAGTTGTGAATTGTTCAATTTTTTACATGCACATTGCATGGATCTGAGGAATATGGAGATAACACCAAAACCAACAAGCAACCACCTAAAACACATTTAATATACATCACAACACGTATAAAATAATTAACATTACATGCAACCTAAGAAACTATTGTGTTTGACGATAAACCCAGAAACGAACATACCAACTGTAGATCCTAAATACTTTATTTTGGTAGAATTAAGCAACGTCGATCATCGAATAACATCAATAAGTGCTTCAAAGTCACCATAAACGCAAAAAAAGAAGATATTTTGCCGAATCGGAATTTACCTGGTTACTGTAACTAATTATTACTTCACCGGCCGACGTAGAATCAAAGACAACACGCCAAACGACTGCTGGTTACTAGCTTGAAGGAGTTGAAGACGGTGACCGGTCGAAATCCGGTGAAGAACGACTGATTTTTGGATTGAATGTTGGAAGGGTTTCTTTGGAGGGAAGTTTGTAGAAGTCAAACGGTTTTTCTGGAGGTTTCCAAAAAATTAGACGTGTTTTTGTTGCTTTAAGGGGTTGAGAATGGGGCAAAGGTGGGTTTGAAGAGAAAATGGGTTTATATGGTCGGAGGTATTTTTATCCAAATTTTAGGTGGAAGTACTAAGTGACACTATCAAAATTTTGGATACTAATGGGTAATTAGGTTGTTAAGTGAGTATTAACTGATAGTGCAATGAGTGTGCAGATTCTAGGCTTGAAGAGTACTTGAAACGACCCAATTATGGAGAAATGTTAGCATCATTTTCCGAGTAAGATTTTTTTACAATATCAGCTCTATTTAGTCTTGAGATTGTATTGTATATTTGATCCAACATAGATCTTGATGGTATGCTTTGACCTTTATATTTTTGTATGTTCCCACCATTCCAAATAACCCAACAAACTATAGGAGGAATGCTAGTTCCAATAAGAGTGTCTTGTGTTGTAGACCAAAACCAAGACCTTATAGCATGAATGAAAGTCATAATTCTGGAAATGTAGATACAAAATTACTGTTTATGAGCCTTCCAGATTTCCTATACCATTTTGTATCCCATAAAGAGGTGTTTGATGGAGTATTTACTTTTTACAAAATTGACACTTAGATGTTATAGTTAAATGTTTTTTTTGCAATATTGAATCAACCTGAAGCCAACCTTTTAATAATATCCAAGTTAAAACTAAATTTTATTAGGAGTAAAATTGTTCCAAAGTATTTTTGATTTTTTTAATTCTCTCAATGTTCTCTTATTGCATTCTAAGTTTGTTTGGTGTTGAAATCACTTGAAGAAGAAAGAGTTCACAACAGTTTATCATCTTTATGTTTATAAAATCTAAGTTTTACAATCTTTTCCATGTCAGAGGAAATGACAGATGTAATCCGATTAGAGTAATACATCCATTCATTTTTTTCTTCAGAGGTAGGAGAAGAGATGAAAGCATGTTTATCATATCATTTTTCCAGCCGAAAGTTAATAGATACTTTAACTATTTTCCAAAATGTATACTTTTCTGCAGACTCTCAAATTCTTAGTAATCTTTTCCATATTTTTGAATATTTGGTGTTGAGTTGGACTTGTAATCGATGATAATTTTTGGAGTATAAAGATTTCATATAGTTGGCCCATAATAAATCGTTTTTTTCCATAATTTATACAAAAGTTTGTGTGAGAAAACATTATCCATATCATTAGTGTTTCTTATATTGAGACATTCATCTGCATATGTTTTACATATTTGTTTCCAACTAGACTAGTGAACTACTTTATTACTTTCAGAAGTATCACAAAGAAAACGATTGAACATTTTTTCAATTCTTGATATCACTAATTTAGGTGAATGACAACAACATATCTAGGGGAGAGTTGATTTTTTCAAGTCCTCCGTTGAGGAGTTAGAGGGGAATGTTTCATCCATTATCACAATAAAATGTTTTATTTTATTTATGTCCTTACTTACTCTTATTACCGCAAATTCTGCATACAAAAGCAAACATGTATTACCTGAACAAGGGAAGAAATTTGGAGAAGCTGATTGACATGGGTCCAAAAGATATTCACACTGCTCGGATTTGTTCGAATGACTAAAAGAACTGGGGCAATATGCTCAACTGCAACGCATGTGAAAGAATGATTACCCAAAAGAGATTCACGACGAAGGTTATGTTAAATATGCTAAGAACTATTATTTTTTCTATAAAAATATTCAAGTAAAATATATTTTTGCTACAAAAGTTAGGTTTATATAGACGAATCCATGACCCTTCATCTTGACGAGGATTTTTTTCTTCCTTAAAAAAATAGTAAAGAGATATTACTAAAAAAGATCAAAATTAGTTTTATCAATTAAATGAATCAACCCTTGTTACAATGAATGGACTTCCTATTTATAGTATTTTTTATCACTAAATTATATGGATGTATGGCACGTGTCAATCATCCATTATAACTACTTAATAAACATTAATAAATTATTTATTAACCGTTATGGGTATTTCGATAATAAACAACATCTTATATAAACATCTTAATATTATTAAATTATTTTCATCTTCAGTTGAGTGTCATTACGCATAACCTATTTGCCCATATAAACATTATCGATATTTTTTCTTATCTTTATTATTGTGTCTCCTTGCTGATGATTTTGTCTTAAATCTGTAACAATACATTGCTTCTCATTATTTAACTTCTCGACGATTTATACTTTCTTCCCAATATTATCATTCTTGGAATAGTCAATATTACCGACTTTTGATGCCAATTTTGGAGTTCCGCCTTACAATATGAATTCTTACATTTACAATAATAGTATATTATGTATGAGTGACATATAAACTTATGAGGAATCCATTTAGTCCTTAAAACAACTTTAAAGAAATATCATAAAAAGGTAAAATTCATATGATAATAATTATAATAACAATTTATTCAATAATACATTGTAGTATATATTTTTATTTAGCCATTTTTGCTTTGTTTTAAAATAAATAATATCTTATCAATCATTAGTTTCTTCAGTGGTTGAGATAAATTTTTTATTTTAACGTCGGTTAAATAAAGAATATATATATATATAACTTCATAAAGTAACATTCTTATTATCCATTTTAACGACACGTGTAGATTTTAATAAAGCCTATTATCTTCCAATAAACTTGTGACGTTTCAGTTTTATCTTTCTTGTCACAGCATCTAAGCCATGCATCCTGTTTTGTTTTTTGGAGGGAACCCGCATGCGCTACTCATAGTGCAATGAGTGTGCACAGGGTAAACCCTCAGTCTGACGCAATAGCCTGCAAACCAACGCCAGAAATGAAACCACACAATGTGACAGGCTCAGTCGAGAAAGCGTATGTAGAGGGACTCGAACTCATGACCTTTGGTCACAAGAATGCCTTACTCAACCAACTCGGGTACCCCCTTGGGGGATTTAATTCTTTTTTTGGAAGGAACCCGCAACCGCTACTCAAAGTGCAGTGAGTGCGCATAGGGTAAACCCTCAGTCTGACGCGATAACCTACAAACTAATGCCAGTAGGTAAGCCACACAAGGTGACAGGCTCAGCCGAGAAAGCGTATGTAGAGGGGCTCGAACTCATGACCTTTAGTCACGAGCTAAGCCATGCATCCTACTTATACTAGTGGTTGATATTTACCATGTTTTACTATATAAAATCTCTAGTCTCTTCCATGTATTTTTAACTTATAACACTCACTCTCTCTCTCTCTCTACTTTCATATCAATTGACTTCCAACTTTTTCATCAAATAGTTCACCCTCTTCATATCGTTCTATTATCTTTACTCTAGGTAAATCATTATATTAGAAGTTTATTGCCAAATAATTGAGCATAGTTATTGATTATTATTATATTATGCATGCTACGATTCCGATGGTAAATGTTAAGATACTATAATGATTTACTATATCCATCTTTATTATGTACATATATTTAAAATTAACCAACTTTTTTTTAATAAGAAACTTATTATATTTTTGGAAAACTTATAATTTTGTAGTTTTAATGGACCCATCCAAAAAAATCTTTCAAATAAAAAATGATCATATCAACATATTAATTAACCTTCTTGGAGAAGAATCTGAATGGGACTCTGAAACTGATGATCAGAATTAAAAGGAAACCTATTACTTTGCCATGGCAAACAACAACTGGAAACTGTGCTAACCAAATTTTGGAAAAAAGAAACTATACCACCACTATTGATTCTTCAAAAAGGCAATGATACCATTGAAAATAAGAAGACTAGAACCACTCACATCTCTTTTATAAATACCGCGTCTTTTGAATGAAATACAAAATGTCGACTCCAACATTCTTCCTACATATTTTTATCTTATTTCATTATTAACTATAATCATTCATTTTCGGATGAATGAATAACATTAGTTTGTTGGTTATTCATCGGTCGTTTTTACCTTAACAACCTAGTATATTATTCTTCTAATATTTTCAATGTACAACTTCTCCAACGGTATGTTGAGCTTGAGGTGGAGGTATAATATTTTATTGACTTGTTTCATATATTTTTAATATTAATCCATAACCAATTAATTATATATGCATAATTTTCTCATACCTCACTCAATTCTGTTACGCTTGCCGATAAACAATTTTCTCTCGGTGGCTTAAATTTTTTGAATGTTCAGGGGATACAGTCTCTCAAATTTGTAGAAAAAATGATAAAAAATTACAAAGAAGTTATCTCTCGAGATGATATTTTGGACCAGTGGAAAGTAAAAAAAATGGCTAAAAGGTAAAGGAATTATGGAACAAAGTTTGTTAACAAAAACTCAAAACAATTACAAGCTTCAAACCCTCAACAAATAATCAGATAAATGAATTAACAACCTCAACGATGAAATGAGAAGCATAAGAAAAAATCACATTATCATCGCTAAAAAGATGAAAAAACTGACTAGAAGAATTATGGACAATGTTAAGAAACTTATAAAAAAAATATAAATGTTAACACAAATACTCAATCGTGATAAGCCAAAAACGGTAGTTATAGGACCTTATTGGAATCACCTTTTGAAAAATATCAAGATTTGTATCGCAGATCCACTTATCTTTTAAATCTATCTCTTGAGGCATTTTTAATACTAATGTTGTTATCTCTGGAGAAATTATTGTTATCAAAGATGACACAAATACCAAAAAAGACAATAACTCATCAATTACTAATGACTATCCTACCGAGAAATTAGATGAATCCAACAATTGGTCTCTCATCGATAACAATGCTTGAAAATTTCCATTTTTTTGTAATGTTTTAATTATTTAATCATTTTTACTAGCTCGCTCCTATTCATTATTTTTGTTTAAACTTTATCAATCATATTTAAATTTTTTACTTACTCTATAACTATTCATCTATTAATTCTTATGCATAATAAACCTAATTGTTTTTGTTAAAATCAATATATTTATTGAATATATTTATATTTTCTTAATATATATTTTATTATTAAACTCATAAGTTCACTTTCATGCAACTCTTATACAGTTATGTACATGTTAATATTGATAAGGGGAGAAAAATATGGTGAGAACTAAGCTTCTTTAATATGATGAATAAAATGTTTAAATTGATGCGTTCAAATGTCATGGACTAAACTAAAGCAAATATAAGGGTTGACGGGTGGTATGTAATAACTAGTAAACTTATTTATAAATTCGGAACCTACCTTACTATATAAACGACATTCTCTTTTGGGGAAAGGGTCCAATGATTAGTAAATAATTGCTACATTTATTCTTTTTGTCTCTTTACTCATTTAGTGTCTCTCTATAGAAATACCCACATACAAACATTTATGTTACAAATACTTTCATAAGAACATCGTTTTAACATGCTTAATAATTAAGAAATATTTGAATTCATCAGTGGCACCCTCTGTGGGAAGGCGATTGGTATCCAGAATTATTGTTCCAAAAATATAATATTAATCTAAAAACACTGTAAGAGTAATGGAGACAGAAGTCCCTGAAGAGCTACAGACTGATCCAAAGAACCATGCATCAGAGACTCATCTAGAGGTCTCGTGATCTAGGAACAAATAACAAATAAAGGAAACAATAGTGATCGATACGCTGAATAGCTACTCGAAGAATCTGTCTTGGTATCCCGACAGAAATAATTATTGGAAGATATTGAGAGGTTGAATGCGAAAAAGAAAGCGATGATGAGTTCATGAAAAATTAATTTTGAGTTCTAACGAGAGCAGACAATGGAAACAAACCACGTACAAAGCATTTTTCTGAGTCCAAGGAGAAATGTTAGAGGAAAATTCATCAGTTTTTTAAAAGAAGAGGAAGATCTGGACAATGTTACGAGTCAATAGAATCCAATGAATATTCGTCTTACAACTCAGATGAATCTTTGTGCTCGGAGAGTGATACTTGACATAAAAAAATTATATAGGCAAATGGATTCGAGAAGACACAAAGATGCTAATCGGACTATATGGGGAGCAAAGGGCTCGAGGAAGCAAAAGTACGATCATGGGAAGAAAAAGTTTTACTCCGAAGAGCCTGAAAAAGTTGTAAATATAGCTTGACGAGAACATATAACTCCACATATGCAAATTCAGTCTTGTAGTCATAATCATGAGTATCGTGTGAGTAATCAATTTACCTTTCCATCCGAGGAAGATTTATATGCAGCGACGAATGAAGGTCCGAGGGGAAGTGCGTATAAGGTGGATCATAATTGGAGATCATCTCCACTCCTCCCGGATATTTTTTATGGTTATCTTTAGAAGTGGTTTGATATTTCTAAGATTGAAAAGTTCGATGAAAGAAAATCGCACATCAAACAATTCTAAATTTTCATGATTAATTACGACGACGACGATGATGATGATAAACTATTGTGTAGGGTTATTTTTCAAACTTTCAAGAATGCTGCATCAAAATGTTATAATCGTTTGCCTTGGGGTTGTATAAAGAGTTTTGACATGTTATGGAGCATGTTTTGCCAGCATTTTGTGGAAAGCAAAACGTTTCGTGCGAATGGAGATACGATAATCTATTGTAAGTAAAAGGTTGGGGAAAGTCTCAAAGAATATATGAAATGTTTTATCCAAGTAAAAACTGACATGGAATTTTGTGGGGACAAAGTGGCTTTGGCTGCCTTTCGAATGGGTCTGCTCCCTGAGGTAACAAAGGATAATGCTGCAGAAACACATGCTATAAAATTTAGAGCACTACTAGACCAGATAAAGAAAAGAATTTTGGTAGAAGAAACGCATGCATCGGAGTTAGAGTCCATGTCACAGTTTAATCCGAAACAATTTTACCAAGATCTAACGACAATAATGAGTAATGCGCCACTAGAAAATATATGATAGCAAGTATCACAACTGGAAAATGTTATCCGACCTCGAGCACCAGTTCAAATTATAAGTCACCAGCTCATTTTTCGAAATTGACTGATTGTGTGATATTTATCTTTAAGAAAAACAAGTCTGCACGTACACTTTCGTAAATAATTCCCAATGCAGACTCCAAGGGAAAAACAGAAAAAATAAATATTGTCAATATCGTGAGGATATTGAGCACGATACGAAGGATTGCGTGGCATTGAAAAAAAGATAGAATACTTGATTGAAAATGAGAAGTTGACCATATTTGTGAAGAAGAATTCTTCGGTTGATCCAAAATAGGAAGCTGTCCCAAAGAAAAAAGATGCTTTAATGATATTGGATCCAATCGATGAAGAATCTATTGACGCATTTGACATCTCCACTGAGTATTTAGATTTGAAACCTAGCAGAAATAGTATAAATATAGTGGAAGAACCGATATTGAGAGAAAATGTTAGTGAATTGTGTATTCCTTCAATCACTGACAATTTTTTGAGGAGATATTATTGCAAGAACATCAAATTATTCTCAGAAGAGACATATTGATAGTTTAGCAACTCAATTAGAAGTAGGCGCTTCACCACGTTTGTATAAAAGTCTGTCTCCAATACTTTGTTTTGAATACGATGATATGAGAGATCTAGCTGGCCCACATAAGGATGCGGTAGTTATCGTGGCAGAGATAGTTATAAATGAGATACGAAAAATTCTAACTGATATTAACAGCTCGACCAACATTATATTTATGACTACTTATAGCCAGATAAAAAATCCACCAACGATTCTACGATCGGATCAGACGATAGTTGTATTTACTGGGGAAACAGCTGAGGTAGTAGGAGAATTTGAGGGAAGATTCGAGTTGGGCCAAGGACATTTCAAGAAGGTAGATATAGTCTATTTGTTGTGGTAGATGCCCCAACATCTTACAATACTATATTCGGAAGGTCTTGGTTGTCTAAAATGCATGATGTACCATCAATTGTTCATCAATGTTTGAAGTATGTTGTGGGGAACAATGTGGGAACGGTTAGAAGTAGTCAAAATATGGCGAGAGAATATTATCAAACAACTTTATCCCATAAACCAATCAAGGGGGTTGAATCAAAGCAATAATAACAATCAGTGTGGTTTCCCTCAGGATCTAATCACGTAGATGATCTGAGGGAATCCTCCAGATTCATGGTCTCAAACGAAAGCTTCGAGGACCATGTTTTTTATCTGGGTAAAAGCCTCAAAATTGGGACAAAGCTATCTTTGGAGGTAAAATAAATTTTAATCAATTTTTTATCAACAAAAATACATTTTTTTGCCTGGTGTAGATAAGATGTCATAGGGGTGCATGCGGATATTATTTGTCCTAGGTTGTCAGTACGAAGTAATGTTCATCCGATATTCCATAATTGAAAGATTTTTTTCTCAAGAAAACTCCAAATCTATTACGGCAGAGGTATATAATTTAACTAAAGTTGGTTACATACGCGAGTCATGATATCTTTTATGGACTGTTAATCCGGTCTCAGTAAATAAGAAGAATGGAAAATGACGAATGTGTGTGGATTTTACTAGTCTAAACATAGCTTGTCCTAAATATAATTTCATGTACCAAGAATAGATCAGTTAGTTGATTCAATTTTCGGGAATTAACTACTTTCTTTTATGGATACTTACGCTGGATATAATCAGATCTGAATGGCCCCAAAAAATCAAGAGTAATATTTTCATCACCGGAAGAGGCTTGCATTGTTATAAGGTGATATCATTTTGGTTGAAGAATGCTGGAGCAACCTACTAGCGCTTTATAAATAAAGCTTTTGAGACTCAGATTGGGAGAAATGTTGAAGTGTATATCGATGACATGTTAGTCAAGAGTGCAAGAGATGAGAACCATTTAACAGACTTAGAAGAAACGTTTGCTAACTTAACAAAGATAAATTGACATTGAATGCAGAAAAATATACATTCAGGGTAAGAATCGGAAAGTTCCTAGGGTATATAATCAGTAAGCGTGGGATAAAAGTCGATCTGGTGCAGTTAAAGGATCTGAGCACTATGGCACCACTTAGAACGATCAAAGAGGTACAAATCCTAACATGAATATTGGCAGTTTTGAACAGATTCATATCACGACCGTCAGATAAGTGTGCTTATTTCTTCCAAGTAATGAGAAGAGAAAATTGTTTTAACTGCACCTAAGAATGCTCAGAGGCTTTTCATTAAATCAAAGAGTATCTTTCTTCGCCACAAATCTTGACAAAGCCAAATCCGTAGGAGAAGTTGTATATCTACTTGGTAGTGTCAAATTACGCCATAAGTGCTGTTTTGATCCGAAAGGAAAATAACTATCCAAGACCAATGTATTATGTGAGTAAAAGTCTTTTGGATACTGAGAAACGGTATTTAAAGTTAGAGAAATTAGCCTTTGCATTAGTCACCGCTGCGCGAAAAATGAGATATTATATTCAGACCCATTCTATCATCGTACGAACATCTTTTCCATTGAGAAATATGTTATAAAGGCCCGATATATCAGGAAGAATGACTTAGTGGTCGGTTGAGTTGAGAGATTATGATATCGAGTTTGAGCCAAGGACCACCATCAAAGTATACATGTTAGTGAAGTTTTTAGTTGAGTTTCATTCCGAACAATCGGATATAGAAGTCGATGAAGAAAACTTCGGAGCAGAATGGAGAGTTCGAACAAACGGGGGTTTTAGCTCATCGGGATGTGGAGCATGAGTGCACTTGGTTTCTCCACAAATAATTGTCATGTATCAAGCTGTCCGCTTTGGATTTAAAGCATAAAATAATGAGGCTGAGTGCGAAGCTGCCTTAGCAGGGTTAAGACTTGCTAAAATTTGTATGGCTAAGAAAGTAAGACTGGTGAGTGACTCACAACTTCTCAAAAACCAGAGACAAAAAAGATCATTTAGTGAAATATTTAAGGGTGCTGAAGGCTTTAACTTTGTCTTTTGAAAGCATCAGATACGAACATGTTCATAGAGTTGGAAACTCAGTAGTTGATCCTCTGGCTACCGCTTTGTATCCAATGAGTATCCTTGGATTATTACGCAAGAAAATCCTTCAATAGTAAGAGGATCTGAAGCAGTTGAATGGTCTGTTGAAGCTTTCCAAATTTCTACAAGCACAACAAAAGATTGGACGAGTGAGATTAAGAATTTTTGGTGAACGATATATCATCAGTTGATAAGTTGATGACTAAAAAATACAGTTTAAGGCATATGGTTATGTTTCCCTTGGAGATATACTATATAAAAAATATTTTAATCGGACCTTACTTTCATTTTTAGGAGAGAATGAATCGTATATGATACCATCAAAATTACACGGCGGTGAATGATCAGCGCATTACAGGTAGAAAACGCTAATACGAAGAGTTCTTTTTGTAGGATACTATTGGCCTACACTCCTCTTGGATGCCAATAAATTAGTTCAAAAATGTGACACTTGTCAAAGATTTGCTAACACAATCTACACACCAGGTTTGCCTCTTGAATTAATATTTGAATCGCTACCGTTTGACCGATGAGACATTGACTTAGTCAAACCAATACCAATGGAATCAAGAGGACGACAGAAGATAATCGTCGTAGTGGATTATTTTTTTCAGTGGGCGGAAGCTAAACCATTAGCAGGAATAAAAGCTAAAGATGTGATCAGATTTCTTGTTGGGGTTCCGAGGAAAATAAAGATGAACAATGGGCCCCAATTCGATAACAAAGAAATGAAAGATTTTTTGTGCTTCTAAAGGGATACAACAGTGCTGCTCGACATATTTCCATCCCCACGTGAATGGCTAAGTTGAGGTTACCAACCGGAAAGTTTTGGATGGTCCAATTCTTTTTTGGAAGGTGAGGCTGGAAAATGTTTGGATTGTCTACAATAAGTTTTATGGGCTTACAGAACTACTCCCCGAACGACAACACAAGAATCACCGTTTGCGCTGGTTTATGAGATGGATGCAGTGGTTTCGTCTGAGATATTCTTCCCCTCGTATATGCTCGACAAATATTATGAATAGACAAATGATAAAAGAAAGAGCACGAAGTTAGTTTTTATAGAAGAAAAATATGCACAATTGTACTCTATTCACTATCAGACGTTGATGAGAAGTTGATATGCTTCAAAGGTTAGGATACGAGAATTTAAAGTAAGGGACAAAGTGTTGAGGAAGGTTTTCCTTCATACAAAAGAAACGCGGCTTAGTAAGTTAGGTCATAACTGGGAAAGTTCATATACGGTAACGAAGAAAGCCAAACTGTGAACATATCGACTTAAAGATAATGAATGAAGTGATCTCATTCACCCCTGGAATACTGAGCATCTCAAGTTATATTTAGAATGAACATGTAAAGTTGTAAATATTTTCTTTGAGAATTTATGTAAGTATCAGTGGCATACTCTCTCCTACTCTAGTGGCGCATGAAGGTTTTAATACGCATGTTAATGAATGTTGGGTAACAATGTTCATCCTTTTAAACTAGAAAGGCCTTCCAATTAATGTTGGCTAACAATGTTCATATTTTTGAACTAGTAAGATCTTCCAATGATTGTTGGATAATAATATTCATCTTTTTTAATTAGAAGGGTCTACCAACGAATGTTGGTCAACAATTTATATTTTTATGTGAAAAACTTTGGAAGAACAATGTGAGTATTTTTGTAATAATTTAAGTGTAAAATATTTTCATGTGAAATTTTATTGAAGAATAATGTGAGTATTTTTATAAAAGTTATGTAATAAAAACATTTATATGAAAAGGTTTGGGTGGAAAATATGAGTGTTTTACAAAAGATAAGTATAAAGTATTTTCATATGAGAAAGTTTGGAGTATGAAGATAAAATTAGCAAGTTACAATGAATAACGTATAACTAAAAAACTTCCTCATTAAGAAATTTCACAATACAGAGTTTGTTGTACAAACACGAAAGTTCAACAAAAGTACAATCATGGGCACCAAAAAATGATTAGTAAGCACGAGTTACGCATAAAGATAAAATTCAACACGAAAAGTGATCAAACTCAATTTTATTCACAAGAGGCACCTTTTTTACTATTTTACGAGGAACCAGAGCCATATGAAGAACTTTCTGAGTCCCTGGAAGTCACTTCATCCTCCAAAGAATCTTCTACTGAGCGATGTTATGCTATAGCTCCCAAAATCTTCATATCTTCAAATCAAGAAAGTATTCATGCATCTCTAAAACTAAAGCCAATTTTATGTTGGCATCCATTTTTTCGAGGCAAAAGACGCAATCATCAACATATCTCTAAAGACACTTGTTCTTATAGTCCTAAGGGTCTTTCTTCAAGGTTTCCTTCTCTGGAAAGAGCTTTTTAATCTCCTAAAAAACGTTCTTAACGTATTTTTGAGTCTTATCACAAGAATCAAATAGACTGTCGATGAGAGTATTCTGTTCGACATCCTTAGTGATAAATCATTATTTTCATTATCGAACTTCTCTTTTTCTCTAGAAAGTTTTCTCTCTAATGCAGTCATCTTTTTCAAATACTCAACAGATGTTTTCTTCTCACAGGAAAGTTCATCTTCTAACCTTTTCACCTCAGCTCTTGTTTGGATGACTTCATTTTTATATCGATCTTTTTGGTCTGCCTTTCTTTCAAGGAGAGTAGCAACGTGAAGCAAGCTATTAAGCTCATTCGCAACAAAATCATTCTCATAAACGTCAAAATAAGTCGAGGCAGGGGAAACATGTTCTCTTTCCCCTGGAATTTCTTCCTAGCTTCCTTGCTTAACAACTTTCTTTCTTTGGGGAACAAACTCCCCATCAGAATCTGAGTCAACAACAACAACCCTTTTTATAGAAGGCAAACTTGGACTAGTAATGTTTTCATCTTCCTCTTCACTATCAACTTTCTTATTCTTTTTCTCTTAGGAAGAAAATATCCTTGCTTATCTCACAACACCCTTTCTCCGAGCAGGTCTCACTTCGACCATAATATCAACTCTTTGTTCTTCTCTGACTTCAGCCTCCGAATCAGCGTCACCATCGGTGTTGTTTTCCTCCTCATTGGATTTTTCAGCATCCTGGTGACTGGGAGCCCTAGCTCTGGTGGGAAGGAAAACGAGGTTGTCCAAGCCTTCTAAACGCTTAAGTACTGCGCTTTCTTGGGGGGGGGGGTACTATAAGTTTCTTTATTGATTTCTCTTGACCTAGATCACACCTCCAAAAATGGCTTCCAACCAAATTTGAAGGAGTGAAACATTTGTGGAACTTGTAATTCCAATTGGCACCGGCCTATGAGCTCAATTGTATAAAGATTTGACTCGCATATTTAACGTGATCCGCAAACGGTTTGACGATCAACTTCATAGTTGTACATAATAAAATGATTTAGATCGAATGATTTGAAAAAATAAGATAAAATAAGTGTGAAATTTAATACCTCGTCTGGTCCATTTCAACGTTAGCTGACGGGGCATCTCCTCGGAATACTCAAACCCGATCTTCCATAGCCCGGAAACAAAAATGAATTGTTGTTTCCATTTTTTATTAGCTTTAAAGAAATCTTTATCAACTTTATATTTTCTTCCACGACTTAGAGAATAAAAAGAAAAGTGAGAGTTGTTAGCCACACATGACAGTCCAACAAGCTCCTCCATTGAGATTTCAATCTGAGCGGTCCTAAAAGCCATAATGCACGCCATGAGGGTATACCACATGTTGGGGCCAGCTTGGGTTGGACAAAGTTTGATCAGGTGAAAATATTCTACTAAGGCAGGGTCAAGAGATAGGCGAATAGCCCAGTTCATGAGTTCTGTATAGATAATTAATTCTTGATCACGAACAGACAATGGTATTTCTCCAACTGTAGGGAACCAAATCGTAATTTTGCTAGGAATCCCCAACCGATCCCTTATTTTAACCTCCTCGGGTGGGTGTATTACCTGTACTTTATCTTATAAAATGAGAGCAAGTATTTGGCCTCAAGTTCACGAAGATTGTTTCCTAAGATATCTTATATATTTGAAGGTAAACCTGAAGTATGTGTCTTCTTATTTTCCTTTTTCTTCTTCACCTCATAAGTTTCTTCTTGGTGAGCAAGACAAGTGGTCATAATATCAAGGAGAGGAGAATAAGATTCCCGACCTGGTACAGAAGGTCCGAAGGGGGGAAATAATGCAGGGATAACTTGGATTTTCTTTTGCTTCCAATGGAATCATATTATTCCCCTCTTGATAACTATCCGATTCGTCAACCAAATATATTTTTTTGAATTTTGGGAATGGATTGCAAGACCTTCCCTAGTCGAACATATGAAGTAGGTTTTTGAGGACTAACCTCGGGGTGGTTTGAGGGGTACCATTTAGTTGGCTCTGGATATTTTTTTTATTTTAGACCAATCTCTCTTACTTATTTCTGTAAGTTTTTCTTTATCACTACCCATCAGAAGAAGTGGATAAAGTTTGTGAACATCTTTGGAAGAGGAAAGGTCATCTTTGTTATGTTCCAAACAAGATTGATTGGAGGGTTTGGCAGTGAGTAGAGCGAATGAAGAATGGTTACTTGAAGCTCTTGCTATGTCAAAGCGTGTTTGGAGAGAAGACCAATTATCATGAATCATTGTTTGAAAAATTTCTAAAGGAGTGGGTGAATCTCTGATACTAGCAGCTCTCCGTTCTTCAGCCTTGTTTGAGATATTGAACCACCTTAAGAGTTTGTATATTTCAAGACCTTAGGCATGAAAGGTCACAAAATAAATTTAGTGGAACAAAGTGTTTATCTCTCTAAAACATGATTTTTTGAACTCTTTTGAGCTAAGTAAATATGTTTAAACCTAAAAATATGAACGAAGGCAAGTATTTATGGAAATGGTATGAGCTTCTAAGTGAGGGCCCAAATAAGTTGAAGATTCCTTTTCGATCAATAATTGCTTTAAGTAATTATTCGACGCGTATAAGTATTAGAAAGTGTCAAAATCTCTTTGATATGTCGCTTTCTTTGCGAACAATCTTAGAGGGCATGTTGGTGTGTACTAAGAAGTAACCGACACGTGGTAAGTAGTGATGTCATCAATCTAAAATATTTATGGCACGTTGACAGGTACAAGTACGCATGCCAATTGAAATGAATGATGAGGGAGAGTTAAGTCATCATAGCTAATGATAAAGTCATGAATCTGAAGAACCACCCGTGATAAAGAATATTTCGAGGAAGCTTTGTGAAGGAGGGCTGCCCAGAAAATACATGTGACAAAGTCACCCGATGAAGATTTAAAGCAAAAATAATCCAAGGAGTGTTGCAAAGAGTTCATTTTTAGGTACGCCAATGGAATATTCGATGAGATCCATTGGAAATAAAAATACACTTTATAGGTCTAAGGAAATATCGTATGAGTAATAATCAGACGGGGAAGTGAAAGCACAATAATATGAGGACATCAGAAAAAGAACTTATCAGAAGAAGTCAACAGAGAAGTAGCTCAACAAAAAGCGAATTTGAGAGAGCAGTCCGACAAGGAATCCCAAAGGAAGAAAAATATGAGGGGGCTTAGAAGGAAGAAATATATACCTCTAAAAATCAATCCTTGTTCAAGTACCTTCACAAGGATTAGAGAGCTACTTATAAGGGGAGAAGAATACGGTGAGGAAGAAGTTTAATATGATGAATAACATATTTAAATTGATGTGGTTAAATGTCAATGACTAAACTAAATCAAACATAACGGTTGATGGGGTCATATATAATAACTAGTAAACTTGTTTATAAATAATAAAGAAGTAAGGTGAAAATATCAATTTATGAAAGGGTAAATATGTAGATTCAGAACCTACCTCATGTACTATATAAAAGACATTCCCTTTTTGGGAGATGGTCTAATGATTAGTCAATGATTGCTACATTTATTCTTTTTATCTCTTTCTCTCTCTACTCATTGAGTCTCTCTCTAGAAATGCCAGCATACGAACATTTATGTGACATATACTTTCATATGAACATAGTTTTAACAGGATCAATAACTAAGAAATATCTAAATTCATCAAATAAATCTATATTTTCCATACATTTTTTTTAACATTCTTTAAAAAATATATAACTAATTGTTCTCCCGTTTATTTTGATTTTATTATAGTATATTATGATAATAATTTGTTTTGAAATAACATTTTTTTATTCTTTGTTTATCTAATGGTATTTTCTTGATTGGTGAAAATATTACTAATTGTTTTTAATTCATAAAGCTCCATTTTTATTATTTGGCACATTATTATCCGTCGCATGAAATTATTGTTTGTTGAAAACTCCTTAATCAATATAATGTTTTTACAAAAATTAATAACTCCAAATTAAATACTTTATAATCAATACTCATATAACATTCCACTTAAAATGATTCGTTTTTAAAATCTATATGATGACATTTACCACTGTATATTTTAAAAACTAATAATATTTACTATCGTTAAATTTCATACAAAGCATCATCAAAAGAAAAATTTACTACTAAAAAACCCCATAGAAAAAACTTAATTTTTATAAAGAAAATTCAACTTAACATCATCCAAGTAATGGTTATGGTGCAATATTTTATGACATATAATTTCATAAAAAATAAAACATGTGTGCAATCTGCAACTTTCAGATGTGTAAACAATCCGACGATAAAATTTAATCATTTATCACTTATAATTACTTCATATTACCAAACTTTGTATCTTTGTTCTTCTTCACTTTTAATCACTTACTTTTCATATTTTTCAATTACTTTTTAAACTTACCTAATTAATTAAATACTTTATTCTTGATCATTTTTTAAACATATTTGATTTTACTTCTAACTTCATTTCATTAATCAACACTTAAAGGTTTGTAATATATTTACATCGGCACAGCTTTTGAAAATCCTTGTCGACACTATGATACTACATTTTATGCAGCTAAATATAAAGAATAACAATCTCTAGTCATTCGCTGACTTCCTCTATTTACGTTAATTATTTCATTAATCACATACTTGATACACTAATGATAAGATGATTCCACTGCCTTCATATGTGTAACCAAGTTCTCCTTAAGATAGTGTTATAAAATTTGAGCATGAACAATCATGCAATGATCAATTTTTTTGGTAACTTTCCTTCCAAAATCTTTTGTGTCAGTGGAGATTCACCTAAAATGTATCTAGCTACTTTTGGTTTTATATCATTGTTTAGTGTTTTTATCATTTCCTTTATCTTCTTACTTATAAATCATTTCATATGCATGAACTAACATATCCTTACCCAATCTTTCAGTTGAATTTATATTATCTCTCAAAGTAACTTTTTAGGCGATAAGTTGATCATTAACTCAAATCAATTTTGATTTTTTCATCTCGTTTGTTTTGCTATAAATTTAACTTACACTGTTCTATTATTAATTTGTTTTATTGAAAATTTAAAGCGTAAAATAAAGAATTTAATCTATTATTCTCAAGTTATATCGGTAAATGTTGAACATTCCTAGTATCTGTCACCATACATAATCCCAATATTGCCATTAATGTTGGATTCTTGACCTTTCCTAGATAATATTTTTTTTGAGTTGAAATCCGTACTTCCGGTTTTCCTATTGTATCCGCTTGAATTCATTGCTAACCATTAATCCCACAAATTGGCAAAATAACATTCACAACATTCTGAGAGTTCACTGTTGGAGATCTCTACATATTTCATATAATGATCTATTATCCACTCCCGATCTAGTCGTCATAATTTGAAAAAAAAAATTATTTAAAAAAAACTTTCCTCACACATGACGCCAAAAATGATAAGGGATTTTCTTTATTATTAGAAAACAAAATAAGACTAAAATGATCAAGAGTAGTTATATTTAGTGGTGGCAAACAAGTAGATCCACGACCCACCATACCCATTTAACAATTTTAAACAGGTTGCAGGTCTGGCAGGTTGCAGGTTTGGTAGGTTACAGGTCTGGCAGGTTACTGCTTATGCAGGTCTAACAGGTTGCAGGTCTGGCAGGTAAACCCACGCAGATTACCCACCAGAAGACCCATTTAAACCTTATCAAGTAATTTATAATATTATTTAAAATTAGTTTTAATGTGTCAATTAAATCGAATTTCAATAATTGAGATATTTATAATATAAACAAAATAATTATGCTATTTATTGTATTTTAATTTAAAAATTATATTATTTAAATTGAAATTCAATAATCAACGTATGCGTATCGTAGAAATTTAAAAATTATATTATTTATATTGTTTTAAGTTTTAAAATGGCTTCAAAACGTAGAAATACTAATGCTCACCCACCCGCTAATGTAGATATCAATACCGATGATGATTTTCCTAGAGACTCTCCTCACATTGACACACTCTCCTCCTATGAAAGTAATCGTCGAAGTAGTAGTGGTGGATCGAAGTCTCGTAAGAAAACATCTTGGATTTGGGAGCACTTTAATGCATCAGATGATAATATCTCTGCTATTTAAACAGGTATAACAGGTTGCAGGTCTGCAGGTTGTAGGTCTGACAGGTTACTGCTTATGCAGGTCTAACAGGTAAACATGTCTAATAGGTTGCAGGTCTGGCAGGTTGCAGATCTGGCAGGTTGCAGGTCTGACAGACCAGGTCTGCAGGTACCCATTTAAATTCTAACAGATTTCCACTTATTTCTGGCAGGTCCATACCCATTTGCCACCCCTAGTTATATTAATCAATCAAACCTCTCTTGCTATAATGACTGAGAATCATATTTATAGTAAAATTTAACACTAAAGTATAGGAATAAATGACACGTATATGTTATGACACGTATGAGACATCTATTAAAACATATTATAAACGATTTCTATATTATCCTTTAACTTCCATGAGGTAATATAGTAATATACATCATCTTCCATAAATATCTGAATATCTCTAAGTTATTTATATATTCAATTCTATATTATTGGTGTTACGCTATGCATTGTTAATTCTCTTATATGACTTTATTGGTTTATCATTTTATTGACACACCTGGCTAAGTCTTTTACCGATGCTTATATTTATAAATCAATAACTTTATTTTTCCAATTCCTTATGTCTTCTATCAATATCATATGTTCCTGGAATAATTAATATCGTCGACCCTAATATTGAAGCTTTCCTCATAATATGAATCTGTACATTTCTCGTAAAAGAACGACATATAATTTTATTAGTTCGATATTTGACCACTATTACCGATAAGGGTCGAACCCTTGAAGAATCGAAGTCATACTAAATAACAAGATTACTATGAAGATAGCTAATTATCCTCTAACATAAAGTTATAGAAGATGCTCAGATTTAGTTTGAGAAAGAGTTAATGGTCAAAAGGAGAGCAACGGACTATGCTCAGTCCCGACTAGACGAGTAGACAAAAAATAACCAATGAACTAAAGATAATCAAAGCCCTATGAGATATGGAAACTTTTAAGGGTAAGATCCGTCAATCAGAATGAAAAATCTCAGCATAGACAGTTACAACAACAATAGCTCATCTATTAAAGGTTTTCAAGTACACGCCTATATGGATTGAGATCCAAATATGAGTTGCAAGGTTTACATGTGGATAAGGCTTCTACCACTCATTACATGAGAGGCTCATTCTTTATGAATTTAAGAAGCTTACCATTATCAACGAGGTTATGCATTTCTTTTCTTCAAGGTTTTGCATCCTTTTAAATTATGATCAATATCATTATGTTAGTTGTTTGCATTTATCTATTCTTGTGAGGCCCATATTCGTTGAAGACATACGTCTTACATTAATTGCAATTTTTGAAATTGTCCTTTATGTTAACAAAACTTTTTATATAATATTTTTTACGATTTCATAAGCTATTGTTTGCAATGGATGATGTACTCCTTGTCTTTTCAGATTATCATACTCCTAAAATATTATCAGAATATTGTCCATAGTACTTCAAAATTTTAAATTGGGTGTGTGCGACAACTGATTGAACTATACTAAAACATTACCATAGAAGGTCATAGAGAAGGCTAAAAATGACCCATCACTTTTATCTGATCCTAATATTTCATTTCAGGGGCGGATCCAGGATTAGAATTTAGGGTGTGCCAAAAAAATATTTTAGAGTGGTCAAAGTTTTGAACCCATGACCTCAAGTCATGAAACTAAACACTTCTACCACTATACCAAACTTATTTTTAGAATTTGGGGTGGTCCATGACATACATGGCCACCCCCTAGATCCGTCACTGTCTCATTTCAAACTTGCTCGATATGAGTCTCACGACCACTAGTCTTATCGTCCCTATCTATTTTGTATTGATTAATTTTTCGAGATAAATATTCAACTAATATATCTGGTACTAATGGGGATGCGACATGATTGTACCCTGTGTTGTGCTTCCCTCATCTAGAGTAGCGATAGTTTAGCATACATGAGATTTATAGATTGATCGAGGGATATGCCGATGGTATTGCCAATGCAATTTGAAGTTCACTAAGGGTGTTTCTGTCAAGGGAAAATATAACAAATAATCTGCCAAGTAGTAATTATATTAATCGGGGTGGAAGATAAGGATTTTTACATGATTGCAATCTTATTTATACTATTTACAAACCAGTTTCACTTTCCTACTAATTATATAATTCCATGAATTTTGATCGTGGACCTGTATTTATTACATAATTACATTAATTTTGATTATGGACCTGTAATTATGATAATATACCTATAATCATGGTCAATACTCAACTCGTGGTACGTTACATGGGTCGTTTAGTCAAGAATACCATTAATAAGTGTTGCCTATTTTATTATATATTTATTAGTTGTTGCTGATGACTAAGATTTATAGGTGTTGGTGGATGCGTTGTTATTCTTTGACGGACCTCGATCTGCCTGTTATTTATTGTATGTGGCCTCTGCTCGGTGAAGCCTCTACTAGGTTTCTTTAATTTTCAAGCAAACCTCGATCAGGTTTTGCTGATCTTTTCGTATGACTTCTGCTAGTTGCTTTTCATAAGATGGCATCGACATCTCTCGGTTGGTCCTCAACGCGGTTGTTAGTGATGATCTTGCCCGATGGTTTGTAGGCTATCTTATTATGATGTTGATACGCCTCGGTTTGACCTCGATCCTTTGCTACTGAGTGTTTCGTAGGTGTATTGCTCATGGGTCACCTTGATTTCGCACAATAAACCCCTCATCTTGGTCTTGCTTATGTCCTTATATTATTTTCATCTGCTCTGATTTTGCTTGATCTATCAACTTGGTGAAGGCGTCCTCATTAACGCTCTCCATAGTCCATGAATTATATTTTTTTAAAGATAATCAATGGAATAATAGTTTGTGAGGAAGAGTAAATGGTAAAATAATTGAATCACCATTTTATTACGTGGGCCATGTAGTTGATTATTTCTGACAACAAATTGATTGTTTACCAACACCAGAGTGATAGGTGGAGGTCATAAGACGGCGCGTGAGATATGAGATATGACAGTTGTGACACATGAAGTCGCTTTGATGGTTTATAGTGCTTCGAATATGAGGAAACATGCTACTTTAATTAATATGTGTGAACACTAGTGTCCTATCACGCGTGGGTTGGAGAACCGATTTTGGTGTAAACCTATTTTCTTAATCTTGCAAGTCATTAATCTTAGTAGTATTTTATTTTCAGAGATAAGAAAACTACTTTTTATTTTATTTTTCGGGAGCCAAAGTTTTCACCACCGTTGTTCGTCGCAAATTTTGATGGTAAATAAAATGTATGCTTAAAACCTAACTTTGTGTAAATCTTGTTTGATTATAGTGATAGTCGCATCGTATCGGGGCTATCATTGACATGATTTCGATATGTTTGCCAGAATCTAATTTGGTGCTGGGGAAACCCATACTTGGTAGCCCTGGTCGAGGCGAGTTATCCCAACTAATTGCTTGCTCTGATAAGTTCTATTGGGTCATTTCAATTGTTTTAATGATCCTGATGGCACCAAAACAGGATGGTAAAAAGAAGGAGAAGGAAGACGGTATCGTCGATGACGGTATATAATTAGAGTATGAAAATCCCACCTTCTTGGATGAGTACTTCACGATTAACCCCTAAATATGGGCACTTACCGGAGGATGGTCTCCAAGAATTTAGGGTTAGATACAATATCCCTACCGATGTTATAGTGTGAGTGTCAGTGCCCGGGGAGCAGCCTTATCATGCAAGAGAAAATGATACCTGCCGGTATACCATCATTTTTTACTAGGGGTTACGATTTTCATTGCCTTCTTTGATTTGCGATTTCTTTAGCTCCCTAAAAATATGCCCTACGTAATTAATCACCAATGGGTGGAGGGTGTTGTTGAGTGTAATATTAAGTTCCCAATTGTTAGACATTCCCGTATGTTTGGCGGACCTTCTTGTTATACTTGATGTGACCAAATTAGCAAAGTCCCATTTCTACACGCAATTTTGTGGGGTAAGGATAATAGTAGAATTACTCATGTGAGATAAAAATTAGAAATACACATTTGTGTTCGTATCAGGGAATTGGGAACAGAAAAGTGTCATAATGAACCTCTAACTGGAAAAATTATGGGAGGCTAAGTGTAAAAATGACACATTATATAGTTTTTGGCTCATGTAACCCATTTTCACTGTTAGTTAAAAGGTTTTTATGTTTGGAGGTGAAAAAAAGCACCAGGTATGGTGCAAGAAAGGTTTACTAGAGGGTAATGTAAACATATTTACCAGGTTGTCAGCATTGGCCAACACAACATGGGTTTATGAGGCTTTACGATTATTTACGCACATGAATTATTTAGGATCCGGGACGTGGCATGTACTAGAGTTTAAAATTACAGAAGACGGGATGGTAAAGATGGCTAGTAGTGGGGACGTGACGACAACATAACGATTGTGGGCTCTGATGGAGAAAATGTATCATGATCGTAACAGTGCGGATATTGGGTTTGCAGTGGCCCAGAGTCGTAAGGATAAGGATGCGAGGATGTGTCACCCCCATGAGGATACAGTGAAAGGGAGGATGAGATGCTGATAATTCAAGATGTTGAGGATTGTAGCTAACAAAAAGATAGTGATGTGAAATCCGGGGAGGAAGTAGCGAATGAGCGCGATTGTCTATCTCGTAAAAATGACAAGGAAACCAAGAAGAAAAAAATTTCTCGGAAAATAAATTGATTTGTTTTGAATTTTGTTTCGTTATCTCAACAGAAACTGAGTTTGGTAGATCAAGAGAAGAAACTGAAGCCAATGTGCCAGAGAACAATTGTGTTGAGGTGTCGGTCCCTAATGCGGAGCAGAAAAAATGGAAGGCGCCTGAGGTGATAGTGTTGGATGAGGCAAGAGAGGATGGTCGATCACAATAGACCGGGAAAATCAGTTTTGTACCGGAGAAGAATAAAAAAATACTATAAGAAATAACGCGTCGGATAGAGAAATAATGCGTAGTTGTGACTGGTGGCTGACCACCTTGTGCTCCTACTTCAACGTTGTTTGCACCCAGAATCTCCGGATTGATGGAAATGTCATGAGGCACCTAGATTTGCTCGTCCACCTAATCCATCATAGTCCTCTGATGGTCCGTCACCTCGCTTCACTCCGAAACATCCCTTTCAATCTCAACTCGTGTTACTACCATGCTTCAAACAATCTCACTACTGTGTGTTTGTTTAGATGTTCCCACAGACGACCCTAATTTGTTTTAAAGATAATATATAACAAAAAACTTTCCAAGTAGTAATTTTATTAATCGGGGAATAAAATATGGATTTTTACATGATCGCAATCCTATTTATATTATTTACAAAGAAATTTCACTTTCCCACTAATTACATAATTCCACTAATTTTGGTCGTAGACTTGTATTTGTTACATAATTCCACTAATTTTGATCATGGACCTATATTTATGATAATTGACCTATTATAATGGTCATTACTCAAGTTATGGTACGTTACGTGGATCGTCTAGTCAACAATCCCCTTAATAAGTGTTGACCTCTTTTATGATATTTTTCTTAGTCGTTGGTGATGACTAAGATTTACTGGCGTCGTTCATTGATGTGCCTCGCTCCGCCTGCTATTCATTGTATGTGGCATCTTCTAGGTTTTTTTTATTGATTAGGCAAAACTCGATCAGGTTTTTTTGATCTTTTCGTATGACTTCTTCTTGGTTGCTTTTCATAAGATGGCATCGACGTCCCTCGGTTGGGCTTCAACACGGTTGCTAGTGATGATCTTGCCCGATATTTTGAAGACTGTCTTAATTCGAAGTAGATACCCCTAGGTTTGGCCTCGACCCTTTGCTACTGAGTGTTGCGTATGTGTATTTCTTACGGGTCACCTCGGTTTCGCACAAGAAACCCCTCAGTTTGGTGTAGCTTATGTTTCCATATTATTTTCGTATGCTTGGACTTTGCTTGATTTATCAACTTGGTGAACACGTCCTCATCAGTTTCAAATCTAAATGAAGGGTTTGACGGGACTGTTAGATAGCTCAGCATGGGCTTTATTACTATGTTATTGGGATCATGCTAGATTGATTTATTATTGGGGATGATGATTAATATGAGTTCAACTCATTAAATGTGAACGATAGAGGCTACACTTGATAAGGGTGAGAATTGTCCGGACTACGGTCGGATCGGTGAATTATATGGTTAATTTGGCTTCATATAAGTCTTGTAAAATATGCCTATCAAATGTGTGATGTTGTGGGTATTTTGTTTAATAAGTAGTATATATGGTTGATGTTAGTGAAATAATTGAGGGAAATAGCCTCAAATGGACCATTAATGTAGGATTTATGCTTACTATCACTAATCTATAAAGAGACCCCCCTTTATGGAAAATGGTGAATATTTATTACTTTATTCATATTTTTTGTCAACTTTTCTCTCTAGTTTTCTCGTGTTTCTCTATCTAGATAATTACTCATAGAAATATTCTAGACTCGTAATCCCTCTTCAAAAAATCTTTAGAACTATCAACACTAATGATATTTTCTCCTACATAAGGACCCACTTTCAGATCTACCTTTAAAGTGTCTAAACATCAATACCTCCTCTATGGGAAAATAATCGATGTTCTCTCGGTGTGGTCAGAAATTGGAGGGGGATGATAGTATCGTCGTATTAAGGAGATTGAAGAATAATCACTTTCATTAGAGTCATCTTGACAAGAATGATGTGAGATTTTTTAATACGACCCTTGATTTCTCTCTTCCTGGAAGCAAAATCAATTGATAAAGATTTTTTAAGGCCCTTACCGTCTGTTTGAAAACATGGAGTTTCTTTGCATAATTTTAATGCAGATTTTTCATGTACTATTTGATCACTATATGTCTAAAACTAGATTTACGATATCATCAACGTTTCGAACGACGGGCTCTGTTGGTGAACAATTACTATGGTAGAATGTTAGGTTTATATTTTTCAAAGGCTGTAATCAAAGGCTGTAAAATATGGGTTATAAATGTATTTTAAATTTTATGAGAATCTTCGTTCCTATTGATTTTACCAACGAAGAGCTTGAAATTTATACGATTGAGGTATACGAGCCAAGATAATATGTGTAGAATAATTATGGTTTATTTATAGAGTAAATATATAGCCGAAAGGTGATTGATGATTTATAATGATAGAAGTGTGATCATAGGCTCTTCAGATGGAGTTTGTATTTATAAAATTTGAATACATGGGACCATGACCCTTGAAACAAGTTAGAATAATTGATATGCATATTATATTTCTAAACTAGAGTATAATAATATTAAATTTTGACATATTTTTTCCTTAACTCATAGGGAAAAGGTTTATTGTCTTTAATTCAAACTTATACTTAATTGAAACGATCACGTGCTATTAATTAACTTTTCCTTATATTGATTAATGTTAGACTACATATTTAATTTATCAAAATATGTGGCTAAGTAATTTAATTCCTCAATTGTAGATAAATCATTATTAAAAGGACTCCATTGATTAAAATCTGAAACATGTGAGATTACAACGAGATAATATAGTAATAATTAAACATATGCACCTACATTATTATGAAAATATTATGATTTATCCAAGATCTCATGAGGACAATGGATGAAAACATATGGATTAAAATATTATAATTTTATTTTATATAAAAAATGTTTAGATGATCAACCCAAGATTTGATCCCCACGTTAGAACATCTTTATTGAGATGGATCGTCATATGCTTAATGATCCATTAGTTATTGTCAGTAATAGTACGATTAATAAGTAATAACATAAATAAGTAATATATGAAAACCTCTTACGAAGGTAATTATATAGATACAGTTCAGAATTAATTTTTTTAAAAATGAATTCAATTATTGACAACATAAGACTACTATAAGTTTATACACTAATTTTGAATAAAAAATAGTCAAAGATTGTGGTTTTTTATCACAATAATTAATCAAGAAGGTATGGTAATTATTAATATACTCAATGTAAATAATAATAGAAATAAAACTTAAACATGCCATTTATCACTAATTTTAAAAAATGATTCATGCATTTCTCTATTGCCTCTAAATAAGAGAAATACATAGAATAAAATTTGCTCTTTCTAATTAAGATTTAATTCCAATCCAATGGCATGGATAATTTTATTTATTCTTATATTATACAACTAAAAAAATCCAAAATTGAAGGTGGTCGTAAGACCAGAACCAAAAGATATAGCCAAGACCCAATAACCATCTCGAGTAATTTAAGAATTTTATGATGAGCTTTAATGATGACGATAAGATGTCGTGCAGAGATGTTTCACAAACTTTCAAGGATATCACCTTGAAGTGGTATAATATATTACCGCAAGGACCAATCAAGAATTTTGAAATGTTTTGGATGACATTCCGAAGGAAACTCGTGGGAAGCAAAGAACTTAAGGGAAATTGAGATACGATTATCCATTGTTGGTAACACCCTAATGAATATTTAAAAGATTATACCTAACGCTTTGTGAAAACTAAAGATGGGTTGGTCTACAGATTTGAACAGGTAGTTATAGCTGCACTCAGACAAGGGATGTTAGCTGGTGAGTTGGTTGATTGAATGACACGAAAGAAGGAAATGACTTAGAGTGGTTTATTGAATCAAGTTGGAAAGTAAATAACTGTGAATGAGACTTAGAGATTGATACAGTCTCATCAATATAGACCTACCCCTTCAACCCCTGTTCTACAGGCTAGTAGCCAGTCACAAGCTACGGTTAGCAATCTTCCGAGGGATTCTGGGCAGGGTTCTCATCGGCCAAGACCAAGAAAGTCTAGTCGAGGGAAAAAGTCTAGGCCAAAAGGGAATTAGTGGGTCCAACCTAGTTATTTCACAGAGCTGATTGAAAATATTGCAAACATATATGACATGTTAAAGAATTTTGTGCATTTCCGAAGGCCTGCACCTATCCAAACTCCGAGGGAAAATCAAAATACCCGATTATGTAAATACCATAACGATGTAGGACACTATACTGAAGATTGTATTGCTTTAAAGAATGAGATACAATCATTAATTGAAAATGGGAAATTAACCACTTTTGTTAAGTTACAAGTGGGTAATAGATAAATGAGCAAAACATCACAGCCTAGCACAAGTAGAGCTCTGACACCTTCACCTGATGTCCGACGGTAAGCTGCCGAAGCTCCTAAACAAGAAATTACAATAGTGATTATTTAGAAATTTTATGTGGATTTGGAATACTTGGATCCCGATCCGGATAAGGGTCGAGTGAATATGGTGACTGAGAATAGTGGAAAGGTTTCCAAGTTGTCTCAATTCTTGGAGTCGTTAACCATATTCCGGGGAGACATAATGACAATGCCTTCAAGCTATTCTAGGAAAAGGCATGTAGATAACTTAATCACTCAATTAGAAGGGAAGATGTCTTCTCATTTATACCAGATGCCTTCTCCCTTCATATTTTTTGACGAAAATGATTTTAGGAATGTTGTAGGCCTGCATAAAGACGTTGTGATAATAAGTGCATCTATTGAGGGAAAAAAATTTCGACTAATCCTAGTTGACAAAGGTAGCTTAGCTAATGTCATATTTATGTCTACCTATAAACAAATGAAAAACCCATATGTTATTCTCTAATAAAATGAAACTAGAATATGATTTACATGTAACTCGGCTGATGTTATTAGGGAATTCGAAATGGAGGAAATTCTTAGCAAAAGACAGTTTAAAAAAATGGTCGGAGTATTATTTGTGGTGGTGGACCCCTTATAATGCCATCTTCGGTAGATCTTGGATATCAAGGATTCATGTAGTTTCCTTAATAGCTTATCAATGTTTAAAATACGTAATTTGAGGCCAAGTAAGATGGTTCGGATCAACCAAAAAGTAGTTAGGGAATGTTATGTCAGTACTCTTGATCTAAAGTCCTGGAGAATGTGGCAATAAAAAAGAAATAATAATTACTTAAGTCATCCTAGGATCCGAACAATATAGATTATCCAAAAGAGACTCATAGTGCATTGGTTGCTATCGAAGAGGTTGAGGTATGTAGCTTAGTCGACCGGAAGAGTGTTAGAATTGTCTTTCTTATCTAAGAATTTGGATGTGTTTTCCTGGTGTAATGAAGATGTGAAAGGTGTACCAGCTAGTGTCATAAGTCATAATTTGTCTATGTGATCTGATGCAGGCCCGGTAATATGAAAAATGATATATTTTTCCAAAGAGAAATTTAAAGCCATTGTTAAAGAGGTTGACAGGTTAACAAAGGTGGGGTACATTCGCGAGTCTAAGTATCCATTATGGATAGACCAATTGGTGGATTCCATTTTGGGAAATAAATTATTGTATTTATAAATTCCTTTGTTGGGTATAATCATATACAAATAGATGTGAAGTACTATGATCATACCATGTTTATCGCTGAGAGGGGGCTACACTATTACAAAGTAATTCCATTCAGTTTAAAGAATGGTGGGGATACTTACCAGAGCTTAGTCAGTAAATGATTTGCCAATCAGATTGGGACACATGTAGAAGTTTATATTGATGATATGATGTGAAAAGTCCAAATGTTGACCTCAAAGAAACTCTATGTAATTTGGAAGCTATCAATTTAAAGTTAAATTTAGAAAAGTGTACTTTTGGAGTGCGGTCTGGGAAATTTTTGGGGTACATAATTAATAAAAAAGGATCTAGACTAACCTAGCACAAGTAAGTGCATGATTAGATATGGACCATCCTCAGTCCATAGAAGAAGTTCAAGTATTAACAGGAAGGTTGACAACTTTGAATAGATTTGTTTCAAGATTATCAAATAAATGTGCGTAATTCTTCAAAGTGTTGAGAAATACTGATGAATTAAATTGATCCCTGAACTATGATAAAGTGTTCATTAAAATCAAAAGCCACTTATCTTCGCCTAAAGATCTATTTAAACCGGTCATCGAAGAAATATTTTATGTGTGCTTGGCTGTATCCGATCATATTGTGAGTGCAATAATCCAGGAGGTTGATAATTACCCTCACCCAGTTTATTACGTTGTAAGAGTTTGCTAGATGCTGAGAAAAGATACCTAAAGCTGGAAAAATTGATTTAGCTTTGGTAATAGCATTCAGGAAAATGAGACTTTATTCTCAAGCGCACTTCATCACAACTCAAAATTCTTTTCTACTTAACAGTATGTTACTCCTCGAACAACAACCAAGACACAAGTTGTAGTAGAATTCCTACTGGAGTTCCATTAAAAAAGATCCAATGTGGAATCTTCAATCAATAAGCCTAGGAAATAATGGATAATTTGAACAGATCAAGGATCTATTATGACGGGTTTTCAGGAATGAGTTTGTTTACTCTCCCTCTTTAGAGGCTTAATGTACCAATCTATACGCTTTGGTTTCAAGGAATCAAACAATAAAGCTAAGTACGAAGCAACAACAGCTGGTTTAAGGCTTGATGAAATATGTGGTGCCAAAAGAATCTGACTTATAAGTGATTCACAACTGCTCATACATCAAGCACAGGGACAATCTGAAACAAGAAAAGAATAGTTAGTGAAGTATTTGAAAGTATTAATATAAGTTTCTGTTGGATTTAAATGTGTGAAATATGAAAATGTACCAAGAATTGAGAATTCAATGGCTGACTCTTTTTCCATTATAGCATATTCTGAGGCGTATCCTTGGATTTTGGTACAACAATGCCCCTCTATAACAACGAACCTCGAGATGGAAGTTAAAACTAAAGAAATTCTTCAAATATCTACGATAAACAACCAAGATTGACGGTATAGGATCTAAGAATTCATTACAAAATAAAGCCTTCCCAAAGATACAAGCTTATATAAGAAATTAAAGTTTAAAGCACATGGGTTTTGTAGTTTTGAGAGGAACTATATATAATAAATCTTATAACAAGCCTTTATTATGATGTTTCGGATCCAATGAGTCATAAGTAATTTTATCTGAATTACACGATAAGGAAAGGTCTACCCATTGTGGGTACAAAGCGTTAACTAGTTGGGTCTTATTAGCGGAGTATCATTGGTCATCTATCATGTCATATGCTAAAGATCTAGTTAAAAGATGTGATTATTGCCAGATATTTAGGAATGCAATCCATGTACCAGCATTTCATATGGAGTTAGTATCCGAAGCGTTATCTTTTGATAGATGGGGGCTTAATTTAGTTGGACCCCTTCCAATTGCTTCTGGAGGATGTTGGACTATTATCTTGGTGATTGATTATTTTTTAAAAATGGGTAGAATCCTCACCCCTCTCAAGAACTACTTTCAAATCAGTAATCAAGTTTATCCTTCCCAACATATGTTTTAGATTCAAAATTCATAAACGTATTACGACAGATAATGGCATTCGGTTTGACAACTAGGGCATGCAAGTTTTCTATACATCGAGATGAATTCACTATTTTGATTGGGACTTAAAAGAGATTAAAGGGAACAACTGGCAAATGGCCAAATTACCTACAAAAATTCTTATGATCTTATCAAACTACTCTGCATACAACTACATAAGAATATCTTTTTGCCTTGGTCTATGGGATGGATGCAATAGCACCGATAGAAACTGATATTCCTTCTTTTAGGGTTCAAAATTATTCCGAATAGAAAAATGAGACTACGGTAAGAGCTCAACTAGACTTGATTGAATAAAAAAGAATCAAAGCGCATCCAATAGCGGTTCATTATCAGGGTTTAATGAGAAGAAGGTATGCATCTAAGGTACGAAGTTGAAAATTCCAAATAGGAGATAAGGTTTTAAGAAAAGTATTTTTGCACACCAAAGACAAGAAGTTTGGTAAGTTGGCTCTGAATTGGGTAGGACCATACATTGTGTGTGAAAATATTAAATAAGGAATGTATCGACTAGTTGACCAAAACTGCAGTCCTTTGAGGCAGCCGTGGAATATCGAATATATAAGGTTATATATCGAGTAAATATATATTGTAAATATGTTCTTTGTTTTTGTTCAAACTAAATATTTGAGGATATACTCTTTTGTTGATTCAACGATTGGCCTCACATAGCTTAGCACTATTTATTGTTCTCCTTTAACAATTCAAAGGGAACCCCTTAAAACACCACGACAGTGGCGGTACTTGTAGATTCTGGGAAGTCAGTTTTGAAAGCTTCAAAATCAAAAGTCATTATACCTTCAATTGGGTTAACATCTTTGAGCATGTGGCTTTCAGAGTGAAGTAGTGGAGAAAGAGGATTGGATATTGTAGCTGCTAGAGGTTGAACAATAGGAATTGTTGGAGAAGTAATTTTTTAAGGGAGGACTATCTCCAAACAAGTCAAGGTTTTCTTCCTATTTTTATCTTTATGAACGGAGGATTGATGGAAGCCATTGGACCACTTTACCTTTGCCCACTAATTCAACCTTTTAATGTTGCATTTGCGTCAGCCAAATGATGCAAATAGATTTTGAAAATAGATGATATAAAAGAAGTTAGGGGTAAGTAGCAAAACATTTAAAGAAAATAATTGAAGGTAAAAAATAATTATGAAGAGGCTTACTTATATTCTTCGAAATTCTGGTGAGCTGGCTTGGATTACCCTGGGGGGTGATCTTCTTGCCATTCTCCCACCAACCACTGATGAAAAGGAGCCGAGTCATCTATATTTTATGTACTTCCAGTAGATCATCCACCACTTTGTAGTCGTGCCCCATGTTAAAATAGTAAAATGGATTTGGGAGTTGCGAGATAGTCCTGCAACAGCAACCAACTACTCAATTAGTATCGGAGTCTTAGATAACCTTGAAGCTATGATGCATAAATTTAATGAGAACTAGACGTTCAGACTAGCTTGGCTTGGACACAATCCTACCAAACTAAAGTATCTCATAATCTCAGGTTCCAAATAAAATTGAAGGCCCCAGTTAAGCACGTCGGTGTAAACCACTAAATCCCTAGCACCACATTGTATCGGAGTCTCTTTGGGTTCAGGAAACCTTACTTTAACTGTTTCGGGGTGGTGTGGTTTATTTTCGTTTGAGGGTAATTTTGTGATTTTTGTCTAGAGTTTTGTGAGAGTATTTAATGTTTGGATAGAATGTAGAGGGAGAATTGAGCTGTCTGGTTGTATTTAATTTTCATGACCCTCATTTAATGTAGGTGGTTGGGTATTTATACCCTTTATCTTTTGGGCTATATGGGCTTTCGGGTTGTGTTTTATGGATTCGGGTCGAGTTTAAAGACCCACTAGCTTTTAAGTAAACAAGTAATTAGTCTAATCATGAAGTGATTATGTTTTTAATACTTTAGTTCTGTTCGGATAGTTCAGTAAATGAAAGTTGTCCGAACTGCCCCTGTCCGGTTAAGTGGATGTTGTCCGAATTGCCCCTGTCCGGTTCTCTCAAAGGGTGGTGACAGAATCCGGACTCATCAGTAACCCCTTTTTTAGGTGGTGTTCAAAGGCCTTTGGCAAGACCTAAAAAATAGCATGTAGCTGGTCACAGCCATATCCAAACAGATTCTTGAACTATGTAATAGATTTATCTGAACTGAAAAAGTTCTCAGAAACTAAACGGTTTTTTGCCAGAAATCGTGGGACACGTGTCTCTCTCTGGTTCGCCACACCAACCGCTTTTTCACCTAGAACAGCGCTCCCACTTTCTCCAAAAAGTAACCTCTTCATTTAAGGAGGATGACATCAGCGCCACTCCTTAATCATTGCAACCCTTTCGAATTCTCCTAGGTATCAAAGCATCTTTTTGCGTATTTACTATAAATTATTCACTTCTTTACTGTTTTACCATGTTCTTCATCCTTACTCTGCTAAACTTCAAAGCTTTCTCTAAAAAACAAATACTTTCTTTCGGTGTGAGTTTATGTTCACAGCTAGGAACGCTTTAATCAAAGGTGGGTGGCTTAATTTATCAGAGTTAGAAAATGCCCAAAACGTTGAACGAGAAAGGCGCATTGCTGCAGGCCTCCCCGTTTCCCCTGTTGACAAACCAGAAACACCAAGCACAGAGCCTGACCATGGCTCTTCTTCAACCAAAAGCGTTAAACATAGGAGGTTGTTCCAAACCAACCTTTCACCAATTGTTTCAGGCTCGTCGGTTCAGGAATCAGATCCTACTGTTGAACCAGGACAAGAAGTCACCAGTTTTAAGAAGCCTTGTCCATTTATTACCATGGGATCAGATGCGAATGTCTCCTCAGAGAAGTTAGTAGATCAGAGAAGAGGCCGCTTGGTAAAAGGGCAAACTCTAAAAGGTACGCCTTCCAAATCAGGGGCCAAAGATAGCAATACGGGGTCAGAGGCACCCAACAAAATTCCTAAGGACAAGCTGTCCGGACCGGAGGCATCTAGTTCAAGTCTCTGAAAAGAAACCACTGCATCTGAGCCCCAGCCGGAGGTCAGAGTACAAGAAACCAGTGAAACCCAACAGTCCGGAGGGCATGCTGAGCCAACCTCTAACTCCCCTCTCCCAAAAAAAACTGAAAACCCCTCCCTGGTAATGGAAGAAGTGATGGAGGATTCTATTGAAGAGGCTCCGTTTGAGTCCGAAGTCTCCGGGCAAACAAGTGAGACTGTTGCTGCCAAGAAGGATAAAGGCAAAGAGAAACTATGCTTAAGGCATCCAGATTTGCCGGAGGTCCTTGTGGGAAAAGTGGGACCTTGTTTCCATAAGGTAAGCGTTAAATATTTGATAGCTTTTAAAAAACTTAACTATGCCTTCATCCACACAGCCGAACTGGGTCGAATGCGAACAAAGTGGGGAATCCTAGAGAACGTCAAAATAAGGATTCCAGTGGACCCTGAAACACCGATGGACTGCAAGCTCAGTGAAATAGTTTTCTTCATTGAGCTCTTCAACTGGGGACTAAGGTTTCCCTTAGACCCGGAGATAGTCAAGTACTCTCATCTCATCAAACTTTTCCCAAGTCAACTGAGCCCCAATGCCTGGTACACTTTCATGGCCTGTATCATGGCCTCCAGGCTGTCCGGAATTCCTCTCCCAATGGAGCAGTCTGCAGCTGTGGCCAGGCTCTGCAGAAACCACCATATTCCCTTCTTTCACTTCAACATGGGTGATAATTACAAAACAGTGGACGATTTGCTCGAGTCGGAGAGAAATTGGAAGACTCGCTTCTTGTTTGTGAGTGGTGCCTGGAAGAATGGGAGGAAGATTAAAGCCGATGCCAACCCGAGCCTCCTTACCAGCAGATGGCGAAGCGATGGTAAGAATCCCATCTCACATTCCCATCTTTATTTTTCACAAATTTGTTTATCTGACTTGTATTTTCTTTCTTTTTTGTTTCTTGACAGTGCTGCCTAAAGACTTCAATGACTACTTGAAGGCCGAGCAGACCACTTGCACCAAGCTAAATTCTTGGGCTACTGAGAAGTGGGGGAATTGTTCCCACAATGCCTTTACCGGAGGCAATCTATAAAGGTCTTACCTCTGGAGTACCACTGACCGGAGGGACTTATCCTGGGAGGAACTTACCACCCCACCCCCTTCGGAAGTAGTCCTCAAAAGAACACACGCGCCAGACGGGGCATTGTATCTGTCTCGTAGAGCCAATGCCCCAAGTAAGATGAAGGGCAAGAAAGGTAAGGGCAAGCAGAGTGCAGTTGAAGCCAATCCCACCGAAGCGAAGGAAAATGCTCCAACAAACCAAGAGGGGCCAGTTTAAGGACAGATTGATGCTGCTCTTCTAGAAGTAGTGGAGCATGAAAGTACTAGGGAAGGGGCAGGATCTCCAAAACATCCAAGGGTTCCTAAGAGAGATAGGAAACGGGGGGTGGAGAGCAAGGATAGAGGCCAAGAAGAAAAAGACCTCCAAAGGTGATGAGATTTCTCTCCGGCCTTCGGAGCCCCTTCCTCCTGTTGATCCTACAAACCCAACTCAAGCAGAAGGTATCCCTAGTGACTTCCGAGCCGGAGGGGGTGCAAGAGGGGATATCAACATTGATGGTGTTGATATTAGTGGTCTTGAAGAAATTGGTCTTTACTTCGAAAACCTCCCTAAGGATGATTTTGCTGGACCTTACCTCCCTCCGAGTACTTCGAACATCGTTACCTCCCTCCGAGTACTTCGAACATCGTTACCTCCCTCCGAGTACTTCGAACATCGTTACCTTCAACGGTAAGTCTTTCTCTGTCTCAAGTGAAAGAGATGTTATAACTCACTCTATATTGAGTAATATTCAGCCAATGCTTAGTTTGGAGAAACAAGTGCGAGGTCAATCAGCTATTATTAATGCCCTTACTTCTGACAAAGAGAAATTGTCCGGTGACCTCCGCATTGCCAACCAAAATGTTGATGTTTTGAAGAGGGAGAATGAGGAGTTAAAGAAGAACCAGGAGGGTTGGGTCACAAAGGTAGCTACTTTAGAAGATACTATCAAAGAAATCTGAACAAAGCAATCTGAGTTGGAGAAAGACCTCTCTTCTTTGAAAGAGTAGGTGGAGGCTAAGGACATGGTCATTCATACTTTGACCAATGACAAGATTTCGCTCGAGGACTCGGTGGCTAAGGCTGCACAAGAAAAAACTGATTTGCTAAGAGAGCAGGAAGCAAAAATCCAAGCTAGGATTGATGCTTATACCAACCAAGTGATAGACACTCATGAAGAAATGTATGCCAAAGTGAAGTCGGACATGGTCTTGCTCTTTCACGAGATGTTTTCGAAGAGGAATCTGGGAGATTTATGGACTTATGTAGAGTACGAAGACCTTCCCTTTCACACGATGGCTGATGGAGACAAGCATGATTACTCCAGTGGCGACTCATCCGATGAAGAAGAGAACACCCGGGAGAGTCCAGGTGAGGGATATGATGACCTCAAGAAGAAGAAAACAAGTGAGGCTGAGCCATATTCCAAGGCTCAGTCTTAGAGTATCAATTATCTTTTCACTTTTGTTTTGATTGAACCAAAGTCCTTGGATGGCCAAGGAATTTTTTGTAACTGTGTGCGGTCCTTGTCCGGATAAATCTTTTTGTTTTGACAATTTAAAGTCCTTGGATAGCCAAGGCACTTCGTATGTTTCACTGGGTATCTTTATTTCGCACAGCTCTTGCATTTTTTCATAGTTTTTCAATTATGGTGGCTAATGTTTAAACAGCCTTTAGTTATTTCATAATCATTCTAAAGTGAGAGTGTTTAATTTCTCCGATGACAAATGTTCAAGTAGTCATCACTCCTTTAATTTAATCCCGCCTATGTTCAAATAATAATTTCACAAGAAACTATTTAAGAAAAAACACTCTTAATCTTTAAGAAGGCATCGAATTTCATAAAACAAACTCGGACACCTTATTAAAACCTCCCCGCGCCACCAGGGTAGGAAAGAGTATGCCCCCAAATATTTACATGAATTTTTAAACAAGTAAATATTTACATAGTTTCTATTCCAAGTACATCCGTAGGTGTTCAATATTCCAGGGGTGATTCAAAATCCTTCCATCTTTGTCTTGGAGCCGGTATGTCCCAGGCTTAAGCTTTTCAATGATCACATAGGGTCCTTCCCAAGTTGGAGCCAACTTACCGAACTGCTTCTCTTTAGTATGTAGGAAGACGTTTCTTAATACCTTATCCCCCGGTTGAAAATCCCTTCTCTTGATTTTAGAAGCGAACCTGCTTCCCATCAAACCTTGATAGTGTACATATCTAAGGTGAGCCTTAACTCTTCTTTCCTCTATTAAGTCAAGTTGGCTTCTGATAGCCACCTCGTTAGCGTGTTCGGAGAAATTATGAACTCGAAATGAAGGAAGCGTAGCCTCTATGGGAGCTATGGCATCCATCCCATAGACCAAGGCAAAAGGAGACTCTTGTGTTGCAGCCCCAGGTGTAGTCCGGTAAGCCTACAAAAATTCTTGCAAATAACTTGGCCACTTTCCAGCAGCTCCTTCTAGATTCTTCTTTAGACCGGACAGTATTGTCCTGTTGGCTACTTCGACCTGACCATTTGCTTGCGGGTGGAAAGGGGAAAAGAAGCAATGTTGTATACCTCTGGAGGCACAGAAACTCTGGATTTCCTTGTTGTTGAATTGTGGTCCATTGTCTGTTGTTATTTTTTGTGGAATTCCAAATCTGCAGGAGATATTGGATAAAATGAATTTTATAACAGCTTTTGACGTACTCCACGCTGTATCCCTTGCTCACTTATCACATACCCCTGGAATTTTCCGGACTGTACTCCAAAGATACACTTTTCTGGGTTTAATTTCAAATTTACTTTCACCAAGTTGGCAAAATTTTCTTGGAGATGTGTCAAGTGTAACTCTTCATCTACACTTTTCACCATCATATCGTCGATGTATACTTCTATGTTTCTTCCAATTTGATCAGCAAAATCTTTGTTTACCAACCTTTGATTAGTAGCCCCAGCATTTTTTAACCCAAATGGCATCACCTTGTAAAAATGAAGGCCCCTATCAGTGACAAACGTAGTATGCTCCTGATCATTCGGATCTACTTGAATCTGATTGTACCCGGAGAAGGCATCCATTAAAGACAGCAGCTTGTTCCCAGATGTAGAATCCACCAACTGATCAATCCGGGGAACTGGGTATAAATCCTTTGGGCAAACTCTGTTGAGATCTGTAAAATCGATACACATATGCCACTTGCCATTTTTCTTTTTTACCAATACCGGATTGGCTGTCCATAAAGGATACTGAGACTCCTTTATGTGCCCCATTTTGGTAAGCCTCTCCACTTCTTGAACTATGATATCAGCCTTTTCCTTAGAAAAAGCTGTTCTCTTTTGTACCACAGGTGCTATGTCTCTTCGGATGGACACTTGGTGTGATATGATATCTGCTGGTACTCCAGTAATATCAGCATTGCACCAAGCAAAAACATGCTGATGGTCTTTTAGGAACTTCAACATTTTACCTTTTAACTCTGATGTCATTTTGGACCCTATCTTAACATTTTTTCCTTCAGCCAAAGAATGTGTTTCAAGTTCTTCAATCGGTATTAAAACTCCAAGGTTCTCTCTGGGGTCATCAATTTCACCCTCACCCCCAGAAAGCCCCTCAAACTGCTATTCCTCATTGATGCGAACTGCCCCCAACGTCCGAGGAGCCAGTGCTGTCGCATAACACTCTCTTGCTATCTTTTGGCTGCTCCGAACAACTCCCACTTGTCTTTGCACAGCGTATTTCAAACATTGGTGGACTGTTGAGGCCACTGCATGCATCATGGAGAGCCAAGACCTCCCCAAAATAGCATTATAACAAATGGGACAATCCACTATGACAAACAATATTCTAACCATCTTCTTAAAAGGGCCCTTGCCCAACAAAACTTCCTCCTCGAACTCCCCGATCACATCTGCTGAGCTTCCAGTGAAACCCATAATTGACCTGTTCGAACGTTGAATTACTACTGGATTTTTCATCTTTTTGTAGGAAGTTAAAAAGAGGATATTGGCTGAACTCCCAGTGTCCACCAAAATTCGTCTTGTATCATTGCCTCCGATGAATGCTCCTATGACAACAGCATCTTCATGAGAACCAGCTATATCCCTCGGGTCATCCTCATAAAAAACAATGAAGGGAAATGGAATATGCGATTGATAGGAAGTCATGCCTCCCTCCAGTTGGGTAGCTAAAGTATGAACATGCCTCTTTCTCGAAGAAGCAGTGGGTGCTGTCATGGTATCCCCTCCGAAAATTGTGAGTGATTCAAAAAGGTTAATAAGCCCGGACACCGTCTTGCAACGTTCCTTAATGGCACCCACTCTATTTCGAGTTGGGTCAGGGTCTAAGTATTCTGACTCTACATCGAATCTCTCGATTATCACCACAGCTCCCTCCGGAGCTGATGTGCCTGCATTGTTTGGACCAACCCGATGAGCGTTATCAGGCCGATTTCCTCCTCTTCTTTTAACATATGCTCCCAACTTTCCCCTTTCAATTAGATTCTGGACTTCTTTCTTTAAAGGAATACAATCCTCGGTGGTATGGCCAGTATCATTATGATACTGAAAGAAACAATTGTTACGGCTCTCTCTAGGAGATTGTAATACAGCCGACCTTCTATAGTGTACTTCTTCCTTCGTTTTCTCATAAATGGTGGTTACGTTTTATTTTAGCTCAGCAAACCACTCCGGTTGAACCCAAGGCCCTCGCTTATTTCCAGATTGTTGACTCTTGGAAGGTGCAACTAGCTGAGACTGAGCTTTGGCTCTGTTATGACCCTGCCCGACCTCCATTGCCTTGTTCCCGGACTGATTTTGGTTTGGGTTTGGTGCAGCCGGAGCAGACCTCACCTGCCTGTGCACCCTAGTTTTCTTTGTTTCATCCACGTTAATTTTCTTCCCAACCTGATTCAGTAGACCTCCCTATGTCATGGCCTTTTTTCTGGTCACTGAATCAGCCAAATTTCCAGGGTTTAAGCCCTGCCTCAGAGAAGCTATTGCTACTTGTTCAAAGCAATCAGCCAACCCATTTTTGGTGTTTACAAAACGACTTATGTATTCTTTTAGAGATTCGTTCGGTTTCTGGGCACAATGGATGATTGTGTCTCCATTGCCCTTCAGCTCCTTACTTCCAACAAACTGTCTCCAGAAGGCCACCCAAAAAGTATCGAAATTTCTGATGCAGTCTTGTGGAAGACTATTGTACCACTTCATACCACTCCCCGTAAAGAACTGGGAGAATTCCCTACGAAGTAGCTTGTCGTCATCATCAAAATTCATCATGAAAATTTTAAATTATTCTAAGTGGTTGTCTGGGTCTTTATTGCCATCGTATTTTTCCATTTTTGTACTATCAAACCTCTTAGGAAGTTTCCCGGACAAGATCTTGGACGACAATGGAGATTGTCTCCAATTCCGGCCACAACTGAAAACGGTATCCTCGTTAGGAGTTGCAAAGATACCTGGCTCATCATGAAAGGCAAAAGGATCCACCAGCATCCGGTCTATGTGTCTCCGGCTGTGATACGACCCTTTGCCTATATGCCTTTTTAATTTTCCATGCCTATCCCTTTTTTCTTGAATACTTCTTAACCAACTTTTGTTTCTTTTTAGATCGGCCCTCATCCCTGTTGGTTGACAAGGATTCTTCAACTCCATCTTCACCCAAGGAGCTACTGGAAGATTCTGAGTCTGAATCAGAGCTCTCCACTGGCTTGGACCGGTGAGACTTTTTGGAGCTAGCATGAGTCTTCTTCGAACTCACATGGGTCTTCGAAGGCTCATGCTCTCTAGGGTTGTAAGTATGGTGAGCAACTGACGCCTTTGATTTCTCTTTTATGACCATCTTTGCCCTCTCTGCCCTTAGAGCTTCTATTTCAACTTTTAACCTATCACGCTCCTCAATGGTATACTCATCATTTTCTCCCACCACTTCAAGCAAAGCTGGTGGTACTTCTGGTGCATCCGGATTCATTCGGACTGGTTTTTTTTTGATGGTTTTGAATGCTAGATTCAGGCACCGTCGTCCTCCCATTGTGGTCGCCAATTTGGTGTGGTTTATTTTCGTTTGAGGGTAATTTTATGATTTTTGTCTAGAGTTTTGTGGAATTTTGAGAGTATTTAATGTTTGGATATAATGTAGAGGGAGAATTGAGCTGCCTGGTTGTATTTAATTTTCATTACCCTCATTTAATGTAGGTGGTTGGGTATTTATACCCTTTATCTTTTGGGCCATATGGGCTTTCGGGTTGTGTTTTATGGATTCGGGTCGAGTTTAAAGACCCACTAGCTTTTAAGTAAACAAGTAATTAGTCTAATCATGAAGTGATTATGTTTTTAATACTTTAGTTCTGTTCGGATAGTTTAGTAAATGAAAGTTGTCCGAACTGCCCCTGTCCGTTTAAGTCGATGTTGTTGTCCGGTTCTCTCAAAGGGTGGTGACAGAATCCGGACTCATCACGAGGAACCTTCACTTAGCTTTAATAGCCTCTAACTCAGGTTCATAAAAATAAACATAGGAAATTTTATATAGATCTATGAGATATTTGAGATTAACCCTTGTAAAGTTGGGCTCGATGCGTCCAACTAGATACGAAAGAAGAGGTTCATTTTTGGTGTGGATAAAAATAGCCTGAGCGTAGGCTAGTAATTTTAAGTGGAGTTTAAAGGTGGTGTAAGGGTGTTTCAAGGTGGTATATGGGTGTTTCAAGGTGGTGAGATAATTAATCAGCTTGGTAGCATTTAATTTTCATTACCAGAAGTTAATGCTGGTGGTTGAGTATTTATAGTGTGATGTTTGGGCCCTTATGGGCTTTCGGGTCAAGTTTAATGGACCCGGGTCATGTTTAAAGGCCCATGAGTTCTAAGCAGGAGGACAGGTAGCTTAGTCAGGAAGTGTTTAGGTTTTTTAGTACTTTTGTCATAGTTCGAACAGCCTTAGGCTCACATTGGTTCGAAGTGATCTGTCCGGTCCAAAAGTTCTGTCCGGTTTTCGGAGAGAATTACACTGATCTGCCCTTCCGGGGAGTATTCTGAATTCGGACTCATCAGGAGCCCTTTTTTTAGTGTTTGAACAAGTGTCCTTGTCAAAGAACTGAAAAATAGTCTGATTATAGGAAGTGGTTTTCAATCCGGAGAGAGTTGTGGGTATACCCGGACAGATTGAACGTTACGAATCCCAAACGGTTTTTGCCAGAGTTAATGGGACACGTGTCACTCTCTGATAGGTTACTCCAGCCGTTTTTTCACCTTGAATTTCGCACCACCTTCTCGAACAAGTTACCTCTTTAATTGTCATTAATGACATCAGCGCCGTTTTTTAATCATTGCCCGACTTTTCGGATTCTCCAAGGAATCAACTCCTTTTCACATTTACTATAAATTCCCATTCACTTTTCACTGTCTTATTATCTCTTTCAAATTTCACTCTGCAATTTCACCCAGAGATTTATCTCTCTAGAATTCGAAACTTCCTTGGCTGTTTATGTTTACAGCAAGAACAACACTGATCAAAGGCGGCTGGCTTAACCTCTCGGAGTTTGAGAAAGCACAAAGGGTCGAGAAGGAAAAAAGACTTGCAGCAGGGCTACCATCGTCGCCTGTTGAGAAACCAGCCTCTTCAATCGCAGAATCTGATAGAGGCTCATCTTCTTCCAAAGGTACTAAGCCTAAAAAGCTCTTTCAATCCACCCTTTCTCCCATAGTTTCTGGCTCCTCAGTTCAGGAGTCAATCCCAGCTGTTGAACCAGGAGTTACTGCTACCAGTGTTAGGAAAAAATCGTCTTTTATTGCCATGGGGTCTGACTCTGACCACTCCCCGGATAAGCTAGTCATCAAAAGGCCAAGACGGTTGGTCAAAGGGCTATCCTCTAAAAACACTCCGTCGAAATCGGGGGCAAAAAACAGTGAGTCTGAGTCTGGGGCAACTATTAGAGCTCCCTGGGAGAGGCCGTCAGGACTAGAGACCAGCAGCCCACTACCCCCCAAAGAATCTTCTGCCTCAGAAACTCAAATTGAGGTGAGAAGTCGAGTAAATACGGGCAGTCAACAGTCCGGAGGGTCAGCTATGCCAAGCTTCAATCCTCCCCGGACTACTTCTACAGAAGATCCCCCAACAATTATGGAGGACAGGATGGAGGACTCCACTAAGGAGGTCCGTTTTGAGTCCGAGTCCTCCGGACAGGCTGATACTGCTATTTTCGTTGCCAAGAAAGTCAAAGAGAACTTTTATCTGAGGCGTCCGGACCTGTCGGAGAGCCTTGAAGGGAGAGTGGGGCCATGCTTTCATAAAGTTGAGTTCAAGTATCTTTTGGCCTTGCTGAAGACCAAGTATGCGTTCATCCATACTTCAGATCTGGGTAGATTGCGCACAAAGTGGGGGATCCCTGAGAACGTAAAGATAAGGATTCCCATCGATCCGGAGACCCCGATGGATTGTAAAAAGAATGAAATAGTATTCTTTACGGAGCTGCCAGCATTTCTTCCAATTTGATCAGCAAATGCTTTGTTGACTAACCTTTGATAAGTAGCCCCAGCATTTTTCAAGCCAAAGGGCATCACCTTGTAGCAATGTAGTCCCCTATCAGTGACAAACGTGGTGTGCTCTTGATCTTTTGGATCTACTTGGATCTGATTGTACCCGGAGAAGGCATCCATGAAGGAGAGCAGTTTGTTCGCAGAAGTAGAGTCTACTAACTGATCAATCCGGGGGACCGGATACAAATCTTTTGGGCAAGCTCTATTGAGGTCTGTGAAGTCAATACACATACGCCATTTGCCATTCTTCTTTTTCACCAAGACAGGATTGACAGTCCACAAAGGGTATTGAGATTCTTTAATATGCCCCATCTTTGTGAGTCTGTCAACCTCTTGCACTATGACATCAGCCTTTTCTTTTGAGAAAGCTCTCCTCTTTTGTACCCCTGGTGCCACATCTCTCCGGACAGATAGGTGGTGGGAAATCACCTCTGATGGAACTCCAGTAACATCAGCATTGCACCAAGCAAAAACGTGCTGATGGTCTTTCAAGAATTTCAACATCTCTTCTTTCAACATTGGTGGCATTTTGGACCCTATCCTGACACTTTTTCCTTCTTCCAAGCAGTGCATTTCAACCTCTTCAATTGGAATTAATACTCCGGGGGTCTCTCTGGGGTCATCAATTTCACCCTCACCCCCAGGAAGACCCTCAAACTGCTATTGATCATTTATACGGACTGCCCCAAACGTTCGTGGAGCCAAGGCAGTGGCATAGCATTCTCTTGCAATCTTCTGGCTGCTCCGGACAACCCCAACATGTCCCTGAACAGCATACTTTAAACACTGATGGACTGTCGAAGCCACTGCATGCATCCTAGAGAGCCAAGATCTTCCTAGAATAGCATTATAGCAAGTGGGACAATCCACCACAATGAAGAGTATTCTAACCATTTTCTTGAAAGGGCCCCTGCCCAATAACACTTCTTCTTCAAACTCCCCGATCACATCGGCTGAGCTACCCGTGAAGCCCACGATTGATCTATCCGACTTCTGAATCACAGCTGGATTTTTCATTTTCTTGTAAGTGTTTAGAAAAAGGATATTGGCAGAGCTTCCAGTATCCACCAGAATTCGCCTTATCTCATTGCCCCCTATAGATGCTCCTATGAGAACAGCATCCTCATGAGGGCCAGCAATATCTCTTAAATCATCCTCATCGAAAACTATGAATGGGAATGATTTTGGAGATTGATAGGATGTTATGCCTCCTTCTAGCTGGGAGGCAAAATTATGAACATGCCTCTTTCTTGAAGAAGCAGTAGGAGCAGTCATTGTGGCCCCTCCGAAAATCGTCAGTGACTCGAAGAATTTAATGAGCCCGGAGACTGTCTTAGAATGCTCCTCTATGGCACCCACCTTATTTCGTGTTGGATCAGGATCCAGGTATTCAGATTCCACATCAAACCTTTCAACTATTACCATGGCCCCCTCCGGGGCAGCATTACTTGGACCAACCCGGTGAGTGTTGTCAGGCCTGTTGCCTCATCTTCTTTTAACGTATGCACCAAACTTTCCCCTTTCAATCAAGTTTTGTACCTCTTGTTTCAATGCTATGCAATCATCAGTGGTATGGCCAATATCATTGTGGTATTGGCAAAAGGAGTTGTTACGATGCTCTCTGGGAGACTGCAAGGTTGCCGGTCTCCGGTAGTGTACCTCATCTTTTGTTTTATCGAAAATGGTCGCCACACTTTCTTTGAGTTCTGCAAACCACTCCGGTTGGACACATGGCCCCCTTTTATTTCTTGATTGCTGACTTTGCGCAGGAGCTGCTGGCTGAGACTGAGCTTTTGCCCTACCATGCCCCTGTCCGGTTTCTCTGGCTTTATTCCCGGATTGATTTTGATTTGGAGTTGGTGCCACCGGGGTGGATCTCACCTGTCTGTGCACCCTGGTATTTTTTGTTTCATCAACGTTTATTTGCTTGCCAACTTGATTTAGAAATCCTTCCCAGGTCATGGCTTTCTTCCTGGTCACCGAATCAGCCAAGTTGCCTGGGTTCAAACCTTGTCTTAGGGATGCTATTGCCACCTGTTCGAAGCAATCAGCCAACCCATTCTTTGTGTTTACAAAACGACTTATGTACTCCTTTAATGACTCATTTGGCTCTTGGGCACAAGGGATTATTGTGTCTCCATTGCCCTTCAGCTCCTTACTCCCCACAAACTGCCTTCGAAAGGCCACCCAAAAAGTATCAAAGTCTTTAATACAACCCTGAGGCAGGCTGTTGTACCATTTCAGAGCACTCCCCGTGAAAGATTGGGAGAATGCCCTACAGAGTAGTTTATCATCATCATCAAAGTTCATCATGAAGTTCTTAAATTGCTCCAGATGATTGTCCGGATCAGTACTGCCATCATACTTCTCCATCTTAGTACTGTCAAACCTCTTGGGGAGGTTTCCGGATAGGATTTTAGAAGACAGTGGAGACTGCCTCCAATTCCTTCCACGACTGAACACGGTATCCTCATTAGGAGTTGCAAAGATACTTGGCTCATCGTGGAAAGCAAAGGGATCCATCAACATCTTGTCTGTATGCCTCCGGTGGTGAGATGACCCCTTTCCAATATGCCTTTTCATTCTTCCATGGTGATCTCTTTTTCTCGAATACTTCTTAACCTGCTTTTTCTTTTTCTTGGTTCGACCCTCATCACTGCTAGAGGACAAGGATTTTTCATTTCCCTCACTGTCCGAAGAGCTGCCCGAAGATTCTGAACTTGAGTCAGAGCTCTCCACAGGCTTGGACCGGTGAGACTTTTTAGAACTAGCATGTGTCTTTTTGGTACTCACATGAGTTTTCGAAGCCTCATGCTCTCTAGGGTTGTCGGTGTGATGAACAACCGATGCCTTGGATTTTTCTTTCACGCCCATTTTGGCCTTTTCAGCCCTCAGAGCTTCTATCTCAAGCTTTGCCCTATCGCGTTCTTGGACAGTATACTCATCGTTCTCTTCCACCACTTCGAGCAAAGCTGGTGGAAGCTCTGGATTATCCGGATTCATTCGGACAGAATTTCTTGGTAGGTTTCGAATGCTTGATTCAGGCACCTCTCTCCTCCCACTGTGGTCGCCAATTTGGTGTGGATAAAAATAGCCTGAGGGTAGGCTAGTAATTTTAAATGGAGTTTAAAGGTGGTGTAAGGGTGTTTCAAGGTGGTATATGGGTGTTTCAAGGTGGTGAGATAATTAAGCAGCTTGGTAGCATTTAATTTTCATTACCAGAAGTTAATGCTGGTGGTTGAGTATTTATAGTGTGATGTTTGGGCCCTTATGGGCTTTCGGGTCAAGTTTAATGGACCCGGGTCATGTTTAAAGACCCATGAGTTCTAAGCAGGAGGACAGGTAGCTTAGTCAGGAAGTGTTTAGGTTTTTTAGTACTTTTGTCATAATTCGAACAGCCTTAGGCTCACATTGGTTCGAAGTGATCTGTCCGGTCCAAAAGTTCTGTCCGGTTTTCGGAGAGAATTACACTGATCTGCCCTTCCGGGGAGTATTCTGAATTCGGACTCATCAATTTTCCTTTTCCGGTCTGACCAAATGTCTTAAAGGGGAAGTCTTCACTAATATCCTTCATATTCTTATCCATAACTTCAGGACTAGATCCTAAAGGTTCAATATAATGAGTACCACATTTTTCTTCTTCAGTTTGAGAGGACCCAGTAGCAGCATCGCAGTTTTTTTTCCCTGTACGGATTTAGTGAAAGCTTAGTTGGAGTTTTAGGGTTTTATTCCCTGTTTCGATTTGGCGGGAGGGGGGGGGGGTTACAAGAAGTTATATGTTGTACTGATGGCTCTTTTTCCCCAGAGGGTCTGGCTTTGGTATTCGATTTTCTGGTTACCATGTGTAGAGTGTTCTCTTCGGAGCCCGAACCCATGGCTTTGAAAGTTGAGGGAATTCGACGGCTAGTGGACTTTTGAGATTGAGATGGTTTAAGTAGTTAGATGAACGACTGAGCAGTCAAGGAAGGTTCAATAGTAATGTTGCATCTATTGTACTAATGGACTCATCTGTAATCAATAGATTGAGTTACAAAAACAATACCTGAAGAGGCAGACAACCCATCATCGATCTTGATTTTTTTTATTTTCTTCTTGTAGTTTGGACAAGTTCAACCAACCCACGTTTGATTAATGAATTATTGGCGGTGAATATACAAACACCAAGAATCTACCGGAGAGAGGATTCACGGTGGTAAAAATGATGGAGAGAAAAGAAAGCTTGCCCGTGATAAGCAAAATATCAGATAACAATAAGTTGTTCTCTGCTTAGAATGTGGTGTTTCTCTCTCTGAAAATTTCTAAAGTGGGAAAATAAAGGGACCTTAAGTTTTTAAAAACTATTGAGTACCATATTAGGAAAATGGAAGCGCCAGTGACGCCTATCAAATTTTGGAGAAGTGGAAACGACTCTTATTTGATTGGTTAGTTTTACCTAGGGTAAAACAATTTGTGGCTCCAATAAAGAAGTGACGTGTTAAGGAAAGTAACTGGTTGAAAATAATAAATTTTGGATAATAATTGTCTTCGAATTATACCATCGGATACGGTTCAAACAGATTTTATTACCAAGATTATGAAATACTAGAAAATTAGGGTTGAAAAATAAACCACTACGATTTCAAAATATATCAATTAGCCCTCCCAATTATTTCTTTGAGAAGCTTAAGGGCTAGTTGATGGGTCATATTTTCTTTAGTGCGATAGCGAGCAATAGGGTCGGATTTCTTCGAGGGGGAAACCTAGACCATAAATAAATACCAAACTGACACTGCATTTTTACATTTTGACTCAACTGTGTGTTTGGTATATCTTTACATGTTAAATGTATGTATTTAATAATAGTTAATGAGATTTTATGATTAGGAGTTTGACCCATATCCATGACCCGACCCGATTGTCCCATTAACCTAAAATTAACATATAAAAGCTCTAAAGAACGATATTTAAGAGGGTTGAGACTTTATATTTCTAAGAATTACGTACAATAGCTCAATTATCTTTCTACAATCTATCCCACATTTATCACACTATCACAAAAATTGCCTAAATACCCATGGAACCAATTTTAACCATATTCACTTATTAGTTGTAATTTTCTATCGTGGCTTCTTTCCTTCATTGATAATTAATTCCTTAATATGGATAAATTTCATAGAAACCGTCGGTTGGAAAAAATTCCTTGACATCATCGACTTTAGACTTTCTTTAATAAGTGTTGTTTTATGAATTATTATAATTTCCTTAATATATGAGTCGAATTCAAAATATGTATTTGTATACTAATTATTGACGATAGTAATATAAAACTTAATGAACCAATTGATTTAAATTAAAAACCATAGGATGGCTAGTCGATTTTCCTAGAGATGATAATTTTTTCCAAATCCTTAAGTACAAGAACCGAGCTAAACCGATGGGTTAAGGTACCTGGACCTATTTTATTTTATGTGAGATGAATTGTGGATAGTGAGGGTAAAGAAAGAGAAGTTGGGAATTTTCATCGGTGAAGGAGTATAATCAGAATATTAGAGCCTACGTTCTTGAAGGAGTACAGTTAATCCCAAAATATGGGTACCTTACAGAGGATGGTTTTCTCGAATTTAGAGCTAGATACAGGATACGTAGCAATGTGATAGTAAGCGTGTCGGTATTTGGAGATCGACCTTATCAGGCAAAAGAAAACAAGACCTGTCCCTACACCATCGTGTTTGACTAGGGCTTACGATTGTCATTACCATCTCTGATTCGTGACTTTTTAAGCTTTATAGGAATATATACTACTCAACTACCCGCAGATGGATGAAGGGTATTATTTAGTGTCACATTGAGCTCCCGTTTATTAAGAATTTCTATGTGTCTGACAGATTTACTTGTCATAATAGATGTAGACAAATTAAAGGAGTCCCTTTTCTATACTCAATTGACTGTAGTAAGGAGAATAGTTGAATTCTGACATTAGATAAAAACTGGAAGCATACGTTTGTATTTGTATCACGAAATTTGAAGCACGAAAGTGCGATTATGAATCTCTAGTTAGAAAGACGGTAGAAAGCTAACTGTGATACATTTATATAATACTAGCTCAATTGATCCAAGTATTGATGTTGAATAAATATTTTTATGGTTGCAGGTGAAGCAAAGCACCATAAGTGGTGCAATGAAGGGGTATCAGAAGAGGCTATAAATTCTTTGATCATATTATCAGCATTAGCCAATACGACGTGGGGGTCATGAATAATCACGCTTATTTACGCAAGTAAATTATCTGAAATCCAGGTTGTGGTGCATTCTTGAGTTAGATATTATAAAGATAAGAATGTACGAATGATTGGTAGCATAAAATTGACTACAACGGAACGATTGCGATCGTTGATGGAGCAAAGATACCGTGATCGCAACAGTGTGGGAGTCTGGTTGGCAGTGCCCCAGAATTGAAAGTCTAAGGATGTGGAAGATTCATCGCCCCTTCGAGGGAAAAATCTAAAGGAGGAAGATATGTTGACTATCTAGGATGTTGATGATGAGAGCCAATAGGAAGATAGTGTTGCACAATCAGGGGGGAGTGGTAAAAGTGCGTACTCGTCACCCTCGAGAAGAAGATGAAGAAAGAGAAGAGTAAGAATACCCCTTTCTGAAAAGAAGTCATGTTATTATGAATGCAGTTACGTTATTGCAACGAAAATTGATGTTGGAGGACGACGAGGAAGAAGTTGGACGCCAAGTTCCAGAAAACAAAGAGATGGATGCGTCGGTCTCTGAAGTGGAGCAACAAAGAGGGAAGGCACCTAAGGTGATAGTGTTGGATGATGCCCATGTGGAGGGTCAGTCACATTGCATAAGTGAAAGTAGTGGGATACCAGAGCAGAGGAAGGAAATTTCTGAGGATATAGCACGTAGGATGGAAAAATATTGAAGGATGCAGGTGCACGACCATCCTATCTCAACTCTATGCAAAGAGTGGGCGCGGGGTCCTCGTTTGTAAACATCATATGGCCAGATCGTGCGCCATCAAATGGGAAAGCGCATGAGGCTGTCTGAAGTGGTAAAGTAATTGAGGAGTTGTCGTCTAAGAATATGGTGATGTCGCGTTCATCTATGCTCATGTTTTACCAGCTCAAATAGTGCCCAGAGTTGTCATTTTATGATAATATGCCAATGAGTGAAATATTACAGAGGCAATTGGAAATTCCCATCAAGGTAATTTATGATAACTTGTATATACAATTCATAAAATAATGAAATAATGGAGCAAAAATAAAATTCTAACCTTTTTGCAACTGTAGATGCACTATAACTTTGTTGTACTATCTTATTGATGCATGTTGAGCACTGACTACCAAGTGATGAATAATTGGAAACATGACGTCGTGTATTTCGGTAAAGGGCTTAACCATCGAGCTTGCTCGGTTTAATAATGCGTATGGATCGGTCAAGGCGCCGAATGACAAGGAATCTCAGGAAAATAATGTGCTCTGTCGTAAGTTAGCCTCCGCCAAGGGTGCTCGGGGTGCGTGCGAAGAAAAATACAAGGAACTTATCACTGGTAGTGGGGATCGAGGCCCTGCCTACCAAGTGATCGAGGAACTTATCACTGGTAGTGGGGAACGTTTGGTGCATCAACAAAAGAATCAGTTGAAGGATCCACCAAGATAGCCACAATAGGCTCAGAGCAAGGACTAGTGGATACCCTTTCAAGTGTTATTGGAGCAGTGGGGATCGAGGCCCTGCCTATTATTCATGATGTTTAATTTTGTTAATTGTATGTGTGAATAACTTAATTAGTTTTTGTAGTTAACCACTGAGGTTGTGGTGTTAAAGAGAATATATATAAAAATGATGATGCATGTTTTTTGTTTTTCATAGAGAACAATATCTATTAACTTGTTTGTATTTTTTAATTTGACGTATGAAAATACATTAGAGATATACTTTAATGAAAATATGTGTTTGTGGATTATGTCATGTTGCAATATATTCTTACAAGGTCGAGCTCAATATGGCTCATTGCATAGCATGAGTGAGGCATGCCCTTCAGCTTGTTCTCGGTGCGGCCGTCGACCAATTTCATGGCCCTAAAAGGGCTTGATACTTGATCAGTTCGCTTTTTAATACCAGTACAAGGTATTAGGCTAAGTATGGCCCTTACGTAGCCCGTAGGCATGGCCAATTAGCTCATTCATATTATTCAACTCAAATGGTTTGTCCTCTGTATGGCCCCTTGCGTAGCCCGAAGGTGTGGTGATTGACACGGTCGCAATTATAAGGATGAAGAAAAATAATAAGACAAACACATGAGTTAGTGAAAACAATAAAAATATATTAAAGTAAAGTAGAAGTTTAATGCCTCGTTAAAAAACCCTCACGCGCCATCAGGGGGAAAAGAGCGCATCTACAAATTACAAAGCATGGTGATATAATTTTAAGTAACTTAAATTTCAAATGTGTTTTAGGGCGTGGCCTTCTGCATTGGCAAGGCGGTTTGCACCACTATGTCTCTTAGAGATGATGGTGTAAGGTCCCTCCCAATTTGGGCCTAATTTTCTAGTAGCTTTATCTCATGATCCTTGAAAAATCTTCTTTATAAAAGTGTTTTTTACTTGTAAACTTTGGGGCTTAAGCCGGGAATTAAAAGGGCTCATCATCAGGCTCCGATAGTGCTCTTCTCGTACACATGCTTGATTGTGGCGCTCCTCTATAAATTCCACACTAAATGTTCGGTCAATGTCATTAGTAGCCTCGTCATAGTTGGCGACCCGATGACTTTGAATAATAACTTCTACTGGGACAACGACTTCGATACCATAGACGAGAAAGAAAGGGGTTTCTCTTGTCGTAGTCCATGGGGTAGTACGGTAAGATCATAAGATATCTGGCCATTTTCCCTTAGCTCCCTCGAGATTATTTTTTATTTCATCCAGCATAGCTCAGTTGGTGACTTCCACTTGCCCATTTTCTTGAGAGTAGTAAGGGGTGGAGAAGTGCTGGTTGATCCCGTAGCGCTTGCAAAATGTTGTGACCATAGAATTTTGGAACTGGGGGCCATTGTCGTTCATCAATGTTCTGGGGATTCCAAACCGAGACAGGATATAATGATGAATAAAGTTGCAAATTTTATGGGCCCAAGTGCGGGAGAGAGCTTTTTCTTCAACCTATTTAGTAAAATAGTCTACAACTACAATAAAAAACTGACATTTCTTGGTAGTCATAAAAAGTGGGCCAGCCAGATCGATGCCTTATTTATCAAAGAGGCAAGGAATTGCAGTTGTATGAATCGGCTCATTTGGTAAACAACCAGTACATGTGAACTGGTGACATGGGTGGCACTATTTTACAAGTCATTCGACATTATTTGCTAATTCTAACCAGTCGTACTCTGCTAAAAAAACGTCGAATAAGGCTGCGATATCCGTAATGTGCCCCAGCTTCACCAGTATGTAGGTCGTGCAGAAATGTGGTAGCTTTTTCTTGAACGAGGCATCAGAGCAGCGATCGTGTTGTGATTTTTTGGTAAAGGACATCGTCTAAGATACAATACTTGGCTGCCCATAGTTGGAGTGCCCGAGCAGCAGCCTTGTCAGTTGAAAGTGTACTCGAACGGAGGTAAAGAAAATAAAGTTGTCTCAAATTGGTGGTGTCCTCGATTGTGCAGATGGTGTCATGCTGGCTAAGAGTTTCAGTGGTTGGAAGTTGTTGTATGATGATAGACAGGTTTTCCCTTAAGGCTATTGTTTTAGCCAATGCCTCGGTTGCGGAGTTATTGAGGTGGGGCACTTGATCATAGACAACTTTTATAATATTGAACTCATATTCCTTGAGAACTGTGAGATAACTGTGGATCCTTCTTTCTTAGTGTCGTAGGTGTCGTTGTCTTGGTTGATAACTAACTGGGAATCAGAGCAGATCTGAAGGATTTGAGCCCCACATATCAATGCTAGCTTTATGCCATCGATAACTGCCTCATACTCCGCCGCGTTACTAGTTACTTGGAAGTTGAAACGGATGACTTGTCAAATTTCATCTCCTATTGGTAGCTTTAAGATGATACCAGCACCTCCTCTTGAAGTACTCGATGCCCCATCGTTTTCAATTATCCATTACATATCCTTGTTATCAGATGATGGTTCAACTTGGGAAGATGTATCATGGAGCGAGGAGAATTCTGTAAGGAAGTCGGAGACAACTTGCCCCTTAATCGCAGTGCGAATTTTAAACTTGATGTTATACTCCCCCAATTAGATACTCCACTTAGTTAGCCGACCAAAGACATTGGGTTTTTGTAACATGGTTTTGAGGGGAAATGACGTGCGAACGGTGATAGTGTGTCTTTAGAAGTAGGGGAGCATTTTTAGAACGGTGATTATCAGACCCAGTGCTAGCTTTTCTAGGTTAAGATAACGAGTCTCAGCATCGACTAGGTTTTTACTGGTGTAGTATATCGGTCGATGAAAACCCTTTGGATCCCGTACTAACACCGCACTAACTCAGAAAGGTGAAACAAAAAAATATAAAAACAAAGGCTCACCTGCCACAGAGGTGAACAATATTTTCGGTGATGCGAGATAGTTTTGTAATGCCTCAAAAGTTATATTACACTTGTCGGTCCACGCAAGCATTTTAACACCTCAAATGACTTCAAGAAAAGGATGGTTCTTGTTTAAGACCCTTGATATGACACGATATAATGTTGTTATGAGCCCTGTTAGACATTTGAACTTTTTTATGTTCTTTCAGGGTGCCATCTGGATGATTTCTTGCAGTTGGGAATAGTCGGCTTCTATGCCAAAAGAAATTGACGACTACTGGGTTTTCTTGGGGCAGAACAAGCGAGAGAAAATGAGGACAAAAGGAAATTGGCTACCTTTTTAGGTTTTTAACCTGCAAACGAAACGAAAAAAGGAGAACGCCGCCATCGAAATCGAAAGAGAAAAGGAGAGGACGTCTGCTGTTTTGGGTTTTCTTTCAGCAGTGACAATATACTACAACCAAACGGAAGGAGGCAGGCAGTTGTTTCAGTGTTTTTCGATCGGCAGTTAAGGTAACCGCTACGGTGTTTTCGATCGGTAGTTTATGTATTGCTCGATACAGGTGACATCTACTTCTTTTTCGTTGTTTTTCAATCGGTAGTTTACGGATTGTTTTTTTTTCAGGCGATACTTGGTGGTTATTGTTCGGTTTGACGTTCTCTAAACGCTTTTTCATCTATTTACATTCGTCTTAGAGCTATGTTAACTTTAGAGCCCATGATGATGATTCGTTCGATTATGAACTAATCGTTGTCATGGAACTCTAACAGATTTGTTTGAATATTACTTATGGTTTGATTGCTTGATTGATTTGTGAGATACGTTTATCGGTTACCTAGTATGGTTGTGCTTATCGTTAGATGTGTCGCGAACATCTAGTTTTGTTAATATTTAATGAATGCAAAATGGGATTTAAGGGTTTAGAACTTGCCATGCTAGCATATGTTCTTGAATGATTCGTATTGTGATTGTTCATGATTCGTAATATGTCACTAACCATATCATATTACCCTATGTAATCAAAATAGATAACTTGTGCTTAAAACCAATTGTACCTCAATTTGTATAGACATATAGGATTGTTATGCAAGCGGTGTGTGCTTAGCTGCTATCTCTTTTATGGTTTTTTAAGTGGTTTGGTTTACGTGTACTGAGAGGTAGCGTATACTGATTTTGTGTTGTCTGATTAGTAATCGGTGCTATCATACATATTGATTAAGTATATTAATACTTTGAGTAAAATAAACAATGAAGTTAGGGTTCCATGTTTTCTCTCGCATAAGTAAACTCGTTAGTTAATCTCGTCAGTTAATTTGCTTAGTTATATTCATTCACCTATACTTTATTACTCGTTCAAGCATTAGTCTAATAATCATACGTTGTTGCATAAGTAAATTCTTGTTATATACACTTGGTCTTTGTGGGAACGATCTTACTTACTTATTACTTGCTACTATTTGACCACGTATACTTGCGTGAGAAAAGGACTAACACGTTTTCTCTCGCAAGTATACGTGGTCAAATAGTAGCAAGTAATAAGTAAGTAAGATCGTTCCCACGAAGACCAGGTGTATATGACACGAATTTACTTATGCAACAAAGTATGATTATTAGACTAATGCTTGAGCACATATAAAGTTTGGGTGAATGATTATAACTAAGCAAATTAACTGACGAGATTAACTAACAAGTTTAACTTATGCGAGAGAAAACATGAAACCCTAACTTCGTTGTTTATTTTACTCAGAGAATTACGATACTTAACCAATATGTATGATAACATCGATTACTAATCAGATAACACGAAATCAGTATACGCTACCTTTCAGTACGCGTAAACCAAACCACTTAAACAACCACAAAAAAGATAGCAGCTAAGCACACACCGCTTGCATGACAATCCTATATGTCTATACGAATTGAGGTACAATTGGTTTTAAGCACAAGCTATCTATTTTGATTACATAGGGTAATATGATATGGTTAGTGACATATTACGAATCATGAACAATCACAATACGAATCATTCAAAAACCTATGCTAGCATGGCAAGTTCTAAACCCTTAAATCCACTTTTGCATTCATTAAAGATTAACAACTGGATATTCGCGACGTATATAACGATAAACACAACCATACTAGGTAACTGATAAATGTATCTCACAAATAAATTAAGTAATCAAACCATAAGTATTATTCAAACGAATCCGTTAGAGTTCCATGACAACGATTGGTTCATAATCGAACGAATCATCATCATGGGCTCAAAAGTTAACATAGCTTTAAGACGAATGTAAATAGATGAATAAGCGTTTAGAGAATGTCAAACCGAACAATAACCACCAAGTATCGCCTGACAGAAACAATCCGTAAACTACCGATAAAAAAACAACGAAAAAGAAGTAGTTGTCACCTGTCTCGAGCAATACATAAACTACCGATCGAAAACACTGTAGCCGTTACCTCAACTGCCGACCGAAAACGACAGTAGCTGTCACCTGCTGCCTCTCAAAAACCACCAAAGCAATTGCCTGCTTCCTACCGTATGGTTGTATTTTGTCGCTGTCGAAAGAAAACCCAAAAGCTTTAAGTTTCATTTTCTCTTCGTTTTCGTTTCTATATTCTGCAGAACCAAAGTAAGTAGCCAATTGTAATTTTTCTTCTTTGTTTTGTATTCTGCCGTAAAACCAAATCAGTGCCGTAAACCGAGTCAGTGCACAATTGCGTTTTTTCCTCCTCTTTTTATAATCTGAAACCCTAAAAGAGACCAAATTACTTTTTTCTTCCTTTTTTTCATTTTTTTCTTCCGATTCATGAGCCCAATGAAGCCCATGTGTACGACTTTGGATCAACAGACCCAAAATTTGTTCCAAAATTGCCCTCAAGTACATGAATTTTCCAGTTTCTTCAATTTTAACCCCAAATTTATTAATATTATCACAATTTACCCGCAGCACAACTCCAGCCCTTTACTACAATTTTCCTTTAGAACAGAAGGCCTAGTGCTGCTAGTAAATGAACCAACATTTTCCTGCAATGCCAAATAAAATGAAATATTAAAATTATTGGATCTTAATCGAAATAATGAACAGTTCTTATCGAAATATTTCAGGACTACTGTCACTTATATGCATGCCATTACACTGAAATAAAATGAAGGTTACGAACATAAACAATAGTCAATCTAGCCATAAAAATGTTAAAGAGAAATAAAACATACAAAATTATAAATTATTAAGAATATTATGAGCATTTTATTCCCAAAAAGTTTATACTATCTGCATATTGTCAAACCTACGAGTATAAATGAAAAATACGTTGAAACACGACGAAAAATTGTTAACCGGCGACGATTTTAAGAATAATGGAAGCGTAATAAGTGACATGAAATGCACTTATCAGGTATAGTCGGCTTCTATGCCCCTTTACTAACTATATATCCCAAACATTTGCCACTCCAGACTCTGGAAGAGCATTTGAGAGAATTAAGATTTAAATTAAATTGTCGTAGTAGGTCGAACACAGTTTGGAGAACCTCCAGCTATTTATCTATTGTATCGGTTTTAACGATCATATCGTTGATATACGCTTCCATGTGGCGTCCTATGTGGTCTTTGAAAATATGATTTACAATACGCTGGTACGTGGAGTGTGTGTTCTTCAAGTCGAACGCCATCATAGTGTAGCAATAAAGTTTTTTTTTAGTTTGGAACGTCGTGTGTTCATTATGAGATGGGTGGACGCAGATCTGATTATATCCAGAGTACGGATCCATAAACAAAAGGAACTTGCACCGTGATGTTGAGTCTACCAGCTGATCGATACGAGCCAGAAGGAAAACGTCTTTGGGGCATGCCTGATTCCAATCTGTGAAGTCGACACACATGTGCCGCCCCCTTTCGTTTTTACCAAAACGGGGTTTGCGACCCAGACATGATATCGAGGCCGTTGTATATACCTGAGCTGAGATAACTTGTTTATCTCAGAACTTATGGCCTCATGTTGCTCAACGGAAAATAAAAGTCGCTTCTGGCATACGGGCTTAGCATATGTATCAATTCCTAACTTTTGGCACATTATAAATGGGTCTATCCTTGACTCATGACTAGCATTTTAAGGAAAAACATCCAAGTTTCTTCCTAACATGTCGACTAACAAATTTTTAATGGCATGATTTAAATTGTTATCTATTTGCAAAGTGCGGGCCTCTCCTAAAAGTTCTTCAACGGACTTTGTAGGAGTGTCATCGGGCTCTTTGGTCTCCTTTGGGTCATCTATAGGATCGAAGTGAGAATGATCATGTTATATTTTTTTGTGCACCCCAACGCCAGTTAATTACTATTGGAGAAGTTTGGTTGGGTCAACTACGACCGCATAACATGTCCTAGCGGTATTATGGCTCCCCTCATAATGTCGATTGCGTTCGCGACTGGGTACTTGATGCATTGTCTGAAACTCCAAGGGATGGCCTCCATCCAATGCAACTACGATCGACCCATGATAGCATGGTAAACGTTACGGGCCTCAAAGATCATGAACAGAGTCTTGAGTTTTTTTTAGTAGCCTCGTGTCCTACCTTGACCATAAGCTTGACCTCCAACACGCATTGAGATGATTTCCTTTCATATCCCACCGGGGCACGTTGGATAGGTTTATATGATGATACCTTTTGCATGCAATCATAACTAGTTTTTTAAGATGATATTAGTCGAGTTGCCTCCGTCGACTAAAGCCTTGGTGACCATGACTCCACCAATATCTAAGTTAACTGTCAGTGCATCCTCATGTGGTGTGACAACCCCGCGCAAATCATCCTCGTTAAAAGTAAGGTCGGCAACTGGGTCCGTGTAGTTATGGTAAGGTGAAGCTTCATTGGCCTGCACTTTATTATTGGTTTTGGCTTTTTTGTTAGAATTTTTGGTTGCTGCCTGGCAACATTTCTCCCCCAGAGATAGTAAATAGTCACTTCTACTTTCCTTTTTATCTACCTGATTATCTTCGTAGGGCACTTCTTCATTGATCAGTCGAGGTTCGTCCTTTTGCTCGGGCTGGCAGTGACGCTCTTGCTACTTAACGAATTGGACGATCTCATTATTTTCTATTATTCTATGGACTTACTTTTTGAGCTTCCAGCATTCGTCAGTTGGGTGGCTGTGGTCATTATGGTAAGAACAGAAGTGCATGCTCGACCACTTATGGTCGGGTGCGCTCATAACTCGAGGGGTTTGGTATCTTGTCTTTCCCTTTATTCGATCATGGATAACCGAGATCGTCTCCGTTAATGGGGTTAAACGTCTATTCAGGTTCTCATAATGTGTTGGTCGGTGGGCACCCTCACAGTGAGGCTCGTTATCCATCTTTCTCCTATCTTACGATCCATCTTTGGGTTCTGAGAGGTGTCTTTCCAGTGAAGCTTCTTTCCTAGCATCATATACTTGTATAAATTTATCAATTCAGGCTAACAGATTTCCCATCTTCGTCACCAAGAATATGACTAGATCTAGATACCGCTCCTCCCGTCGGTCGAGGCTTCTCTTGAGGGACGCGACGACCATATTATCATCCAAATATGGAAAGACATTCATAGTATGGACAAAACGCTTAACATAGTTTTTTAGGGACTCATTTTTTCTTTGGTAGAGTTCCATAATGGAATCCATTTCTCGAAAGACTCTCTACAAACCTAAAAAGTCATAAATAGATCCATTAGGAATACTGTTAAACCAATACATGTCATTACCTTTAAGAGTCATGGGTATGGCTCGACTAAATCATGGCGCCGTTTGGGTTAAATGCTATCATCATATTGTGGAACTGCTCCAAGTGCCTCTAAAGATCCCATGTACCATCGTATGCTTCCATTATGAACGAGTCAGAATTTTTGGGGAACTAGACTTCGATGATCTTCTCTATGAATTAAGATTCCTTAAGGACGTAAGCGTACATCTTATGATGGACTTGATCATATTGTGAATCCTCGTTCTCTGGAGTTATCTTTTGGGTATCTGGTTTCACATCTCGTCGCGGTTCCTGCTCTTTGGATCATATTTTGTCGTTGATTTTTCCTTCTCTTTCTCTTTTATCCTTGAATTTAGATGATCTGTCCCCTTGATTTGTGCGGCTAACATTAACCCTCGAACGATGCCCCCCACGACGAGTTCCTCACATCTTGGCTGTAAATGCATGCAGGGCGTCATTTAGCTTTGCTATGGTTGCTTTTGTTTGTTGTTCATTGACATCTCGGGCATGAGTCATCCTTTGTTGTCTATCTCCTGCACAATGGGGCCCATAACATCTTCCGGTGCAAGCGATGTGATCTTCGACTCGGTGGTAACCGAAGGCTGACCATCTTATGGTCTTGTTTGAACCTGGCTTGCTTCTGCAATTTATGGGTTATTGACAATGATAGGAGGCAATTGAACATGCCCGTCCACTTGATCTACCGCAGTTCTCCAGTGATTCGTCGCTTAGCTTCGCTCTTAAACTTTCCTTTCAATCCATGATCGCTAACGTGTATTCTTCTAGCGTTCCCACATACAGCGCCAATTTTTTTAAGGGAAAATACAACAATTAGTCTGCCAAGTAGTAACTTTTATTAATCAGAGAAGAAAATATAGCTTTTCACACAATCGTGACCCTATTTATATTGTTTACAAATAAATTTTAGTTTCCAACTAATTGCATGATTCCTTTATTCTCGTTTGTGGACCAGAATTTACGGTAATGACCCTATAATTATGGCCATTACTCTAGTCATGGTCCGCTTAGCTATTTTTGGTCAGCAATTCTGTAAGTGGAGTTGACTTTTTTATGAATCCGTTATTAACGGAAACTGATGATTGGGCTTATCATGCATCGGTAACTATGCGTTGTTCCTTTTTAGCCTCGATTTACTCACTATTCCTTCACGCGTGGCCTCTATTTGGTGAGGCCTATGCTCAGTTGTTCTTCGTAAGATAGTGTCTACATCTTTTAGTTCCAGCTCAACACAGTCGCTAGCGATGATCTTGCCTAATGGGTTGCCAGTTATCCAGTTAGGACATTGATGCCCCTCGGTTTGACATTGGCCACTTGATATTGAGTGTTGCTTTGGTGTATTGCTTATAGGTTGCCTCAGTTTTGCATAAAGAAACCCCCAGTTTGATCTTCTTTGTGTCTCTATATTACTTCCATCTGCTCTGACTTTGCTTTATCTACTAGTTGATGAAGGTGTCCTCATCATGATCAATTATACTCGTGGATGGATATCCTAACATGACGGATTAGAAAAATAAAGACCGGTGCGTTACAAATTTAGCGATCTTGGCACTCATCCTAAACTCATTGTCATTCCTAGGTCTACATTTGCATAATAAATTTATTTCCCCTTTTTTTAATGATTGCCGACGGTTCATATATTTTAGTGGAGGTTCCATTGGTTTTTCTTTTATTTTATTTTTCGAAAAACAATTATGATCTTTTTTTCATTTTATTAATAATTATCTAATAATAAGTTGATATATGTTTCACTTCTCACTATGTAATCATTGTATTTTTGTACCTTCATGTTAGTAAAAAAATTATTAGTATATCGTAAATAATCTATTCGTCTGTGAGAACTCCTTTTTATGTGATGTAGACACAAATAATACAATCAATTTGATGAAAAAATGTTAGTAACAACTCATGTCTGAAATTTTCTCGACAAAAAAAATTCCCCGATAAAACACTTTACCGGCGAAATAATGAGATGAAGGAAATAAACCAGTCACAATTTCAAGAACTCTAAGGATAGGTTTTCTAAAGATAGGTTTTTCCATGCTTTTAATTTCCCGATAGGAATTTGCTTCCAGTTTCTCAACAACATTGTTACCACCATTGTGGATAACTGCATGAGTATGACTCGAGTTTTTTTAATGTCTTACGTGACTTGTTGTATGTATCAACTGTAATGCACACTTTTATTTTGTGTAATCAAGAAATACTCATCTCAAACAACTTTTTATTTACCTTTTAATGTCTATTCTTTTAGAATCAATGATTATAATTATCAGTTTTGAAACAAATCATTATTTTTCGTATCTGATGAGGAAATAGAATGTTGAAGGTCAAAATATAATAAATGAAACCTTGTATAATAATTTACATAGTTGTGTGAGAAATTTAGAGTTTTATGTAAAGGTAAAGGACTAGTATGTAATTAGACATTTTGCAAAATAAATTCTGTTACGCCTGAGGTTTGGTGCCTCTATACAAATGCATGGGTAAACTTAATAAAGGGATTCTGATTTTTGGTGAAGCTATTTACATTCTCTTGATTTTTTCTCTCTAAACTTTTACTTATCTACTTATCTTTATAAGACCAAATTTAGTCCACACCATATTGGCGACCACAATAGGAGGTTTTTAATTGGTACCTTGATTTTCTTGATAACAAACCATAAGAGATTGCTTTTCTTATTTCGTTTTGATTGTTCTTGTTCGATTCTCTGAAGCTATTTTGATCGATTATAGAGCCAAGGAATTAAAACGACCCTGTGGTTCGAAAGTAGTGGAAACACTAAAGCTTGATCTGCAAGGAGGGGAAGGTAACAAAGATGAGTCAGTGCCAGCTTAACAGACTCAATCAGATAACGAAATGAGAATGAACCAGTTATTAGATAAAATCACAACTTTAAATGAGAAATATGATCAAGAGAGCAGGATATTTAATCGGCTAGATTGAAATATGAGGTGAGGCATATGGATGATAAAAATGATGTTAATAGCCAATCTGATCATTCTTGCACAACTCGCCAAGTTCAAAGTCTAACAAAGAGCGTCATACTTCGCAAAAAAGGAAAAAAGATAAGCAAAGATATGTTGCTTCTAGTGACAATGAGTTAAATAGTTCAAGATCTGAGTACAAGAGGTACCAGGGGTCTTCGAAACCGAAAAAAAATGTTGGCCTCAAAAATCACGAAGAGAATACAAAACAAGAAATGAGAAAGTGCCACGATGTTTGAGGGAAGCAGAGTGGTGTGAGGGGAACACATCGAACCAGTATACAACGATGGATGATCAAAACTTGTATGTTGGAGTTAAAATGATAATCAATACATACAAGGAGTCGACTGGAGAAATTCTCCTTTCACAACTGAGATAAGGTCCATCGCTCTTCTAAAGCGGTTCAATATTTCTAAGGTTAGAAAGTTTGATGCGATGCAAGATTCTGATGAGCACATCAAGAAATTTAAAAATTACATGATGAATTTTGAGGACGATGATAGGTTGGTGTGAAGAGCTTTCTCTTAAACGTTCAAAGAAACAACTTTCAAGTGGTACAACAGGGTTCCGAAGGGTTCAAATTTCATATATTTTAATACAACCTTCCGAAGATAATTTGTGGGAAGTAAAGAGATACGGGAAAATAAAGACACAATAATATAGTGCAAACAAGCAGTGAGAGAAAAGCTGAAGTGCGCCACTAAGTGATTTGTGTTAACCAAAGCTGGTTTGGATAATTGTGAGGAGTTGGTAGTAATGGAAGCATTTCGACAAGGATTGTTACCATGAGATTTAGCAAATGAAACAACAAGGCGAAGAGCTTTGACTTTTAGAGGGTTGATGGTTCAGGTAGAAGATCAAATTAAAATGAAAGATTCAACTAAAGTTTGAGGAGTAGTTGGGTCTAGTCAAAATAGTTCATGACAAGTTCCAAATAATCAAGGGCATTCTTCGAACTCAGCCCAACCATCGCGATTTTCCTCGTCAAACTGAAGGGTACTTAACTCAAGCTACATGGTATCAATTTCAGAGACCAAGGCCAAATCAATGGATAATGCCAGAGTACTATGCATATTTTATTGAAAATCTTGGAGCAATTTACAAAAAGGCTAAGGGGTATGTGAGTTTCAAAAAACCTTCTCTGATAAATAGACGAATGGAAGAACGTAATAACAGGTTTTGTAAATGTCATAACTAGTGTGGTTTATTTCTGTCTGAGGGTAATCTCGTAAAGTATTTTGGATGTTTTGTGGAATTTAATGTTTAGAGAGGTGAGTTGAGAGATAATTAAGCTGGTTGGGGTATTTATACTTAATTATTGACCCATAGGATTATTGGGTCGAATCAAGTTTAAAGACCCATTAGTAATCTGGTTTGAAGTGACCATCAACTAGCTTAGTCAACATTTAATACATTTGTCCTATTCGGAATTTTATTATAGTGGCGTAGTCCGAATTTCCCATCAGATTAAGTCAAGACATAGTAACTCAAATATCTGAACTCGTCAATAACGACATAGGACATGATACAACAGAATATATTGCTTTGAAGAAAGAGGTGAAAACTCTGATTGAAAATGGTAAGTTGTTAGCCTATATTAAAAAGCAGAGAAATGTATCAAAGGCTCATGTTGCATCGACTTCACATGTGATAAATCCAAATTTACAGCCAGAAAATCTAATGATTCTATATTCTAAGATTGATGATTTTGATGCTGCATCGGAATACTTAGATACAAATCCAGATTGATTGAATTTGATGGCAGTGGATGAGCCAGTAAAACAAGGCCGAGTTCGAAGTTTGTGTGAATACTTTGAGTCGTTGGCAATCTTTGGGGGAGACACTATGACTGAAAATACTGATAGCTCAAGAAAGAGGCATGAAGTGAGCTTAGCTACTGAGGGATGTCTATTCATTTGTATGATAGAGATGATTCTTTTATTCTTTTCGATGAAGATGATTTGAGAGGCATTGGAGGTCCTCACGAAGATGTGGTGGTTATTGGAGGAGAAGTTACTGGTGTTGAAATTCGACGCGTGCTAATAGATACAGGGAGCTTTGCAAATGTTCTTTTCAAAACAACATATGATAGAATATGTAATCCTCCACGGATTTCTCAGTCAGACCGCACTATAATTGGATTCACTTGAGTGACATCTCAAGTAATTGAAGAATCTGAGGGGGAGGTGTGTTGGGAAAGAAGCTTTTAGAAAGAAGGTTTGAGTTTTATTCATGGTGGTGGATTGTCCGACCAGCTATAATGTCATTTTCGGGAGATTTTGGCTTTAGAGGATGTATGCGATTATATTTATAGTTCACTAGTGCTTCAAGTATGTCATCGGAGATCATATGGGGGTCGTCCAAAGTGATCAAAAGTTGTTAGAGGATGTTATGCCACAACTCTTCCAATTTGAGGATCAAGCAGTGATGATAAAATGGCTGAATAACAATCAGGGGGATTGACCTCGGAAGTCAAGGAAGGGGATGATGATCCGAAGGAAACACCGAGTTCTTTTTACCTTTATTTTTTTGGGAAGATGACTATTTGACCTGTTTCGAATTGGAAGAAGCATCTTATCATCAGGTGCCACTAATCTCTTCATAGCTTGTTATGGATTCAGAACTAGGGGTGAGTTTCGGTCGGTTCAGTCGGTTTTTTGATAAATATTAAACACAAACCGAAATAATTCGATTTATAAATTATTAAACCGATTTGTTAAAAAAAGTTCGGTTTTTTTTCGGTTTCGGTTTTTTCGGTTCGGTTTTTCGGCTTCAAAATCGGTTTGGTTCGGTGTGTTTCAGTTTGGTTCGGTTTGAATTATTCTTTAAAAAAATTAAATTTAATAAAAAAAAGTAAAAAATCAACATAAAAATCATAATAATTCTGTTAAACCAATTATTAATTTTTTTATATCTTTATAATAACATAGTATTAATAATAAAAAATTTCATCATTAAAAATAATTTATAAATTTCAATTAATACACGATGCTATGGGGTTTGAAGTATTAATACACGATGCTATGGGGTTGCGATAATATGTAAGTAATATAATATATATTCGGTCGGTTTCGGTTTGGTTTGACCAAAAGAACTATCAAACCGAAAACCGACCGACTATAATTCGGTTTGAAAAATCGAAACCGAAACCGAAACTTATTTTTTAGAAACCGATCGGACTAATCTTCTTCGGTTTGGTTTGGTCGACCGGTTCGAGTTTTTTTCGGTTTTTGTTCACCCCTATTCGGAAACTCTATCAGATTTTCAAGAACGTCAGCACCCATTGTGATTCGCCACAAGTGGTTGTTGATGAAGTTGATAGATAGAAAAGATGAATTTAACCAATTGGCTCACTTTTTTCTGCCAAGTTGATAACTGGCCAAAAATATCTGTAACATCTATTTTACATATCTTATACCACCTCAGAACTTCTAGATTCATTTTAAAAAAATAAGCAAAAGATAAAAGTAAAATAATTAAAGCAACAATATAATATAGATGAAGCAAATGAGCTTACTGTTACTCTTCCAAACAAGGTTAAGTCTTGAAAGATTCTCCTTGGATATCTCATTCCCATTCTCCCAGGCCCAGAAATGAAGAAATTGTTTTCCAAAATTTGTCAGCCTTGAGCAAGTCATTGACGATCTTGAGGTCATCATTCATAGTGAGATAGTAATAGGGAAAAATTGGTCCCTTCAAAATAAATAGGGGAATTTTGGAAAGTTTAGAGGTCGTGATTATAGATTAGAGGGTGAACCATTGGTTGGGAATGGCTTGTGTATGCAGTTTGAAATACTCCACTATCATCAGATCTAACGGAAACCGAATACCCCGGTTAATAATTTTAGGGTATACAACCAACTCATCATTTCCACAGTTAAGTGGAGTCTCTCCCTCATTTGGAAGTCGAAGCACAATGTTGTATGGCCTTCCCCATTGCTTTTATAAAAAAGAAGCTTGAGAGTCCAGATAGTAGATATATGGAACATTTTTTAGTGCCAATATATATTCTGGATTCAGTGGTCTTAAGTTCTATCCTATTGAAGCAACTAGATCTTCGGAAAGCTCAACATGAGCTTTCTTTTTCCTTCTCCTCAGTGCTTTTGCCTTCAAAAAACCCTTAACCATCTCACTATCAGTTTTTTATAAGCATCATATTCAGTATCACCTTCAACGTTTGATTAGGTAGCTTCTGATTCAGCTTCTTCCTCGGATGCCTCATCTATAAGTCGAGGAGGGTTGGCATTTGAGGTTGGCTCTCTATCGTTGTTTATTAAGGGATTTTGTTGAAACTCTTTAGTTGTCTCAAGAACTTACCTCAGGGGAAGAGAAGAGGATGTAAGATTCAAAGAATGGTCGACATCGTCTCCCAAAGCTATACAGGTCTTTCTTTTAAGGGTTTGAGAAAGGTACGTTTTTGAACGAACTGGAAAGGTTACTTTGCATAGTTGTCGAGGGGATTCAGAGCTAAGTGGAAAATTTGTCTCCTCTGACTTTCTTGAAGTAGATGTCGTTTGGGTTACTTTGCAATTAATTTGAGGAGGGAAACTTGTAGAAGGGATTCGAGGTGATGATCTAGCTAGAGATGGTGAAATTTGAGGTGTTCTTTATTTGAGTTTATAATGATTGACTATCTTCTGGAAGAGATAAATTTGAAAATACATGAGGAGTTTCGTTCGGATCGAAGTTGCCGTAATGTATTGTATCAGTCCAAAATCGATGAACATTGCTTATTAATCCAGCTGCTTTATATTCGTCTACCGTTCAGTTATGCAGATATAGTCATATGCTCCAAAATGAGGTTTCCGTTTGTGTGAGGAGGATGAATTTCTGGATATTTTGGCTCTTGATTTTTTTAGTTTTTTATGCGTTCTCATGATTTTTTTTTTAAAATTGTTAGTGGATTTGCATTTTTGGGTGAATGTAGTTTAGAGGTCGAAAATTCAGATGAAGGTAGCCACGCAATCTCAGGAACATGCAGACTCTCTCTCTAAAAATATGTTGTGAGGAAAACTAAGGCATAAATGAGTATTTATAGAAAGAATTAAGGGAGATGGAAGCGGAAGAGGTGTAGAAAGTGTTTGGGCCGAATCTAAAACGGTTGCGTAAAGAAAAACTTGACACCTGCCACATGACAGGCGTAGTGGCAGACCTAGTTCTTCGGGCATCATCTCTTATTTGATTTTCGCTTCGAACGATTATGACCGTTAGAGAAAAACGTTATCATATGGAGATATTCGAAGCGTCAACAAGAACTTGATTTCATTCTAGGACAACACTTTTTGTCAAGAATTTGGTGGCATTTAACTCAAAGCAGTTTGACCTATGGTTGAAGGGGTTGTTTATCCACTAATGCAGATTTCCGATGAGAGTTAGTTCTCATTCATTGACTTTAGAGCTACTGATAAGGAATATAATGTTAAGGGTCAAAATATAATAAATCAAACCTTGTACAATAAGTTACATAGTTGTGGAAGAAATTTAGGGCTTTATGTAAAGGTAAAGGACTAGTATGCAATTAGACCTTTTGCATAACAAATTTGGTTACGCCTAAGTCTTGATGCCTCTATATAAAGGCCATGGCTAAACTTAATAAAGGGATTCTGATTTTTGGTGAAGTTGTTTACAATCTCTTGATTTTCTCTCTCTAAACTCTACTATTCTACTTATCTCTTTTAAGACTAAATTTAGTTCACACTAGTATCATTATTACTATGATAAGCACGCTTGTGAACGTGTTCTTGTTTATCATACAACTCAAACCTAAAAATCACTTCGAATCTGATTTTTGTTGATTAATTCTTATACTCATCTTATTATTGTATTCAATTGAATCGTTTTTAGTTAATCCTCAACCACACTCCATTCGTATATAAAAAAAACTAAAAATATAACTCGTTTTACCGTTCTGCATGAGATACGTACTATTGATCAATTTCAACCTCAATTTCGAACAAATAACTTTGTTCTCCTCATAAATCTTTGATTTTAAATATAAAACAGATTTAAAAAATCCATTTTTGCCTCAATCGTCGTCGATATCTTAACTTTCATTGTCTATCTTTTAAGTGGAACAGTATACGTATCTTAACTTGAAAACGGCCCCCTCCTTTTTGCCTTGGAAAAATGAGTGGTTGGTTCATTCGAGGGGAACAAATAAGCTACTAAGAAGATTTTAACAAATTGTTTGTATTAAGACTACTTGGTCTAATGAATTTCCCTAGTGTTTTATCCCAGCACACTTGGCGAAGAGCCATCTTTGGAGGGCTGTTCTGATGAAGATTTTCGTTGTGGACCAACTTATGACGCTTCCCAAAGAAACCGAATAACCGAAAAGGTTGAAGATTTCTGATGCACCAGTTTTTCTTCTTGCTAGGTTGAGGGCTCTGAGCCATCGAGTCCCCAAAGGTAATACCAAATATTCGGGGAAGAAAAAAAATAAAGCTACTGGTTGAAGACGCCTCTATTGATGACAACACAATTGTAGAGGTAGACGGGTCAAAAGGGTTTTCAAAGAAGCATTATTCGAAAGGAAATCATAAATCCACCCTCTTCGAAACAGATTCTGATTAATGAATCATATATTCTGTTGAGCCTTTCTGTTATACAAAACCAGAATCCCCCAAAATAACCAAAGACTCGATGACCAATTATCTGATGGCAATAAACCATATATTCCTGTGGGAAGTCAGCCAACATCCCCCAAGTTCCTCCCGGACCAAGCCTTCAAAATATTTGAAAATAATGTACTCGTCATGTGACTTAATATACTCACCGCTCATGTTGTCCAACTCGAAAGAGATGTATGCCAAGTGTGTGCCCAAAACATTTTTAATAAGAGAGAGGCTCGTCTGTTATATGGTGAAATGACTAGCTGAAAAAAAAAAGAGGTAGCTAAACTGGAGAAGATCAACACAGGTCGGTAAAAACGGGCTGAAGCTTCAAAACAACGCATGAGGACCAGACAAGGTTTCTCTTACAATGATCGAATGAATTTCTTAAAAAAATTTCTAGACCAAGATACCATGGTTTGCACTCTCAAAGAAGCATTTAAGAAATCTCAAACTGTATTTGCGCAAGCTGTTCGAGAGGTGGGAGAAGTGAAAAAACAATCTAGCAGACAACAAAACTGTTATCTCTATCTATTTCGCTGAGTGCACAAGAAAACTGGAGGCTCGAGATGCCAAGATATTATCTGTCTTGATTATTGACATGGGAACACTTCATAAATATGAATTTAGGAAGCTACTGGTAACTTATACCCCAAAAAAATTGCCCAACGGCCATCTCTATTGAAGATAGTGGGGTGTCATCTAATGAGAGCTCCTCTAGAGAATCTAAGGCCACATGAAATTCCTCAAATGATTCTTCAGAAGCCGACTCTGACTCAGCTCCTGAAAAGTATAAGATATGACTCTACCATCCTTTAATAGTAATCCAATTTTGTATGATTTTGTGTAATTTTCTCATAATATAACTTTCTTAGTCAAATCCCTATGAGGCTAGGGAATTTCGAAATTCAGATGTTTTATGTTTTATCAGTCGTAACTTTATTTTCACTTGCCATTTATTTTTATATGTTGTGAAGTAAGCAACAGTGCCTTTGCGTTCTCCCTACTTGGAGGTGATCAGCCTCCGTCTAGTCCCCGAATCGATCCCTCATATCAAAAAATAAAAATCATTGAATGTTAACCAACTTTCATTGGAAGACCCCTTAGATCCAAAAATAATAATTATAAAATGTTAAACATAAAATCTTATTGGAAGTCTCTTTGGATCCAAAAATACTAGTTAATGAATGTTAACCATTTGTCATCAGAAGATCTCTCGGATCCTAAAAAAATATTATTTGCCCTGTAATCCTGCAAAAGATGTAAGATTGAAGGTTTATTTAATGTTGTAAAATAATAATTACTGAAGGTTAAAAAACTATCATTGGGCCTATTTTACAAGACTTATATTCTACTGATCCAGCCCACAGTGGCATGTGGTGTGGTTAATTATCGTTTGAGGGTAAATTTGTAATTTGTTTGGAGTTTTGTGGAAGTATGTGGGTGTTTAATATTTAGAGTAGAAAGTAGAGGGAGAATCAAGCAGCCTAGTTGTATTTTATTTTCATTACCCATATTTAATGGAGGTGGTTGGGTATTTATACCCTTGCATTTGGGCCTTATGGGTTTTCGGGTCATGCTTAATGGACCCGGGTCAGGTTTAAAGACCCATGAGCTCTAAGTAGGAGAGCAAGTAGCTGAGTCAAGAAGTGTTTAGGTTTTTTAGTACTTTTGTCATAGTTCGAACAGTCCAATGGGCTAAGTGTTCGAAGTGGTCTGTCCGGTCCGGAGGCCTTGGACCGATCTGTCCCTGTCCTGGGAGTAAGCAGAATCCGGACTCATCAGGAGCCCCTTTTTTAGGTGTTTGTTCAAATACTTTTGTCAAAAACCTGAAAAACAGTCCGACGTCAGGGGTAGTTTTAATCCGGACAGGTGTGTTTGTCTTATGGTTTTATCCGGACTGATAAAGCTTCATGAATCCAAACGGTTTTTTTCCAGAGTTCATGGGACACGTGTCGCTTTCTGGTTGGTTGCTTTAGCCGTTTTTTCACCTTGAATTTCGAACCCACCTTCTTCGAAAAACAACCTCTTAATTAAAGATGGTGACATCTGCGCCGTCTTTAATCATTACCAATCTTTTCTAATTCTCCTAGGAATCAAACTCTTTTTTCAGATTTACTATAAATTAAAACACTTTCTAATGTTTTACCATCACTCCCATATTTACTCTGCAACTTCTTAAAGCTTTCTCTCTCCAAAGCAAAAATTTACCCAGATAGTTTATGTTTACAGCGAGGAACGCTCTGATCAAAGGTGGGTGGCTTAACCTCTCTGAACTAGAAAAGGCGCAAAAGGTCGAAAGGGAAAGACGCATTGCAGCAGGATTACCCGTTTCGCCCATCGACAAGCCAGTGACTTCAGCCACAAAATCAGATCAAGGTTCTTCTTCCTCAAAAGGCATCAAGCCGAAAAAGTTATTTCAAACTAATCTCTTCCCCATTATCTCTGGTTCTTCGGTTCAAGAATCAGAACCTGTTGTTGAGCCAGGGGTAACTGTTACCAGCTTCAAAAAGCCCTCCCCCTTCTTAGCTATGGGGTCAAACACTGAAACCTCCCCTCAAAAGTTAGTTGACCGGAGAAAAGGCCGGCTGGTCAAGGGTCAGGCTTCTAAGAGCACTCCTTCAAAATCGGGTGCTAAGGACAGCAGCACTGGGTCAGAAGTGTCCATCAGAGCTCCCAAGGACAGACTGTCCGGTCCGGAGGGTACTAGTCCAAGTCTTCGAAGAGAAGCATCTGCATCAGAGCCCCAACCGGAGGCCAGAAACCAAGGTAATACTGAAGCTCAACAGTCCGGAGACCGGGCTGAGCCAAATCTAAACCCTCCTGCTGCCACTGCTACTGAAAACCCCTCATCAATTATGGAGGAAGTAATGGAGGACTCTGTCGAAGATGCTCCATTTGAGTCTGAGCCTTCCGGACACACCAGTAGTGCTGTTGTTGCCAAAAAAGACAAAGGCAAAGAGAAGTTGTGCTTGAGGCATCCAGATTTACCGGAGAGTCTTGAAGGAAGGGTGGGGCCTTGTTTTCACAAGGTCAATGTCAAGTACCTCCTCGCCCTACAAAAGATTAACTACGCATTCATCCACACAGCTGAACTGGGCCGGATGTGTACGAAGTGGGGAATTCCGGAGAATGTAAAGATAAGGATCCCCATAAACCCAGAGACTCCCATGGACTGCAACTTGAGCGAAATTGTAATTTTCACGGAGCTGTTCAATTGGGGGCTTAGATTCCCTCTGGACCCTGAAATTGTCAGATATTTTCATCTGATAAAGCTCTGTCCGAGCCAGTTGAGCCCCAATGCCTGGTACACCCTCATGGCCAGCATTATGGCTTCAAGGCTCTCCGGGATTCCTCTACCAATGGAGTAGTTTGCTGTTGTGGCCAGTCTCTGCGGAAACCACCACATCCCCTTCTACCATTTCAACATGAGGGATAACTTCAAAGCTGTGGACGACTTGCTAGAGTCGGAGAGGAATTGGAAGACCCAGTTCCTGTTTGTTAGCGGTGCTTAGGAGAATGGGAAGAAAATCAAGTCTGGAGTCAACCCAAGCCTTCTTACAAGCAGATGGAGGAGTGACCGTAAGTTTCCTGTTTTACATTCTTGTCTTTTTTTTTAATCAAGTTTGTTTAAGTTAATTTGTCTTATCTTTGCCTTAGCAGTACTGCCCAAGGACTTCAGTGACCATTTGAAAACCGGGAATACCACTTGCACCAAGATCAACGCTTGGGCTGCTGAGAAGTGGGGGAATCGGTTCCATGCTGCCTTCACAGGGGGCAACTTAGCAAGGTCTCACCTGTGGAACACCCCAGGTTAGAAAGACCTAACTTGGGACGAGCTTACTACCCAGCCTCCTCCGGACGTAGTGCTCAAAAGAACGCATGAACCAGATGGGACACTCTACTTTCCAGGCCGGGCCAAGGCCCCGAGCAAGATGAAAAGAAAAAATAAAGGCAAAAAGGTGGTGGGTGGAGCTAACCCTGCTGAGGTGGAGAAGGATGCTCCAGTGCATCCGGAGGGGCCAGTCCCCAGTCAAATTGATGCTGCTCTCTTGGAAGTGGTAGAGCAGGAGACTGAAAGGCAAGAAGTGCACTCCCCAAATCCTCCAAGGGCTTCCAAAAGAGATCGTAAACGGGGATCTGAAAGCAAAGATAGGGAGGCTAAGAAGAAAAAGACCTCTAAGGGTGACGAGCTTTCTCTCCGGACTTCGGATCCTCCTCCCCAATTTGACCCCTCTGACCCAACACAAGCAGAGGAGATACCTGGTGACTTCCAAACCGATGAGGTCGAAGGGGGAGATCTTAGCATTGACGGTGTGGACATCACTGGTCTTGGTGGGCTTGGTGAGTACTTCATGAATCTTCCCAGAGATGATTTTTCCGGGCCTTATCTTCCTCCGAGCACCTCAAACTCAGTCACTTTTAATGGTAAGACCTTTACTGTTTCAAGTGAAAAGGATGTTATAACTTACTCTTTGTTAAGCAATGTTCAACCGGTGCTTGCGTTGAAGAAGCAAGTTTGAAATCAGGCCGACATTATCAAATACCTCAAGTCTAGCAAAGAGAGGCTGTCCGATGATCTTCTTACTGCCACTTCGAATGCTGCCACTCTAAAGGAAGAAAACGAGGAGTTGAAGAGAAACCAAGAGGTGAGCACCACAAAAGTCACCATACTAGAGAACACTATCACAGAGCTCCGGAAGAAGCTGTCCGGACTGGAGAAATATCTTGCCACCTATAGAGGGAAGACCAAGGCCAATGACCAAATTATCACCAACTTAATCAGTGACAAAATTGCACTTGAGAATTCAGTATCCAAAGCTGCCGAGGAGAAATCGGGTTTGCTAAGGGAGCATGAGGCCAAAATCCAAGCCAAGATCGATGCTTATGCCAACAACGTGATCGACACTCAAAAGCAAATTTATGCCAAGGTGAGGTCTGGCATGGTCTTACTCTTCCATGAGAAGTTTCCAAAGAGGAACCTAGGGGATTTATGGCTTCACGTAGAGTCTGATGACCTCCTATATCATACAATGGCCGAAGGCGACAGGTAAGGAGTCTCCAGTGCATCCTCATCAGATAACGAAGAGAAAACCGGGGAGAGCCCAGACGAAGAGGAGGATGATCCCAAGGGGAAGAAGAAGATAGATGGAGCTGAGCCATCTTCAAAGGCTCAGTCCTAAATTATGAATTGCTTTTTTACTTTTAATGTTTTCTAAACTAAAGTCCTTGGAAGGCCAAGGCACTCTTTTTGTAAGTGTGTCCGGTATCTGACCGGACAGATCTTTTACTTTGTTTTGACAATTCGAAAGTCTTTGGAAGGCCAAGGCACTTAAGTTATTTTAATAAATACCCTTGTTTTCTGCAATTCTCATCTTCTTTCATAGTCTGTTCCAATTTTGATGGCTAGAGTTTAAATAGCCCTTAGTTATTTCATAGTGAGAGTGTTTAAATTCTCTGATGACGAATGTTTAAGTGGTCATCACTCTTTTGTTTCAATCCGGATGGTGTGACAAAAGACAAAACTAAAACACTTCAATTTTTTTTAAAAGGCATCAAAATTTATTTAAAAGCCCGGACACCTCATTAAAACCTCCCCGTGCCACCAGGGAGGAAAGAGTATGCCCCCAAATATTTACATGGATGTTTAAACAAGTAAATATTTACATAAATGCTACTCCAAGTACATCCGGAGATGTTCTATATTCCAAGGGTGGGTCAAAACTCTTCCATCCTTGTCTTCTAACCAATATGTTCCAGGTTTAAGCCTTTCAACAACCATATAAGGTCCTTCCCAAGTTGGGGCCAATTTTCCCAACAACTTTTCTTTAGTGTGTAAGAAGACTTTCCTCAATACCTTGTCCCCCGGTTGAAAATCTCTTCTTTTAAGTCTAGAAACAAATCTGCTCCTCATTAAACCCTGATAATGCGCAGCTCTAAGGTGAGCTTTAACTCGTCTTTCTTCTATTAGGTCGAGCTGACTTCTGATTGCCACTTCGTTAGCGCATTCGGAGAAGATGTGAACACGAAATGATGGGAGAGTTGCTTCTATGGGAGCTATTGCATCCATCCCACAGACCAAAGCAAAGGGTGACTCCTGTGTTGCAGCCCCAGGTGTTGTCCGGTAGGCCCATAAGACTTCTTGTAAATAGTTAGGCCACTTACCAGCAGCCCCTTCCAAATTCTTCTTTAAACCGGACAGTATAGTTCTGTTAGCCACTGCAACCTGAACATTTTCTTGCGGGTGGAAAGGTGAAGAGAAACAATGTTGTATACCCCTTGAGGCACAAAAACTCTCCATTTCCCTATTGTTGATCTGTGGCCCATTGTCCGTTGTTATCTTTTGTGGGACACCAAATCTGCAACAGATGTTGGATATAATGAATTTTATGACAGCTTTTGACGTTGTTCCTGCTAGTGGGGCTGCTTCAATCCACTTTGAAAAGTAATCTATAGCAACGATTATAGTTCTGCGCCCTCCGGATGCCATAGGGAGAGGCCCCACTAAGTCCAACCCCCAACGTGCAAAAGGTATAGGCTCAGAAATTAATACCAAAGGAATGGCAGGGACATGAATTTCATTGCTGTATCTTTGGCATGGGTCACACCTTCTTACCAGCTCCTTAGCATCTTTCATGATAGATGGCCAATAGTAACCGACCAGTAAAACTCTCCTTGTTAAAGCCCTAAATCCACAATGAGTTGATCCCTCACCATCATGCAATTCGGAGAGGACTACTTGAGACTCATCATCCCCCAAACAGCGCAGAAGAGGTTTACTGTAAGACTTTTTATACTAAATGTCTCTTAGTATGATAAAACCACGAGCCCTGTGTTTTAGTTTTCTTGCCAGTGATTTATCCGGAGGCACGATGCTGTCGGAGAGGTATTGCAGGAGAGGAAACCTCCAATCCTGAGGTTGTTTCACATGTACTTCAAAAATTTCTTCTTCTTTACCCATACTAAGTTGAATGGAGGGGCTCTCCAGGACATGGATCCATGGATACGACTCTGTGTATGCTATAGTTTCCAATGAATCTGCCAACTCATTTTCTGTCCGGGGTATATGCTCATAAATAATGCTTTTAAACTTGAGTGCTTCATTTTTAAAAAAAAGTAAATACTTCACTAGCTGCTCCTTTTTAGCCTCAGATTGACTTTGGGCATGGGGGATAAGAAGCTGGGAGTCACTCAGTAGCTTGACCCTCCTAGCCCCACAAATATAGGCTAACTTTAAACCAGCTATGGCCGCTTCGTACTCAGACTCATTATTGGAAGCCCTGAAAGCAAAACATATAGCTTGGTACATTTTGTCACCATATAGAGAAGTCAAACACACCCCTGTACCACATCCTATAGTGTTGGATCCACCATCCGTCCGGACGACCCAAACCTTTTTGTCTTTCATGTCAGTAGCCTGCTCTGAATCTCTGTCAGAGTGAAATTCAACCAAAAAAATCAGCCACAGCTTGGGCCTTGACTGCTGTTCGAGGAGCGAAATCAATGTCGAAATCCCCCAATTCTACCGACCACTTAGTCATCCTACTTGAAATGTCTGCCTTTTGGAGGACATTCTTCAAGGGAAAAGAAGTCCGGACAACGATAGGATGAGCCTGTAAATAAGGCCTCATTTTTCTTGCAGCTATTACCAGAGCTAACGCCAACTTTTCAAGTTTCAAATAACGCATTTCAGCATCTATCAAACTTTTGCTGATGTAATACACTGGATGGGGGTAATTATCCACTTCTCTCACCAACACAGCACTGATGGCACAACTTGAAACTGCCAAGTATACAAAGAGTGTCTCCCCATCAGCTGGTTTAAACAAGGTTTTGGGGGAGGACATGTGCTTCTTGATCTCATTAAAATCCTCATCACACTGTGAGGTCCAATCGAATCCCTTTGCACCCTTCAAGGTTTGAAAAAATGGGGAGCACCTGTCCGAAGACCTTGAGATAAATCGGTTTAAAGCAGCTAACCTCCCCGTTAGCCGTTGTACTTCTTTAATATTTCGAGGAGGCTCCATTTGGAATAGAGCATTAAGCTGGTCCGGATCGGGCTGTATCCCATGCTAACTTATGATATAGCCTAGAAACTTCCCGGATTGCACTCCGAGCACACATTTTTCTGGATTTAACTTCAAATTCACTTTCACCAAGTTGGTAAAAGTTTCTTGGAGGTCAGCCAAGTGCAATTGCTCATCCACACTTTTCACCATCATATCATCAATGTATACTTCCATATTCCTTCCAATCTGATCAGCAAAGGCTTTGTTTACCAATCTCTAATAAGTAGCCCCAACATTTTTCAATCCAAATGGCATTACCTTGTAGCAATGAAAACCCCTGTCAGTGACAAATGTGGTATGCTCTTGATCCTTCGGATCTACTTGGATTTGATTGTACCCAGAGAAAGCATCCATAAAGGATAGTAGCTTGTTCCCAGAGGTGGAGTCTACTAGTTGGTCCATCCGGGGAACTGGATACAAATCTTTTGGGCAAGCTCTATTGAGATATGTGAAGTCAATGCACATGCGCCACTTGCCATTTTTCTTTTTCACCAGGACCAGATTGGCGGTCCACAAAATATATTGAGACTCCTTGATATGCCCTATCTTTGTGAGCCTGTCAACCTCTTGTACAATGATATCAGCCTTTTCCTTGGAAAAAAACCCTTTTCTTTTGAACCACTGGTGCTACGTCTTTCTGGACGGATAAAAATGTGATATGACATCTGCTGGAACCCCAGTAACATCAGCATTGCACGAGGCAAAAACGTACTGATCGCTTTTCAAAAACTTTAGCATCTCACTTTTCAGACCAGGTGGCATTTTAGACCCTATCTTGACGCTTTTTTCCTTCTTCTAAACAATGTGTCTCTACTTCTTCGACCGGTATTAATACTCCAGGGGTCTCTCTGGGGTCATCAATTTCACCCTCACCCCCAGAAAGCCCCTCAAATTTCTATTGCTCGTTGATACGAACTGCCCCCAACGTCCGGGGAGCCAGGGCTGTAGCATAACATTCTCTTGCAACCTTTTGATTGCTCCGGACAACTCCCACCTGTCCCTGAACAACATATTTCAAACATTGGTGGACTGTTGAAGCCACTGCATGCATCCTAGAGAGCCTGGACCTCCCTAAAATAGCATTATAGCAAGTGGGACAATCCACCTCAATAAAAAGTATTCTGACCATCTTCTTGAAAGGGGCCTTGCCCAACAAAACTTCTTCTTCGAACTCTCCGATCACATCTGCTGAGCTGCCAGTAAAGCCCACAATTGATCTGTCCGAACTCTGAATTATAGCTGGATTTTTCATTCTCTTGTATGTGGTTAAGAAAAGGATATTGGCTGAGCTACCAGTATCCACCAAAATTCGTCTTGTGTCGTTGACCCCAATAGATGCCCCTATGACAATAGCATCTTTATGAGGGCCAACTATATCCCTTAAATCATCTTCATCAAAGAAAATGAAGGGGAATGGAATTTGTGATTGATAGGAAGTCATGTCTCCTTCTATCTGGGTGGCCAAAGTATGAACGTGCCTCTTCCTTGAAGAAGTAGTAGGAGCTGTCATAGTATCTCCTCCGAAAATTGTCAGTGACTCAAAAAACCTGATGAGCCCGGAGACCGTTCTAGAAGATTCCTCAATTGCACCCACTCTATTTCGTTTTGGATCAGGATCGAAGTATTCAGATTCCACATCAAACCTCTCGATTATAACCATGGCTCCCTCCGGAGCAGCATTACTTGGACCAATCCTGTGAGTATTGTCAGGCCTGTTACCTCCTCTTCTTTTGACATAAGCCCCCAGCTTTCCCCTTTCAATCAAATTTTAAACTTCTTGCTTTAAAGCTATACAATCATCAGTGGTATGGACAATATCATTGTGATATTGGCAGAAAGAGTTATTGCCATGTTCTCTAGGAGATTGTAGTGTGGTCGGTCTTCTATAGTGCACCTCTTCCTTTGTTTTATCAAAAATGGTGGCCACACTTTCTTTCAATTCTGCAAACCACTCCGGTTGGACCCAAGGCCCTCTCTTGTTTCTGGATTGCTGACTCTGAGCAGGAGAAATTGGCTGAGACTGAGCTTTGGTCCTACCATGCCCCTGTCCAGTCTCCTTTGCCTTGTTCCCGGACTGATTCTGATTGGGATTTGGTGCCACCGGGGTAGACCTCACCTGCCTGTGCACCCTGGTTTTCTTTGTTTCATCAACGTTGATCTGTTTTCCAACCTGATTCAGCAACCCTCCCTAAGTCATGGCCTTCTTTCTGGTCACTGAATCAGCCAAATTTCCAAGGTTCAAGCCCTGTCTTAAGGATGCTATTGCCACTTGCTCGAAGCAATCAGCCAACCCATTCTTGGTGTTCACAAAATGACTTATATATTCGTTTAAGGATTCATTTGGCTCCTGAGCACAATGGATTATTGTATCTCCATTGCCCTTTAGTTCTTTACTCCCAACGAACTGCCTTCGAAAGGCCACCCAAAAGGTATCGAAATTCTTGATACAACCTTGTGGTAGGCTGTTATACCATTTTAGAGCACTCCCCGTAAATGATTGGGAGAATGCTCTACAAAGTAGCTTATCATTGTCATCAAATTTCATCATGAAGTTTTTAAATTGCTCCAAATGATTGTCCGGATCAGTACTGCCATCGTACTTTTCCATTTTGGTGCTGCCAAACCTCTTAGGGAGGTTTCCGGACAGCATTTTGGAAGATAATGGAGATTGCCTCCAATTTCAGCCACGACTGAACACAGTATCCTCACTGGGAGTAGCAAAGATACCTGGTTCATCGTGGAAAGCGAAAGGATCCATCAGCATCTGATCCACATGCCTCCGGCTATGAGATGACCCTTTACCAATATTCTTCTTCATCTTTCCATGTCTATCCCTTTTCCTTGAGTACTTTTTGATCTGTTTTTGCTTTTTTTTAGTTCGACCCTCATCACTGCTAGAGGATAAGGATTCTTCAACTCCCTCATCATCCGAAGAGCTATCAGACGACTCTGAGCCTGAGTCAGAACTCTCCATTGGCTTAGACCGATGAGATTTTTTGGAGCTAGCATTAGTCTTTTTAGTACTCATATGAGTCTTTGAAGGCTCATGCTCTCTAGGGTTATCAGTGTGATGAGCAACCGACGTTTTTGACTTTTCTTTCATGCCCATCTTAGCCTTTTCGGCCCTCAGAGCTTCTATTTCACCCTTTAACCTATCGCGCTCTTCGATAGTGTACTCATCATTTTCACCCACCACTTCGAGCAAAGCTGGTGGTACTTCCGGGGCGTCCGGATTCATTCAGACTGACTTTTCTTGCTGGTTTCGAATGCTTGATTCAAGCACCTTCTCCTCCCATTGTGGTCGCCAATTTGGTGTGGTTAATTATCGTTTGAGGGTAAATTTGTAATTTGTTCGGAGTTTTGTGGAAGTATGTGGGTGTTTAATATTTAGAGTAGAAAGTAGAGGGAGAATTAAGCAGCCTGGTTGTATTTTATTTTCATTACCCATATTTAATGCAGGTGGTTGGGTATTTATACCCTTGCATTTGGGCCTTATGGGTTTTCGGGTCATGTTTAATGGACCCGGGTCAGGTTTAAAGACCCATGAGCTCTAAGTAGGAGAACAAGTAGCTGAGTCAAGAAGTGTTTAGGTTTTTAGTACTTTTGTCATAGTTCGAACAGTCCAATGGGCTAAGTGTTCGAAGTGGTCTGTCCGGTACGGAGGCCTTGGACCGATCTGTCCCTGTCCGGGGAGTAAGCAGAATTCTGACTCATCAGCATGCTCTTTCTTACCATGGTGGTGCAAGAAGGTTTTAACGAGGTGCTTACATAGTCAGATTGTGAATATAAAAAAAATTTCGTTTTTATATATGTTTTGCAGGATTTGTGGCAAATAATACTTTTTTGGATCTGAGGGATCTTCCAATGATAGTTGGTCAACATTCAATAATTATTATTTTTGGATGTGAGGGGTCTTCCAATGAGAGTTGGTCAACATTCAATAACTATCATTTTTGGATCTGAACGGTCTTCTAACTCGAGTTGGTCAATATTAAATAATAATTATTTTTAATATGAGAGGTCTTCCAACGAAAGTTGTTCAACATTCAAGGAATTTATTTTTGTATATGAGGGATCGCTTCGAGGACTAGTTTGAGTGATCACCTCAAATTAGGAAGAACTCGAAGGAACCATTTTTTACTTCACAACATATAAAAACAATAGACACGTGAAAAGAAACTTACGATTAATAAAACAACTAAATTACAAAATTCCTAGGTTGCATAGAGACTTGTCTAAGAAAGTTATAATTGTAAGAAAATTACACAAAACCACATAAAATGGGATAATTGGTGAAATAATTTGAGGAGCTTCATGTACCCTCGGGTGCTCCATATGATGATTCCTCGTTATCTTCACGAGAGATGCTCGTTGAGCAGCATTTTCTGTGGGCACGTTACTAGTAGCTTTATTACTTCAAATCAATAATCAAGGCAGACTTTACCTTGACATATCAAGCGTGCATCTTGTTTGCACTCAACAAAATAAGTAAAATTAACAGTTTTTTTGTCTAGCTCGGATTGTTTTTTCACTTTCCCCACCTCTCAAACAACTTGTCCAGACACAATTTGAGATTTCTTGACCGCTTCTTTGAGAGTGCGAACCATGGTATCTCTTTTCCACCAAATATTTCAAGAAATTTGACCGATCATTGTCAAAGAAACCTTGATCGGTCCTCATACTTTCTTCTAAAGCTTCATTCGTTTTAACCGATCCACATAGACCTTCTAAAATTTAGCCATCTCTCATTTAAACCTATTTGACTCACCATATAACATGTGAGCGTCTCCATTATATAAAGTTTTTTTGGGCACTCACCTGGCGTATATCTCAATCATGCTAAACAACAGTAGTAATGAGACCACTAAGTCGTACAACAGGTATATCATATTCAAAGAGTTTGAAGGCTTAGTCTGGGGGGTTGGGGATGATGTTTGACTTCCCATGGGAGGATCTAGCTTACTATCATCAGAGAACTGGTCGTCGAGGGTTTTGGTTATTCTGGAGTACATCTTCTTCTTCTGGGAGGACAGAATCATGCTTTCACATAGTGGAAGGAATCAACATAATATTTGATTCATTGATCATTATCCATTCTAAAGAGTGTGAATTATCCTCCCCGGTTTCAAGATCTATGTACGGTGGATTATCCTCATCTTTCTCTCTCTATCTTTGTTGTTGGACATCCATTTATGCGTTCATTTTGAAAATATTTATTCGGTAATCTTTTCAACCTGACTAACTCTACGACCATGTTGTTATCAGCAGGGGAAACTTCAACCACTATCTCGATTTTCTTTTTCTTTCTCGAATATTTGATATTACCTTTGGGGACTTGGCTGCTTGGCGCCTTGACCTAACAGAAATAAAAACTAGTGAATTTGTAGCCTCCAACGTTTTCTACAATTTGGTTTCATTAAGGAAGAATCATAAGTTGTTCAAGGGAGAGACTCTTCGTCAGATCAACCATCAAAATATGGTTATTTCCTAAGTTCGCCGAGAAACTTCATCCAATATGAACTTTGGCCTCTACTATAAATCATAATGAATAACGATGGTAAAAAATTAATTTCCAAAACAAGATAAACAGATACAAATAAAAGCGTTCTTGTCATACTAAGATAACAAGTACAAACCCATAACAAGTAGAAACCCGAAACAGCAAGAAATCAGCATGTGTTCCAAATAATAAAATGAGGAAATATTCTGAAAGCAACAGTTCTATCAATGCTATCTTGAGTAAAAATTCCCCAAAGAAAACAAAATTCCAGCATCACTTCAAATCTTACCTCCAAGAATGATGATCCCGACAAAATCATTTCAATTACCTCCTCTCATAAATAATATGATAATCTTGACAAAAGTTAATACATAGATATTATTTTACACCCTTGTCGAAAGATAAAAACAGTTAATGCAACCAAGAGCATCACCAACACTAATGTTGATCGCACCAACCTTTCTCGTTCATTTGTTAACGATTACTGAGGGTTCTATCAACAAAAATACAAATAAAAATCTGACTTATTCCTCTAGTCAACCTAGCCAAAAGATAAGCATATAAAATATTCCAATTCTAGATGTAAACCTTCCCTTGATTCGAAACCTGAACAAATCTACTGGAAAAATATCAATCAAGGCCCAAACACAACTTTCGCAATCACTAGGAACCCCAATTTTTGTAGTAACATGTTATATCTTTCTTGGATCTTTTATTAACTATAAGTTTTTTATACATTCAATTGGATCACTCATAGTATCAACCATCCATTAACATGTATATTGTTGATATTTTCATCTTACTACGCTGATTTGTCCTTTTATGAACACATCTGACTAACTTTTTTATTGGTGCTTTTATCTTCTAATTAGTTTCTTACTTTACTGATGCTTTATGTATTCGACCAATATCACATGTGCCTAGAACGATCACTTTTTCGATACCAGTATTGAACTTTTGGCTTGTAATATGAATCTTTACCTTTCCCACGAGAAATGAATGACGCATGAGCGACACATAAACTTATCAAACAAGAGGCCATGTAATACACTAGATTTAAAAAATCAAGAGAATTATACTAGAAAGAAACTAGTGGTAAGTCACTTGAGACTTTTAAGATGGGTTACTTATACACATGTAAGTAGGACAAGTTTTGGTCGAGTATATTAAAATGTATGTTTGTTGGTTATTCAGATTATGTAAAATGATATAAGCGGTGATATTTGGAACCTGATAATAAGAAGGATTTAATTAGCAAGGATGTAATATTCAATGAAGTTGAAATAACATTTCTCAATAATACGCCTACTATAATTTCAAAAGTTAAGCTAAAGTTGAGGTGGAGTTTAAACAAAATGTGAGGTTAACGATACTTCTGTCAAATATGGTTTTAGGCTTCATATAGGTTTGACATCTACATATGAATTTCAACCATTGATGGGTTCAGACATGGACAGGGTTTTTATGGTTCAAATGATTGTAATATTCAAGCTGAAGAATAACAAATATATTTTGAAAATTATCAATTGGTAAGGGATAAGCCTTGTAGACATGACAAGCCTACACAAAGGTACGACTATGTAGATATTATAAATTATATTTTATCTAATGATCTGAGAAAAGATATTTTAAACCTAAAATTTATCATGATGTTATGAAGAGTATTGATAAACAAAAATAGTAGAAGGTCATGAAGGAAAAATTGAATTGTTTGAAGAAAAATGAAATTTGAATTCTTGTGAAGCAACCGAATAGTCATAATCTTGTTAGATGTAAATGTAAATACAAAATAAAATAATTTATTGATGGTTTTCAATGATCTAGGTCTAATCTTGGTTGGTGGCAAAGGTTTTAACACAAAATAAACATGTTGATTCAATGAAATTTTCTCATTAAATTGTGAAAAGAACCTTTATAAGGATATGTTGTCAATTGTTGCAAAATTGTATCTTAAGTTAGATCATATGAAGGTTACACTTCCTTCATACATGGAGAGCTAATAGATATCATTAATATGAAATGGTCTTAAGGGTTTAAATAAGATCAAGACATTGATATGTGTTTGTAGAAGAGCCCTATATATGGGCTGAAGTAGTCACATAGATAATGAAATAATAAATTTGACTCATTCATCAAGTCAACCAATTATGAGATAAATTATTATGATAATTATTTTTTTGTAATAAGTAAACATACATGGATAAAGGGATTTTATTACTATTGTATGTTGAGGACATAATTATAGCTCAAAATGTCATAATAAGGATTAAAACTATTAAGACTTGATTTAAAGAAAAGTTTGAAATGAAGGATATGAGATAAGTTAAAAGGATTATAAGAATAAATATCATGAAAACACGTTGATAAGTTATATATCCTTATCTCAAAGAGAATTCATACATAAGATGCTTAAATAGTTTGGAATGTCCAAAGCCAGATCTATTGAGACTCTCATCGATTCTCAATTAAAAGTCACCAGTACTCCAATATCAGCTAATGTAAAACATAAGAATTTTATTTAAGAGATATCACACGAAAATATCATCAGAAGTATCATGTATGATATGATTTGCACCATGCCTTATCTTGCAAACTCAAATAGTATTTTGAAATTTTTTATGACTTGTTTAGTGAGGCCTCACCATAATGATCTTAAATGGCTCATGAGATACTTGAGGGGTGCATTCGGTATAAGAGTGTGGTATAATCAAAAGTGTAGGCATGATGAGATGCTGGGAGGGTATGCAAACTATGATTATGCATGTTACCTTGATAAAATGAAGTAAACTTTAGGTTATTTATGGTGAGGATAAAAGTAGCCTGAGGGTAGGCTGGTAATTTTAAGCGGAGTTTTAAGGCGGTGTGAGGGTGTTTCACGGTGATGTGAGGATGTTTAAGGGTGTTTCAAAGTGTTTTAAATGTGGAGAGAGAATTAAGCAGCTTGGCAGCAGTTAATTTTTCTTACCCATAGTTAATGCTGGTGGTTGGGTATTTATAGTATGAAATTTGGGCCCTTATGGGCTTTCGGGTCAAGTTTAATGGACCCGGGTCATGTTTAAAGACCCATGAGTTCTAAGCAGGAGGACAGGTAGCTTAGTCAAGAAGTGTTTAGGTTTTTTAGTACTTTAGTCATAGTTCGAACAGCCTTAGGCTCACAGTGTTCGAAGTCACCTGTCCGGCTTAAATGTCCTGTCCGGTTTACGGAGAGATTTACATTGGGCTGCCCTTCCGGGGAGCACTTCGAATTCGGACTCATCGGGAGCCCCTTTTTTAGGTATTTGAACAAGTGTCATTGTCAAAGAACTGAAAAACAGTCCGATTTAGGAAGTGGTTTTTTAATTCGAAGAGAGTTGAGGACGGACCCGGACAGACCAATCGTTACGAATTCCAAACGGTTCTTGTCAGAAGTAGTGGGACACGTGTCACTCTCTGGTTGGTCACTTTAGCCGTTTTTTCACCTTGAAAGTTGCACCACTTTCTCGAACAAGTTACCTCTTTTAAATGTCATAAATGACATCAGCGCCGTCTTTTAATCATTGCCCAACTTTTTGGATTCTCCTAGGAATCAACCCCTTTTTTCACATTTACTATAAATTCTATTCACCTTTCACAGCCTCACTATCTCTTTCACTCTGCCATTTTACCCAAAGCTTTATCTCTCTAAAACTTCAAAATTTCCTTAGCTGTTTATGTTCACAGCAAGAACAGCACTGATCAAGGGCGGTTGGCTTAACCTCTCAGAATTGGAGAAAGCTCAAAGAGTTGAAAAAGAAAAAAGACTTGCAGCAGGGCTTCCAGCGTCGCCTGTCGAGAAACCAGCCCCTTCAATCGAAGAATCTGACAGAGGTTCATCTTCTTCTAAAGGTACCAAACCTAGAAAACTCTTTCAATCAACACTCTCCCCCATAGTATCTGGCTCTTCAGTTCAAGAATCGATCCCTATTGTTGAACCGGGGGTCACTGCCACAAGTGTTAGGAAAAAATCCTCTTTCATTGCTATGGGGTCTGACTCCGACCATTCCCCGGATAAACTAATCATGAAAAGGCCAAGTAGGTTGGTTAAAGGGCTTTCTTCCAAAAATACTAGCGAATCAGGGTCCGGGGCAACTATTAGGACTCTCCGGGAAAGGCCGGCCGGTCCGGGGGCTAGCAGTCCTCTACCTCCCAAAGAAACTTCAGCCTCAGAAACTCAAACTGAGGTGATAAGTCGAAAACATTCAGAGGGTCAACAGTCCGAAGGATCAGTTATGCCAAGCCTCAATCCTCCCCGGACTATTTCTACTGAAGCTCCCCCAACGATTATGGAGGAGAGGATGGAGGACTCCACTGAGGAGGTTAGATTTGAGTCCGAGTCCTCCGGACAGGCTGAAACTGCTATCGTTGTCGCCAAGAAGGGAAAAGAGGACTTGTATCTGAGGCGTCCGGACCTGCCGGAGAGCCTTGAAGGGAGAGTGGGGCCATGCTTTCATAAGGTGGAGTTCAAGTATCTTTTGGCTTTGTTGAAACCCAAGTACGCGTTCATCCATACTTCAGATCTGGGCAGATTGCGCACAAAGTGGGGAATCCCTGAAAACGTAAAAATAAGGATTCTCATCGATCCAGAGACCCCGATGGATTGCCAAAGGAATAAGATAGTCTTCTTCACGGAGCTATTTAACTGGGGACTCAGGTTCCCACTGGATCCGGAGATAGTGCGCTATTTTCATCTAGTCAAACTCTGCCCATCACAGCTAAGCCCTAATGGCTGGTTCACCTTGATGTCATGTATTATGGCGTCTAGGTTATCTGGAATCCCTCTTCCTATGGAAGAGTTTGCAGCTGTGGCCAACTTGTGCAAACACCATCAGTTCCCCTTCTACCATTTCAACATGGGGAACGATCTTAAAGCTGTCGATGATCTCATGGAGTCGGAGAGCAAATGGAGGAGCCAATTCTTATTTGTCAGTGGCTCATGGGAGAATGGCAAGAAAATCAAGGTCAAGGAGAATCCTAGCTTTCTTCGAAGCAGATGGAGGAGTGATCGTAAGTTTTTACTTTAAGCTTCTGTTCGAATCTCTCTTTTCTTCAAGTTTATGCTAATTAGTTTCTTTTCGTTTTAACAGAGCTGCCAAAGGAGTTCGGGGATTACCTAAAGACCGGACAGACTACCTGTGGCAAAATTAACGCTTGGGCTGCAGAGAACTGGGAGAACCGGTTCCACAAAGCCTTCACTGCTGGGAACCTGGCAAGGTCTCACCTGTGGAACACCACAGGTCGAAGAGACCTAACTTGGGAGGAGTTCTCCACCCAACCTGATGAAGACATCGTGCTGAGAAGGTCTCACGAACTGGATGGGACTCTCTTCCTTCCTGCCCGGGCTAAAGCCCCAAGTAAAATGAAGGGCAAGAAGAAGAAAGGTAGGAAAGCGGTAGAGGATACTGAGAAAGAGGCCCCAACAGACTCATAGGTGCCAGCCCAGGCTCAAGTTGATGCAAACCTTCTACAAGTGGTAGAACAGGAGAGCGAGAAACAAGGAGTGAATCCCCCAAAATCTTCAAGGGCTTCCAAACGGGCTCGTAAGAAATCAAGTGATAGTGCTGACAGGGAAGTCAAAAAGAAAAAGACTTCCCAAGGAGAAGAGCTCGCTCTCCGGGATCCGGAGCCCACTTTCCCAACCGATCCGACGTTAGCCGAAGAGATCCCAGTGAATCTAAATGAAGGGATTCCAATGGAATTCCATACTGATGAGATTGAAAGGGGAGAGATTAACATGGATGAAGTGGACGTCACCGGTCTAGGTGCTCTAGGTGATTATTTCCTTGGCCTGTCCAGAGATGAGTTCGCAGGGCCATATGTTCCCCCAAGTAGTTCCAACACAGTGAATTTCAATGGTAGGACTTTTATGGTTTCCAGTGAGAGGGACGTAATAGCCCATTCTCTCCTTAGCAACGTGCAACCAGTACTTACTTTGGAAAGGCAAGTCCGAAGTCAGGCAACCACCATCAAAGACCTCAAGTCTGAGAAGGAGAAGCTGTCCGATGACCTCAGGACTGCTGCTACTAAGGTTGATTTGCTTAAGGAGTCGAACGAACAGCTAAAGAAGAATCAAAATGAAAGCAACACAAAAGTTGCTTCTTTAGAAGAGACCGTAAAAGATCTCCGGGCTAAGCTGTCCGGACTGGAGAAGGACTTGACAGCCTCAAGAGGAGAAACTGCAGCAAAGGAGAAGCTTGTCACCAACCTGACCACTGACAAACTTGCTTTAGAGAATGCAGTGACTTAGGCTGTTGAAGAGAAAGCTGCTTTGGTGAGGGATCAAGAGGCCACAATCAAAGCCAAGATTAATGCTTATGCCAGGGAGATGATACGGAGTGAAGAATCAATGATTGAAAAAGTGAAGTCTGATATGGTCCTCCTGTTTCACGAAAAATTCCCGAAGAGGAGACTAGGGGACTTATGGCGCTATGTGGATGACGATGATCTCCCATACTGGACCATGGCTGATGATGAGAGGTACTCTGGTGAGTCCTCGTCTAGTGATGAAGAGGAAACTGGAGAGAGTCCAGGTGAGGAAGAGATTGATCCCAAGGGTAAGAAGATAGTCGAGGAGAAGAGCGACATCAAGGGCAAGAAAACAGACGAGGGTGAGCCATCTTCAAAGGCCCAACCTTAATTTATAATTTGTTTTGTTTATCTTTTGTTTGAACCAAAGTCCTTGGAAGGCCAAGGCACTTTTTGTGATGGTGTCCGTATTATTCGGACAAATTTTTGTATTGTGCCCAAACTTGCTTAAAAAGTCCTTGGAAGGCCAAGGCAGTTTGTAAATGTTAAACTTCACTTCATTAAGGATGTGGTGGATAAAGAGCAAGTGAATGTGTTAAATATTTCAAGTGAAGATAATTTTTTAAATGTTCTAATAAAGGTATTGACAGTTTCATATTTCACACTTATTGTATGGGACTTCAAGTCCTGCATACATGTGAACCAAATAAAATTGGGTAAAGAGTATTTGTAAAATCTAGTATGTGGATGTTGAAGTCATTATAAGCCTATCTGAATAATATTTAGTTGTAACCTCAAAATATATGAAGATGGAACGTAAACTTGGCATGAATTTGACCTCGGTAAAGAGGTTCAGCCACTAAAACTACTACACATGATGATCTTTGGTTTGAGGTTAAGGATCAACTTTGGTTAGGGGTTAAGAAATATATGAGTACAGTTTTGATTTGGCTTAAAACTTGGGAAATGTTCGAATTCAAAATGGGGTTTGGTCTCGGGGAGCTTCCAGCTTCAGTGTGTATTGGGGATCAACATGAATCTAGATAAGATATGTTGGTTTGGATTTAATAACTAATATATGATATGCTAGAATGATACAAATTTTTATAATCGATGAAATTATTATTTGATCGCATTCATTGATTATGACATAAGTAAAAATTTGTTATAAGGCTTAATATTTGATCAAAGTCGTTGATATATATATATTAGTATAAGTTTGTTGAAACAATATTGGTTAGCTATTGTGATCATAGTATATGTTTTTGATAATATACATCATATTTGAGATCATATATATATGGTCAAAAATCATGGTTAGTCACTGGAGTTTGTCACTTGTTTCAAAACAACTGCTTATTTAAACTTTTTTAGTATTTCGTGTCTGAAGCTAAGTTCATTGGTGGTTTTTATCTAAATCTAGTTTGTTGTTGAGCTGGTTTACCAAATACTCTTTAGCTTGTAAAGCTAGCTCATGGAGCATGTACTGTCAAAATTCTGTTTTTGTATGATAAATCATGTTCATTCAACACATCTGTATAATATTTTGGAATAAACCTTCTGCAATCCATTTAGAAAATCAAATTTAGTATATTATTGTCGTAGTACATCTAGTTCATTGCATGTTGTAACTTACATAATAAAAGACATCCATAATGTTTATTTGTCCAAATATACGAAAGAACCGATATCGTAAATATCGTAAATGTATAAAAACAAAAAAAATATAGAGGCTTTAAACAAATATAACCAACGAAAACATTAAATAAATATTGGGTGTTGGGTTCGATATGTTTGAACCATACTTAAACTAAACGAACATTTGAAACATTTGAGTTTTCTATCATATGCAATTTTTAGATAAAAAATCATTGATTCTCTTATTTTATCTTTTATCTCTACTTTACCATATCATATTTTTTCCTTTTCGAAATGTCAAAAAGTCTATCTAGATGTCTAGAGAGGATCCTCAAAGACAATGGTAACTGCCTCTAATTGTGTCCATGACTAAACAAGTGATCCTCATTAGAAGTGATGAGGGTAGAATTCGCGGATATAAATAGTAAGGGTTTAATTATGAATAAAAGATACTTGGTGTAGTTATTAATGTATTTGGGATCCCTCGGGGACCAATTTGTAAACACAGTATTTGCTAAGGGGCCTCATTAAATATGTAAACGGCCCACTAAGGATGTTAGCGAGTCCACCTTATTTTAGTATAAAAGGTGACCCACTTTCTTGGTAGGTGGGACATTGAATATTATTCTATTACATTCTCTTCCTCTCTCTCTATACTTTCTCTCTCTAGTCACATCAAGCACAAGATCCAAAATATTCTTTCAAACATTTATTGACTCATCATTGGCGCCGTCTGTGGGAACGAGTGATACCAAAAAGGAATCTTTGTTCTTTGAAAATCACGTTTTGCGAGATGAACAACGAAGCTGTGATAGAGAGGGTCGGTAGAGAAGTGATCCGAGCCGTCTCGGTGTCAGAGGGCGAGGAAGCGCCTGGTCGGGAGCACCACGGCCAAGGTCGGGACAAGCGGTCAACCCTAATAATGACCCGAAAACAGCTCCTTGAGGACATTGCCAGGCTAAACGCAGAAAGGGAGCGGGCACTGGACGAGAAAAGGATCCGAGAAGGAAAAGGCAAGGGACCCCTCGTGGAGGATCGGGAGGGGGCCGACCATGATGTCGGGCCGCGCATCGAAGCCCGACCTGTTAGGTATTATCGAGAGCCACATCCCGAGGAAGGGCAAAATACCAGGACTCGGCGGTACCCGGAGGACCACCGCGGCGGTACCCGGAGGACCACCACAGCGCGACAATTGACTGCACCTCGGATGATTCGTCGGGCAGAGAGTATCGGCAACGGGAAAGGGTCCAGCGAACACAAAAGAATCGTTCCCGACGCTTTCGAGGGCCCCAGACGGACTCCCCAAAATACAAGAAGGGTAGCACCGAGAAGCGGACCCCGGTATCCTTTGAGAAGAAAGAAATGCCTGCCGCCAGCCGTGAAGAGCGGGCAGTGCTGCCTCCGGTGCCATGGCAACCGTCGAACAGTCAGAACCAAGGTTACCGAACCAGTAGCCAGTTTGTCAGCCCATGAGATGAGGGACTCTATGGAGTTCAGACAGAAGGACTTGGAGGAGGAACGTATGGGTTTGGTATCAATTGGAGGGCATCCCCATTGTTCGACGAGATATTAGCGGGGCAGCTCCCGAAACGATTTGACATTTCTAAACTAGAAAAGTACGATGGGAAGAAGGACCCATATAATCAATTGGAAGCTTTCAAAAACTTCATGCTGAGCTTCGAAAATGATGACAAACTCCTGTGTAGGGCTTTTTCCATGACCTTCAGGGACCGAGCATCTAAGTGGTACAATCGTTTACCACAGGGCTGCATCCAGAACTTCGGGATGTTTTGGACAATGTTTAGACAACACTTTGTGGGAAGTAAAAGCTTACGGGCCAACGGGGACACCATTATGAATTGCCGGCAGAAATTGGGGGAAAGCCTCAGAGAATATACCCGGCATATACCCGGCGATTCATCGACGCAAAGACCGACCTAGACCATTGCGAAGAGAACGTGGCCCTAACTGCGTTTCGCTTGGGTCTGCTCCCTGGACCAATGAAACAAGCGGTGACGAAAAAACAAGCATTCACGTTTTCCGCACTTCTAGCTCAGATAGAAAAACAGATATTGATCGAAGAGACCGAAGCGTCTGAGTTGGCAGCACAAATTCAGCAAAGTGCCCAAGCATCGGTAGTGATAAGGCAGGGCACTCGGTCAGATTACGCTAGGGCAGCCCAACCGGTCAGCACGATACACCCGAATCCTCCTGTATCAGCCAAGCCCTCGGTCCTGACAAGCCCGAGACCGAAGCAAACAGGTTAGACAACATCACGTCCCATGTCTAACAAGTGGATCCGACCTGCATATTTCGCAGATCTTACAGAGTGTGTAGCGTCGATCTACGAGAAGACTAAGAAGAGCGGGATGTATCGAAGACCTTTACTGATACCAACACCTCGGGAGCAAAGGAATAACCGCTATTGCCGCTATCACGAGGACGTCGGGCATGATACTAAGGACTGCATCGCTTTGAAGAAAGAAATACAGATGCTCATAGAACACGGAAACCTCTTGGAGTATGTTAAGAAGGCACAACAAAGTACGACTTCGAAGGAAGTCGTGATAATACCGAAACCAGAAACCACCATGGCAATTTCAGAAGTAACCGATCCGTTCGATGTTTCCATCGAGTACCTCGACCCCGAAGCGAACTGCAACATCATCGGGATTATCGAGGAAGAAGCCGAGAAGAACGTCGGTAATGTACGAGGCCTTTGTAAATTTTTTGAATCTCTAACTATTTTTCGGGGAGATTCTATGGCAGGAGTTACAGACTCGTCCAGGAAAAGGCACATCGTCAACCTAACCACTCAGTTGGAGGCCCGAACTTGCTCCCGAACCAGAAGCGTCCCTTCTCCAATTCTGTACTTTGACGACGACGGCATGAGGGACATAGCCGGGCCCCATGAAGACGCCATTGTAATCGGGGCAACCATTGCGGGAGAGGAGGTTCGGTGCATCTTGGTGGATACCGGTAGTTCGGCCAACATAATCTTCGCGTCCACTTTTGCCAAGTTTAGAACACCGCCAGTAATTGCGCGGTCCGACCGCACCATAGTAGGGTTCACAGGGTCAGCAGTCGACGTTATAGGAGAATTTGAGGGCGTAGTCCAATTAGGCCGCGGGCCATTCAAGAAAGAGGTTACGATTTTATTCGTAGTAGTAGACGCGCCGGCTTCCCACAATGCCATTTTTGGCCGATCGTGGATATCGCGAATGCATGCGGTATCCTCTACAATCCACCAATGTTTAAAATACGTGGTCGAAAACAACGTAGGAGTGGTCCGAAGTAGCCAGAATGCAGCACAAGAATGTTACCGGGCGGCATTAGCACCTAAAAAGGATCAAGAGATGATTCAAGCTCGGGAATAGCAATTAAAGGGGCTCGCCCCGGAATCACTCCCCGTTGATGACCCCAGGGAAGCCCCGAGCCTCTTAACGACGGATGAAGAATGCGAGCAATACCAATTCGCTACGGGGAAAGTCCTGCGGATTTGGGTATGCCTCTTGCCGATCTTCAGGGAACAGCTGCTGACTCTCCTACGGGAAAACTTGGATCTGTTCGCATGGTGCTCAAGAGATGTCACCGGGGTACCAGAATCCTTTGTTGTTCACAAGCTAACCATCAACAGGAACGCCAGACCAATCTCGCAAAAACGTCGGGCCTTTTCCCCAGAAAAAGCAGACATTATCTTACGAGAAGTCGAGAGAATGATCAGCGTCGGTCATATCAAGGAAGCAAGTTACCCGTTGTGGACCTCAAATTCCTTTCTGGTCAAGAAGAAAAATGGGAAATGGAGAATGTGTGTGGATTTCACCGATCTTAATCGGGCATGCCCGAAGGACCCATTCCTGATGCCAAGAATCGATCAGTTGGTAGATTCGACGTCGGGCAACAAACTGCTGTCATTCATGGATGCATACGCCGGTTATAATCAGATCAAATTACACGCTGCGGATCAGGAAAGCACCACATTCATCACAAGCCGAGGACTGTACTGCTACAAAGTAATGCCCTTCAGGCTGAAAAACACCGGCGCGACATACCAAAGGCTGGTCAACAAAACGTTCGAGGGTCAAATTGGGAGGAATATGGAGGTGTACATCGATGATATGTTGGTTAAAAGCGGCGCGGATGAAGCACACCTTACCGATCTGAGAGAAACCTTTGATAACTTGCGGGGAATAAATCTCAAGCTTAACCCGGAAAAATGCTCCTTCGGGGTCCGATCAGGAAAGTTCCTAGGTTTCTTCGTTAGCGAAAAAGGGATTGAAGCCGATCCTGTCCAACTTCGGGCTCTGACCGATATGACTCCGCCCCGAAGCATCAAGGAAGTTCAGATCCTAACTGGGCGTCTGACGGTCTTAAATCGATTTATTTCTCGCTCAACTGATAAGTGCGTCCCCTTTTTCAGGTTTTGAGACAAGCTAATATTTTTGTGTGGACTCCCGAATGTAATGAGGCGTTCTTGGGAATCAAACGATACCTGTCATCCTCGAACCTCTTGACGAAGCCCATCGCAGGCGAGACACTTTTTCTTTATGTTGCGGTTACCGACTTCGCGGTTAGTGCGGCTTTGATTAGCGAATCAGGCCCGGCCCCTACATCGGTTTACTTTGTGAGCAAAAGCATGTTGGATGCGGAAACCCGGTATTTAAAGTTGGAAAAAATGGCACTCGCCCTGGTGACAACAGCGCAAAAAATGCGCCCATACTTTCAAGCCCACCCTATCATGGTCCGAACATCATTCCCACTCAAGTACATCCTCCAGCGGCCAGACATGTCCGGGAGAATGTCCAAATGGTCGGTCAAACTGGGCGACTTTAACATCGACTTCGAACCTCGGACGGCCGTTAAAGGCCAAGTCCTGGCCGATTTTTTAGTAGAGTTCCATTCCGAACGACCTGAACAGGACGCGCCTTCCCAAGAGACCGCACTGAGCGAATGGACCGTTCGAACCGACGGAGGGGCTAACATCAGTGGCTGTGGAGCAGGTATACAATTAGTGACCCCATCGGGTATTAGCATGCACCAAGCCGTCCGATTTGGTTTCCCCTACTTCGAACAATGAAGCTGAATACGAGGCTGCTCTGGCAGGATTACGGCTAGCACAGGTATGTGGGGCAAAGCAAATACGCCCCATAAGCGATTCCCAACTTTTGATAACCCAAGCTTCAGGGAGCGCGGAAGCTCGGAAAGAACATTTGGTACAATACCTAGCGGCGCTCAGGGTTCTAGCCGCCTCGTTTGACAAGGTCACCTACGAATATGTCCCGAGAAGCGAAAACATAGCCGCTGATTCTTTGGCAACACTCTCCTGCTCCAGTAACTATCCTTGGGTGGTCGAACAAGAAAGCTCGTCTATTATCAAGCGTCAAGAGTTAGACAACCGACCTGAAATCGCCTGTCAGATCTCTTCGGTAACCCTCTCAGACTGGCGGCGTGACATTATCGCCTTCTTAGCTGAAGGTCGGTTACCTAGTGATAACGCCTCAGCTCGGAAAGTACGGAACAAGGCTCGGGGTTACGTCCTTTTAGGTGAAGTGCTATACAAGAAATCCTTCAGCCGCCCCCTGCTCCGATGCTTAGGGGTCCATGAGTCGCAAATAATTGTATCCGAACTACATGATGGTGAGGGTGCAGCACATTGCGGTTACAAATCTTTAATTAGAAGGATTCTTCTCGCAGGATTCTATTGGCCGACGATAACAGCAGATGCGCGACTAATAGTCAAAACGTGCGATACATGTTAACGGTTCGGAAACGCGATAAACGTCCACGCGGCTCCCCTAGAGTCCATATCCGAAGGACTACCCTTTGACCGATGGGGAATCGACCTGGTCGGGCCGCTACCGATGGCGTCGGGAGGAAGACAGACGATCGTCGTGGCAGTGGACTATTTTTCCAAATGGGTCGAAGCCTAACCTTTGTCCGCCACCAAGACCAAAGATATCATCAAATTTGTCTGGTCTAACATATGTTGTCGGTTCGGAATACCGCAGAGGTTAACTATGGATAACGGACCGCAGTTCGATAGCGGGGAAATGAAAGCGTTCTGCACCACCAATAAGATCCGACAATGTTTCTCCGCTCCTTTCCATCCTCAAGCAAATGGGCAAGTCGAAGTAACCAACCGGACCATTTTGGACGGTCTCAGAAAAAACCTTGAAGGAAAGGCCGGAAAGTGGCCCGACTACCTACAAAAGGTACTGTGGGCTTACCGAACCACACCCCGGACGGCTACTCAAGAATCACCTTACGCTTTAGTATATGGTATGGACGTGGTTACTGCTGCGGAATCTATTTTTCCATCTTTTAGGGTCGGTACTTATGAGGAGGAAGCGAACGACGACAACCAACGACTCGAGCTCGACCTTATAGAAGAGAAGCGCAACCGTGCCCAATTGAACTCTTTGCACTATCAGACCCTAATGAGAAGTCGATACGCTTCTAAAGTCCGTCGTCGGGAGTTTAAGGTCGGTGACAAGGTTTTAAGGCGCGTTTTTCTTCACACCAAAGACAAAAGCCTCGGTAAACTCGCCCCGAATTGGGAAGGACCCTACGAAATCGTGGAAAAAATCAAGAGCGGGACATACCGCCTGCAAAACAGGCTCGGGCACCTTTTGAGACTACCATGGAACATTGAGCATCTAAAATTGTATCTAGAATAGTGGCGAAATTGCATTTAAAATTGTATTGAAAAATAGTATTTAGAATTGTATCGATCGGGGATGCACTCTTTCCTACCTCGGTGGCGCGAGAACGTTTTAATGAGGCATCATAAACACCCGATCACCCGATTACATTAATCAAGAATTTCTTTTGCCTTCCAAATGTTAAAGTGTTACGACCTTGGTCGGCTGACGAGCTGGTCAGCGTCTTTTCCTACTAATATTAATGGATCTACATATATGATTTTCCCGACCCTTTGGGAGAAGTTTCGATGATACATCGATCTACAAAACCTTAATGGGTTTTTCAGTTTCTACAACTGATCTACATATATGATTTTCCCGACTCTTTGGGAGAAGTTTCGATGATACATCGATCTACAGAACCTTAATGGGTTTTTCAGTTTCTACTACTGATCTACATATATGATCTTCCAGATCCTTTGGGAGAAGTTTCGATGATACATCGATCTACAAAACCTTAATGGGTTTTTCACTTTCAACTGATCCACATATATGATTTTCCAGACCCTCTGGGAAAATTTTCAATATTGCATTGATCTACAGAACCTACTTAGGTTTTTCAGTTCCCGAACTGATCCACACTTCATGATTTCTGATCGTATCAGGACTTTTCAATATTACGTTTGAACTTAGAATTTTTCACAGAACTACTCTATTTTACCCAGGTAACAATATGTGAAAGGATATAACCAGAAAAGTTAATATATTGATAGGGGACCCCGCGGCCCCCAAAACATAACTAAAAGTGTTCATCGGAAATATTGATAGGGGACCCCGCGGCCCCCAAAGAGTGTAACAAAAACAATTAAACAAAAAAAAACGAGCGCGACTTCTGGATCATTCGTCCTCTTCCTCTTCTTCAGCATCATCAGATTCTTCTTCATCTCTACAATCGACTCCCTCAGGGTGGTCCCCCTCTGGCACATCCAACCACATTGCCCCGAGGTGAAGGTCTGGGAAGCGGTTATGGAACGACAGCACATACGCGGCTTTGGCATCGGTAGTTTCTTTCTCCGACCACTTCCTACACCGATTTGCGAAGGCGACGTTCAAAGATGTTAGCTTTTGGCCTCCTGAGCCAAGGCAGCAGCACGATCTTCTGCGGTTTTCTTCGTCTCCTCCGCGGCCTTCTTCGCCTCCTCCGCGGCCTTCCTCGCCTCCCCCGCGGCTGTCTTCGCCTCTTCCGCGACACGTTCGGCTTCCGCGATCCGGCCCTCCGCCGACGCCTGAGACGCCTTGGCTTTTTCCACCTCCCCGGTCAGGCTAACAATTTTTGCCTCCGCGCCCCCTAGCTGCTGGCTTAGCTCGATCGCCCAACGCTCTTTCAAGGCCGCCGGTATGGGCAAGTTGTACAAGGATAAAGCCAGACCATCCGATCCCCGCAGCGGGAACGTGTGCGGACTTCCAAGCATCGTCAGCACCGGGTACTTCGTACCGCTTGACGAGGCTGCAGCTGGGTCCGACGCTTGGGGGGGCTCGACATCATCTGGAATCTCCACAAGGTCCTCCGTTAGAATACCTTTCGCACCACCGTCCTGATCAGACAGTTTCGGCCCTATGATGCCATCCCCCGCGCCGTCAACAGGCCTACTCTCTGTCTTGGAGTGCTTGGATTTCTTGGCCTTAGTCCCCTCCGCATCGGCGCGACCTTTCCTCTTCTGCACTGGAGCCTGGTCCTGGTTCGCCTCCGCACCTTCATGAACGGGTGCCTCTTCCCGAATCAGCACACCCGCCCCCGCAGCCCTGGTTTCGTTCTCTCCGACCTCGTCATCTGACTTCGGCCGCTTGCTAGGCGCCTTGTTGCGTTTTGGCAGATACAACTGTGACCGAGGGGCGCCGGTTTTCGCGATCACATCCTCCAAGCTCGGGGGCTATCGCAACTGCTCGATGGTGAGCACCTCGGACGAGAAACACCAGAGGTTACTCATGATTAAGTTTGTATCTTTGAAGGTCCGATGCATAGCCCGACCCCAATGCTTCCGAGCGTAGCCTTTCAGCACCTCGAACGTGGCCTCAGCGGCTTTCGAGTGATCTTTCTTCAACCCTTGCAACCACTCCTTCGACACTGCACGAAGGGTCGGTATAAAAAATAAAAATAAATAAAAAAAAACGGGGAGGAGAGCGGTACCATCATGGACCCAGGTCCGAAGCAGCTGCCTCTTGTTCTCCGGGGTATAGGGAAGACCGTTCTCCCAGCACCCGCTCAGAAACACAAACCGATGCTTCCAGCCTTTGACCCCCTACAAGAAGTCATTAACTATCTTCCACTTGTTTCCCAAGGAAGAGTAGAAGAACGCGGACTTCGGAGCCTTGGACAGACCTGACATAGCAATATATTCCTCCATAGGCATAACCCGACCTGAAAGATGGGAAGCCATTATGCAGGACATTAAAGTATACCAGGCATTCGGCGTCAGCTGCGATAGGCAGATCTGGAGGGTGCGGAAGTAAAGCGCAATCTCGGGATCTAAGGGGAAACGCAGACCCCAATTGAACAGCTCGGTAAACACCACGATTTCCCGAGATCGGGCGTGAACAGGGGTTTCCCCAGGGACCGGGAACCGAACCGTGACGCATTCGGGAATCCCCCAACGGATCAGCAGATCCTTGTGTTCGGACTCGGGGAAGTAGAGGTACTTCCCCTCGTAGAGAGAAACGACGTCCCTCGAAGGAAGCCATCCGAAGTAGGTGGTGGTGATTGCATCCTCAACTTCTTCGGACAGAGGGTCATCAGAAGGGTTAGCAGCATCCCCAACCGCGACAACGTAGACCTCTGCGGGTGCAACATCCACCTCTGATTCCCCCACATCGGGTTTCGGAGCTTGGTCAGAACTTCGGGCTGTAGCAGCGTCCGGGTCCGACGATCAGCCCTATGAGCCGCATCCAACTCCTCTAGCGTCAACCGACGCTTAGGCAAACCTTAAAAAGTTACGGCAGTGTTAGTACCTGTCCAATACCCTCGAATTGAGGGAGTAAGCTGAACCATTTCAAGATAGTTACCTCCTGCGGGAGAAGTAGGGGGACTATCTTCGCCCATGGTCAAGAATTTAGTTTTGCGAACGTGTCGGGGCAGGAACGGAGGTGATGGAACGGACGAGTTGACAGACGGAGGGGTCTGATTTTCCGACCGAACTGTAGGGGAACGAGAGGAACTGCTACTGGAAGAAAGGATAACGGTTTGATTTGGTGATAGGCTAATCTCGGGAGATAGAGAGCCGGGAGGGTCGGGCAGAAGAAATGATTCAGCAGGGATCGGGGTGGCTAAAACAGGGTCGTGAGGATGCGGGACGGGAGTAAAGGGTTTTGAGTTAGATCCCCAAATCAAGCCGGCGCGTCGGTATTCTTCGGCTCGGTCTCCGATGCTAGCCCACTCTTTGAAACTCCACACAGACTTCTTTTTCTTGACTGATGTTTGCTTCGGGTATGTGGGTTTCATAAAACAAACATTCCCTTTATAAGAATGGTCTGACAAGCGCTCTCCCTCTCTAGAAATGGTCTGGCAGCGCTTTCCCTCTCTAGAAACGATCTGACAGCACTTTCTCTCTCTAGAATGCCTCTGAGAGAGATCATAAATTGTGGAGTATTTATAAGCAACGTTGGATGACCGGGGAATACCAATCGACAAAAGCACAGCGGGAAGGCGAAGAGTCTCCCTAAGAATCTAGTCTGGCAAAGACACGTCCCGTGAACAGGTGACACGTGTTGACCACCTTCTGATGAAGGCTTACCTAGGCAACACTCTTCGAACCAACTGATAAGGTGGGCCTTCGCGACCCTATCCACTATAAAAAAAATCGGCCCATCACAATGGGGCCAGGGGTAGAAGCTCAAGAGAACGCAGGAACCGACCTGGTTCAGGGCAATGAGCATCGGGCAAGAAAAATCCGACAGGATCTGAGTATTGCCTTCGGGTAAAGATGATTAAAGAGCGTTGCGGGAGTGCCATCGAACACCCGTAGGACAGATCGGGGCAAGCAACATCGCGGAACGACCGACGCAAGAGGAAAAAGAATAAATTCAACCAAAGGTAGGACATTGGCCCGAAGTACAGGAAACTGCGGACGACAGGTGTAGGCTCGGTAGTGAGTCTTCGCTCCTAATACTCCCGAAGACTGGGGGGCTACTAATGAGGGTAGAATTCGCCGATATAAATAATAAGGGTTTAATTGTGAATAAAAGATACTTGGTGTAGTTATTAATGTATTTGGGATCCCTCAGGGACCATTTTGTAAACACAGTATTTGCTAAGGGGCCTCATTAAATATGTAAACGGCCCACTAAGGATGTTAGCGGGTCCACCTTATTTTAGTATAAAAGGTGACCCACTTTCTTGGTAGGTGGGACATTGAATATTATTCTATTACATTCTCTTCCTCTCTATATACTTTCTCTCTCTAGTCACATCAACCACAAGATCCAAAATATTCTTCCAAACATTTATTGACTCATCAAGAAGTAGCAAAAAATCAGGATCGGATTGCACAACAAATTGATCACTCAACAAGCAATTTATGTTATCGTTAGCCAACCCCTTCATCTTTTCTTGATATTATTTCTTCTTTCCTTTAACTTCTCAACCTATTTTCTTTCTCGGATAATCCTGCTTGCTCGTTTTATGGTGTTTCTTTGAATGTTTCTTAGCATGCAACTTTCCTTTCTTTTTCTTACGATAATGATCACTACTCGAAAAAATGAGGAAATTTTTTATTCTGATTCTGTCGTTGAGCTTTCATCGAACTCCAAAGTGTAGGAATGGTGTTTATATCATCGTTCATTTTTAGATTCTAGTGGGCTTTGGAGGATTGATCATTTTAACCTTGATTTATATTATGTTGGAGATTATTATCTGGCTCATTAGATTTTGGATACTCTGATGCAATATTTTCAGTCAAATTCTTCTCAACTTATCTTTGGGCCTTTAATGCTTCAATTTTTGCTCGTAATTAATCACTCTCATCTTGCATGCAAAGCCATTCTGCAGCATCATTATTGACATGAGATGTGTGTACATGCTCTTATTCGACCCTAACCTTCTCATTTTTTAAAGAGGGGGGGGGGGGGGGGTCTATGTGCATATCATGATACATGCTGCGAAGAACTCCAAAGATAAACTTATAAGTTAGCTTTTGGATATTGTTATTCGGGTACTTTACTCTATGCTCCCACTGTGGTCGCCAATCTGATATGGTTATAATTGGTTGATGGGTATTTAGATAATTTTATAACGGTGTGATAAATGTGAGATAGATTATGGAAATATAATTGAGTTGTTGTGCTTAATACTTAGATAGATAAAGTCTTAACCCTCTTAAATATTGTTCTTTAGAGCCTTTCTAGGCTAATTTTGGGTTAATGGGCCAATCGGGCCGAGCCATGGATATCGGTCAAATCCCTAGGCCTAAAAGACTATTAATTATTATTAATTATACAGATATAACAAGTAAAGATATAGCAAACACACAACTAATTCAAAATGTAAAAATGCAGTGTCAATATGGTAATCATTTTGCGTCTAAATTGCCCTGAAATTTGTTTTAACCCTATTACTGGTTATCACACTAAAAAATATCCGACCTCATCAACTACTAGTCAAGCCCAACTGAAAAGTGTAAGAGGTTACGTATCTAACAAAAAAAATAGGGATATAAGCCAAGTCTAGCTGAAAAGTGTAAAAATCTACATTAGAGTTGTAAATGCCGGGTTTTAAAGGCTTTAAGTTGCGGCCATGGTTATAAGAAAATCCTAGGTGTTAAAATCATAAAAGGCCACACACACTAATCAAATCAAACATGGTTATACGCCAAGTACATCTGAAAAGAATAAGAGGTTGTGCTACATTTCTAATATATATAACAACATCTGTGATGGTTCCTGACATCTGTGATGGTTCCTGATAAGAGGTTGTGCTACATTCCTGATATTTCTAATATATATAACAACATCTGTGATGTTTTCTATATGTTTTACGTATCTTGATTAAAAAACAACTAAGTTTATTTTCTAAAGCCTAGATGTTTCGAAGATTCTTTTATTTGTTAAATTCAAGATTTGAAAAAGTTTAGCATATACAAAAGACAGTTGGAAAAAGTATCGTTAAAAAGAATTAGTATCTATATCGTTGGGTTGGTGATTCGAAGAATAAGTAATATTTGTTTTACTAATTTTTCCTAAGTTTTCATATATGATTTAATTAGTAGAATCCATAGATTTATATTTTTTTGGGCATGGTTTTGGAAGTCTGGATTTTTTAGAAGTGTATTATTAATTTAAAGCTATCGTTAAAAATAATGATCAAATTGAAGTTTAAAACAACAGACAAAAATAAAATATCGACAAAAAATAAAAGCATCCCGCATGAAGAAAAGAGAGAAGAAACAAAGTTAGTGATTTGATGACGACATGAAGTATATTTAACTTGAAAAATAAGATAAGAATCAAGTCAACATTTCGACGAAGATGAAATGGTTAAGGTAAAATCAAAATATTTATCGTTTATTAATTTGAGGCTTTTCATAGTCTTGTATATATGGAAAAAAACCTAAAGAATAATTGAATTAAAACGACTGGAATTCAAGATGGCATGTAGCATAAAGAAGAAGAAATTCAAAGCATATTGATGAGAATATAAATTGACATTGAACATAAAGGAGCGAAAACTTAAATATTTGAATATATTTGACGACTTATAGTCCTTAAGTTTCATTTGATATTCCAATTTAAGCACTAAGGGGATTCCTAATGAGGATAGGATATTCTGATAGTGGTAAAAATATAAAATAATTTATGTAATTAATGTATAAAAGTATTTTACTTTGTATTGCACATCAATATACCTACAAATAAAGATATAATTGTTATTTAAATCAATATATCTTCAAATGGGTTTATATTGGTATTTGACACTTGTATACTTGATATTGGCTATATATATATATAGATGATAAGTGCCTCGAAAGGGGGATCTATCTCATTTACCCTAAATATAATGTTTTAACTATTTTATCTCTCTACAAAAGCTTTTCCTTATATATAAAACCTTTTTCTTATCCTCTCTAACTTTAAAATACTTTTGGAATTTATGATGAAGTTTCTACACTCCCTTAAAGATATATCTCTATTGAGAATTTGCATCCATCATTGTCGAGGTACAAAATTTGGCCAGTGTGGGCCACATAAATGAGACATAGTATGCAACGTGGACTGTCAACCCGGTCATAGTGAAAAATAAAAATGAGAGCTGGCATATGTATGTCAATTTTACAGAGCTCAATAGGGCGTTTCTGAAGTTTCATTTTTCGGTTAAAAAAATGGATCAAGTAATGGATTCAACCACAGAGAACAAGAAACTATCCTTTATATATGGGTACTCCGGGTATAATCATGCCCAAATGCATCATTCACACAAAAAACAAGCACTACATTCGCTACATATCGAGGTCTACATTGTTACAAGATTATGTCTTTCGCCCTGAAAAATGCTGAAGTTACTTACCAAAAGTTGGTAACAAGGAAATTTCCTCTCATATTGAGAGTAATGTTGATGTATACATAAAAGATATGTTAGTCAAAAGTAGTAAAACGAACATTTCCAACCTGGTTGATACCTTCAAGAACTTTAAAGTTGTGAACCTAAAGCTTAATCTGGATAAGTGTACTTTTGAGGTTCAGTCTGGGAAATTCCTTGGTATATGGTCAACGATAAAAGAATTGAGGCCCACTATTTTTAGTTGGAGGCTTTGACTTCCATGAAATCGTCTCGAACACTGAATGAAGTACAAGTTTTAACAAGTAGGCTTGCAACCTTAAATCATTTTATCTCGTGCTCTTTGGAAAAATGTGTCATTTTATTCAAACTTATCAGGAAAACAACTAATTTTAAGTGGATATGAGATTGTGATAGGGCTTTCAAGAGGGTAAAACAACATTTGGCTTCCCAAAGACATTATCCAAGCCAACTTCGGGGAGGTTTTATGTATAAATCTGACAATGTCTGATTATGCGATAAGTATCGTTTTGATAAGAGAAGAAGGTATATGTTTGAAGCCCGTTTATTTGCTAGAAAAGTTGGAATTAACTTTGGTGATAACAGAGAGCAAGATGTGGCCTTATTTCCAGAGTCATTCTATCATAGCTCACAAGTATTTCCCTCTTTAGAATATTTTATAAAATCTTGACATGTTTAGGCATTTGAAAATTAGTTAGTAGATTTGGGGGATTTCGATATTTTGTACGAACAAAAAACGACTGTTCACGCACATGACTTAGTTGACTTCCTAACAAAGTATTATGTAGAAAGTCCAAAACCATCGATTGGAACATCAGAGCCGGAGTGGATGGTACGAACCGATGAGTGTTTGAATATTTCAAGATTTTGAAGGGGTGTTCTCAAGTTATCTATTTCAGATTCTAGGCTTTGAATAACGAGGCTGAGTACCAAGTCGTAATTGCAGGGCTTCATGTAGGATACGTTTGTGAGGCTAACAATGATGTGGTTTATTTTCGTTTGAGGGTAAGTTTGTAATTTTTATTTAGAGTTATGTGGAAGTTTGTGAGTATTTAATATTTGGGTAGAGAGTAGAGGGAGAATTAAGCAGCCTGGTTGTATTTAATTTTCATTACTCTCATTTAATGTTGGTGGTTGGGTATTTATACCCTTACATTTGGGCCTTATGGGCTTTCGGGTCATGTTTAATGGACCCGGGTCAAGTTCAAGGACCCATGAGCTCTTAGTAGGAGAGCAGGCAGCTTAGTCAAGAAGTGATTAGGTTTTAAGTACTTTAGTTCTGTTGGAACAGTCCAATGGATGATGGTGTCCGAATTGTCACCGTCCGGTTAGGTAGACATTATCCGAACTGACCCTGTCCGAAGTGGTAACGGAATCCGGACTCATCAGTAGCCCCTTTTTTAGGTGTTTGTTCAAAAACCTTTGTCAAAACCTGAAAAACAGTCTGTTGCTAGTGACAGTTACATCCGGACAGGTCCTCCGAATTGTGTTATAGTTTTATCCGGACTGAAAAAGGTTCCTTGAATCTAAACGGTTTTTTGCCAGAGTTCGTGGGACACGTGTCTCTCTCTGGTTCATCACTTCAGTCGTTTTTTCACCTTGATTTTCACTCCCACCTTCTCTGAAAAACAACCTCTTAATTAAATGAAGGTGACATCAGCGTCGTTTCTTAATCATTGCTAATCCTTTTGAATTCTCCTAGGAATCAAAACACCTTTTTGGGGTTTACTATAAATTAAACACTTTTCCACTGTTTTATCATCATCTACATATTCACTTTGCTAATTTTCAAAGCTTTCTCTCTCAAACACAAGTTCTTCATTTTAGTTTTTTATGTTCACTACTAGGAACACTTTAATCAGAGGCAGGTGGCTCAATCTATCAGAACTAGAAAAGGCACAAAAAGTTGAAAGGGAGAGGCGCATTGCAGCAGGCCTACCTACTTCCCCCATCGAAAAACCAGTAACCTCAAACACAAAGCCTGACCAGGGTTCCTCCTCAACAAAAAATGTCAGACCGAGGAGATTGTTTCAGACCAACCTTTCTCCCATTGTCTCAGGTTCATCGGTCCAAGAATCAGAACCCACTGTTGAACCAGGGTTAGTAGTTACCAGCTTAAAAAAGCCTTCCCCATTTATTTACATGGGGTCAGACGCAGATATCTCTCCCAACAAACTGGTGGATCGGAGAAGAGGCCGGCTGGTTAAAGGGTAGGCTTCCAAAGGCACTCCTTCAAAATCAGGGGCCAAGGACAGCAATACAGGGTCAGAGGCACCCATTAAAGTACCTAAGGACAGGCTGTCCGGTCCGGAGACCACTAGCTCAAGCCACCGAAGAGAAACCACCCCATCTGAGCCCCAACCAGAGGTCAGAGCTCAGGAAAGTATCGAAGCTCAACAGTCCGGAGGTCAAACTGAGCCAACTCCTAACTCCCCCCTCCCAAAGACAACTGAAAACCCCACCTCGGTAATGGAGGAAGTTATGGAGGATTCTGTCGAAGAAGCTCCATTCGAGTCTGAAGCCTCCAGACAGACAAGTGATGTTGGTGTTGCCAAGAAGGATAAAGGCAAAGAAAAACTATGCCTCAGGCATCCAGAACTGTCAGAGGTCTTAAAGGGAAAAGTTGGACCTTGTTTCCACAAGGTCAGTGTCAAATATTTACTTGCCTTGTAAAAAATAAACTATGCCTTTATCCACACAACCGAACTGGGCCGGATGCGAACGAAGTGGGGGATTCCGGAGAACGTGAAAATTAGGATCCCAATAGACCCTAAAACCCCAATGTACTGCAAACTTAGTGAAGTAGTCATCTTTACTGAGCTTTTTAACTGGGGCTAAGGTTTCCCTTGGATCCGGAGATAGTTAGGTACCTTCATCTGATCAAGCTTTGTCCAAGCCAACTGAGCCCTAACTCCTGGTACACTCTCATGGCCTGTATCATGGCCTCCAGGCTCTCCGGAATTCCTATCCCGATGGAAGAATTTGTTGTTGTGGCTGGTCTCTGCAGAAACCCTCATATCCTCTTTTATCACTTCAACATGGGTGATAACTATAAGGCGGTGGATGACCTGCTCGAAGCATAGAGGAACTGCAGGACTCACTTCTTGTTCGTGAGTGATGCTTGGGAGAATGGAAGGAAGATCAAAGCTGGAGTCAACCCGAGTCTTCTTACTAGCAGATGGAGAAGTGATTGTAAGAATCCCACCTTACACTTCTCATTTTCATTTTCATCACATCTATTTAACTGACTGGCTTTGTCTGTTTTTTGTAGTGCTCCCCAAAGACTTTAACGACTATCTAAAGGCTGGGCATGCCACTTGTACCAAGATCAACACTTAGGCTTCTGAAAAGTGGGGGAACCGTTTCCATGATGCCTTTACCGGAGGCAATCTTGCAAGGTCTCACCTCTGGAACACTAATGGTCGGAGGGACTTGACCTGGGAAGAACTTACCACTCCACCCCCTCCGAAAGTAGTCCTCAAGAGAACATATGAACCGGACGGGTCATTATACTTGCCAGGTCGATCCAAGGCCCCGAGTAAAATGAAAGGCAAGAAAGGGAAGGGCAAGAAGGCTGCAGGTAAGGCTAAACCTGCTGAGGGGGAGGAGGCTGCTCCAACGAACCCAAAGGGGCCAGCCCCAAGCCAGATCGATGTTGTTCTCCTAGAAGTGGTGGAGCAGGAGAGTGCTAAGGAAGAGGTAGGATCTCCCAAACCTCCAAGGGTTCCCAAGAGAGACCGAAAACGTGGAGCAGAGAACAAGGAGAGGGAGGCAAAAAAGAAAAAGACCTCTAGGGGTGATGAACTTTCTCTCTGGCCTCCGGAGCCTCTCCCCCCTGTAGACCCTACTGATCCGACAAGAGCGGAGGAGATCCCTGGTGACTTTCAAACTGACGAGGTTGGAGGAGGAGACCTTAGCATCGATGGTGTTGACATCATAGGGCTTGATGGACTTGGTGACTATTTTGCAAACCTTCCCAGAGACGACTTTGCTGGGCCTTACCTCCCTCCAAGCACTTCGAACACCGTTACTTTTAATGGTAAGACTTTTACTATTTCAAGTGAAAGGGACATTATAACTCACTCCATATTAAGTAATGTTCAGCCAGTGCTTATTCTGGAGAAACAAGTTCGAGGTCAGGCAGATATTATCAAAGATCTCAAATCTGACAAGGAGAAACTGTCCAACGATATCCTCACTGCCACTCAAAATGCTGACATTCTGAAGGGAGAAAACGAGGAGCTAAAGAAGAGCCAAGAGGGGTGGACCATAAAGGTTGCCACTTTAGAGGATACTATCAAAGAGCTCCGGGAGAAGTTGTCCGGATTAAAGAAAGATCTCACCTCTTCAAAAGAGGAGGCAAAGGCCAAGGATCAAGTCATCCATAACTTGACAAATGATAAGATTGCGCTCGAGAACACAGTGTCCAAGGCTGCAGAGGAGAAAGCAGATCTGCTAAGGGAGCAAGAGGCCAAAATTTAGGCCAAGATCGATGCTTATGCCAACAATGTAATAGACACTCAAGAGAAAATGTATGCCAAAGTGAGGTCGGACATGGTCTTGTTCTTTCATGAGAAGTTCCCGAAGAGGAACCTGGGAGATTTGTGGCTTCATGTAGAGTACGAAGACCTTCCCTTTCACACTATGGCTGATGGAGACTTGTATGATTATTCTAGTGCTTCCTCCTCTGACGAAGAAGAGAACACCGGGAAGAGCCCAAATGAGGAGGAGGACGATCCCAAGAAGAAAAAGAAGACAAGTGAGGCTGAGCCATCTTCAAAGGCTCAGTCTTAGATTACGACTTATCTTTTCACCTTTTATGTTATCTGAACTAAAGTCCTTGGAAGGCCAAAGCATTTTTGTAATTGTGTTCGGTATTTGACCGGATAGATCTTTTGTTTCGTCTGACAGTTTAAAAGTCCTTGGAAGGCCAAGGCACTTAGGTTATTTCAATGAATATCTTTGTTTTGCACAACTCTTGCATTATTTCATAGTTTGTTTCAATTTTGGTGGCAAGTGTTTAAACAACCCTTAGTTATTTCATAAATATTTTAAAGCGAGAGTGTTTAAACTCTCCGATGACAAATGTTTAAGTAGTCATCATTCCTTTAATTCAATCCGGATGGTGTGACAAAAAACAAAGTAAGAACACTTTGATTTTTTTTAAGAAGGCATCAAATTTTATAAAAAGCCCGGACACCTCATTTAAACCTCCCCGCGCCACCAGGGTAGGAAAGAGTATGCCCCAAATATTTACATTGATTTTTAAACAAGTAAATATTTACATTGTTCCTACTTTAAGTACATCCGGAGATGTTCAATATTCCAAGGGTGATTCAAAACCCTTCAATCCTTGTCTTCTAGCCAGTATGTTCCAGGTTTGAGCCTTTCAATGATTATATAAGGTCCTTCCCAAGTTGGGGCTAGTTTTCCGAGCAACTTCTCTTTAGTGTGTAAGAAGACCTTCCTTAACACCTTATCCCCCGGCTGAAAATCTCTTCTTTTAACTCTAGAAGCAAACCTGCTTCTCATCAAACCCTGATAGTGTGTAGCTCTAAGGTGAGCCTTAACTCGTCTTTCTTCTATTAGGTCAAGCTGACCCCTGATTTCCACTTCGTTAGCGTGTTCGGAGAAATTGTGAACTCGAAAAGAAGGAGAGTTGCCTCTATGGGAGCTATGGCATCCATCCCATAGACCAAGGCAAAAGGTGATTCTTGTGTTGCAGCCCCATGAGTAGTCCGGTAGGCCCACAAAACCTCTTGTAAATAACTAGGCCACTTTCCAGCAACCCCTTCTAAATTTTTCTTCAAATCGGACAGTATAGTTCTGTTACCCACCTCAACTTGACCATTTGTTTGTGGATGGAAAGGTGAAGAGAAACAATGTTGTATACCCATAGAGGCACATAAACTCTCCATTTTCTTGTTGTCGAACTGTGGCCCATTTTCTGTTGTTATCTTTTGTGGAACACCAAATCTGCAACAGATATTGGATAAAATGAATTTTATGACCGCTTTTGATGTTGTTCCTGCCAGTGGGGCTGCTTCAATCCACTTCGAAAAATAATCAATAGCAAGAATTATCGTTCTGCGTCCTCCAGATGCCATAGGAAGAGGTGCCACCAAATCCAACCCCCATCGAGCAAAAGGTATAGGCTCAGAAATTGACTCTAAAGGGACGGCTGAGACATGAATTTCATTGCTATATCCCTGGCATGGATCACACCTTCTCACCAGCTCTTTAGCATCTTGCATTATAGAGGGCCAATAATAGCCAGCCAGTAAAACCCTCCTTGTTAGAGCCCTGAATCCAAAGTGAGCTGATCCCTCACCATCATGTAATTCATAGAGGACTACTTGAGACTCATCATCTCCCAAACATCGCAAAAGAGGTTTACAGTAAGACTTTTTATACAGAACGTCTCTTCGTATGATAAAACCACGAGCCTTGTGCTTCATTTTTCTTGCTAGTGATTTATCCGGAGGCAAGATGCCATCAAAGAGATACTACAGGAGAGGAAATCTCCAATCTTGAGGTTGTTTCATCTGTACATCGAAAATTTCTTTCTCTTTACCAACATCAAGTTGAATGGAAGGGCTCTCCAGCACATGGATCCAAGGATATGACTCAGTGTATGCTATGGTTGCCAATGAATCTGCTAGTTCATTCTCTATTCGGGGTATATGCTCATAAACAATGCTTTTGAACTTAAGTGCCTCATTTTTAAGAAGAAGTAAGTACTTCACTAGTCACTCCTTTTTTGCCTCAGATTGACCTTGCGCATGGTGGATAAGAAGCTGGGAATCACTCATCAGCTTGACCCTTTTGGCCCGACAAATATAAGCTAACTTTAAACCAACTATAACTGCTTCGTATTCGGACTCATTGTTGGAGGCCCTAAAAGCAAAACATATACCTGGTACATTTTGTCACCATATGGAGAAGTCAAGCACACCCCTGCACCACATCCCATAGTACTTGATCCACCATCCATCCGGACAACCCAGACCTTTTTATCTTTCATTTCAGTTGTTTGCTCCGTATCCCTATCAGAGTGGAATTCAACTAAGAAATCAGCCACACCTTGGGCTTTGATTGCTCTTCGAGGAGCAAAATCAATATCGAAGTCCCCGACTCCACTGACCACTTAGTCATTCTACTTGAAATGTCTTCCTTTTGAAGAACATTCTTCAAGGGAAAAGATGTCCGGAAAATAATAGGATGAGCCTGAAAATAAGGCCTCATCTTCCTTGCAGCAATTACCAAGGCTAATGCTAATTTTTCAATATTTAAATAGCGTTTTTTTGTATCTATTAAGCTCTTGCTGATGTAGTAAACCGGATGGGGGTAATTATCCACCTCTCTTACCAATACAGCACTGAGGGCACAACTGGAAACTGCCAAGTATACGAAGGGTGTCTCTCCATTAACAGGTTTAAATAAAGTCTTGGGGGAAGACATATGTTTTTTAATCTCATTGAAGGCCTCATCACACTGTGAAGTCCAGTCAAATCCCTTTGCACCCTTTAAAGTTTGAAAAAATGGGGCACATCTGTCCCAAGACCTTGAGATGAATCGATTTAAAGCTGCCAACCTCCCAGTCAACAGTTGTACTTCTTAAATATTTCGAGGAGGCTCCATTTGGAATAAAACATTAAGATGGTCCGGATCGGGCTGTATCCCTTCCTCACTTATTATATAACCCAGGAATTTCTCGGACTGCACTCCGAACACACACTTTTCTGGATTTAGTTTCAAATTTACTTTTACTAAGTTAGCAAAAGTTTCTTGGAGGTCTGCCAAGTGTAGTTGTTCATCCATACTTTTTACCATCATGTCATCAATGTATACTTCCACATTTCTTCCAATTTGATCAGCAAAGGCTCTGTTCACCAATCTCTGATAAGTAGCCCCAACATTTTTTAACCCAAATGGCATCACCTTGTAATAATGAAGACCCCTATTAGTGACAAATGTGGTATACTCCTGATCCTTCGGATCTACTTGAATCTGATTGTACCCGGAGAAGGCATCCATGAAAGATAGTAGCTTATTCCCAGAAGTGGAATCCACCAGCTGATCAATCCGGGGGACTGTGTATAAATCTTTTGGGCAAGCCCTATTGAGATCTGTGAAATCAATGCACATACGCCACTTGCCATTTTTCTTTTTTATCAAGACCGAATTGGTTGTCCATAAAGGATACTGAGACTCCTTTATATGCCCCATTTTAGTGAGCCTGTCAACTTCTTGGACAATAACATCAGCCTTTTCCTTGGAAAAATCCCTTCTCTTATGTACCACAGGTGCTATGTCTCTCCGAATGGATAGGTGATGTGATATAATATCTGCTGGAACCCCAGTAACATCAGCATTGCACCAAGTAAAAACATGCTGGTGGTCTTTTAGAAACTTCAACATTTTACTCTTCAGTTCGGATGGCATTTTGGACCCTACCTTAACACTTTTTCCTTCTTCCAAAGAATGTGTTTCAACTTCTTAAACCGGTATCAACACTCCAGGGGTCTCTCTGGGGTCATCAATTTCACCCTCACCCCCAGAAAGCCCCTCAAACTGCTGTTCTTCGTTGATACGAGCTGCCTACAGCGTCCGTGGAGCCAGTGTTGTGGCATAAGACTCTCTTGTAATCTTTTGGCTGCTCCGAACAACTCCTACTTGTCCTTGAACAGCATATTTCAAACACTGGTGGACTGTTGAGGCCACTGCATGCATCCTAGAGAGCCAAGACCTCCCTAAAATAGCATTATAACAAGTGAGACAATCCACCACAATAAAAAGTATTCTAACCATCTTTTTAAAAGGGCCCTTGCCCAACAAATCTTCCTCTTCGAACTCCCCCATCACATCTGCTGAGCTTCTAGTAAAACCCACAATTGATCTGTCCGAACGCTGAATTACGGCTGGATTTTTCATCTTTTTATAAGAGGTTAAAAAGAGGATATTGGCTGAACTCCCAGTATCCACCAAGATTCGTCTTATGTCATTGCCCCCAATGGATGCTCTTATGACAACAACATCTTCATGAGGGACAACTATATCCCTTAAGTCATCCTCATCGAAAACAATGAAAGGAAATAGAATTTGTGATTGATAGGAGGTCATGCCTCCTTCCAGCTGGGTGCCTAAATTATGAACGTGTCTCTTCCTCGAAGAAGCAGTAGGAGCTACCATAGTATCCCCTCCGATTAAGATCATGATCCAATAGCAACCACTCTATTTCGAGTTGGATCAGGATCCAAGTACTCTGACTCTACATCGAACTTTTCGATTATAACCATAGCTCCCTCCGGAGCAGCATTGCTCGGACCAACCTGATGAGCATTATCAGGCCTATTTCCTCCCCTTCTTTTGATATATGCCCCCAGCTTTCCTCTTTCAATTAAGTTCTGAACTTCTTGTTTTAAAGCGATACAATCGTCAGTGGTATGGCCAATATCATTATGATACTGACAGAAGGAATTATTACGATGTTCCCTAGGAGATTGCAGTGCAACCGGCCTCCTATAGTGTACTTCTTCCTTTTTTTGTCATAAATGGTGGCCACACTTTCTTTTAACTCTACAAACCACTCCGGTTGGGCCAAGGCCCTCTCTTATTTCTAGATTGTTGACTATGGGCAGGCGCAGCTGGTTGAGACTGAGCTTTTGCTCTGTTATGTCCCTATCCGGTCTCCCTTGCCTTGTTCCCGGACTGATTTTGGTTGGGGTTTGGTGCAAGCGGGGCAGACCTCACCTGCCTGTGCATCCTAGTTTTCTTTGTTTCATCAACATTGATTTGCTTTCCGACCTGATTCAGTAGACCTCCCCAAGTTATGGCTTTCTTTCTGGTCACTGAATCAGCTAAATTTCCAGGGTTTAAGCCCTGCCTCAAAGATGCTATTGCTACTTGCTCAAAGCAATCAGCCAACCCGTTTTTAGTGTTTACAAAACGGCTTATGTATTATTTCAGTGATTGGTTTGGTTCTTTGGCACAATGGATTATTGTGACCCCATTGCCCTTCAATTCCTTACTCCCAACAAATTGCCTTCGAAAGGCCACCCAAAAGGTATCGAAATTTCTGATGCAGCCTTGTGGTAGGCTGTTATACCACTTCAGAGCACTCCCCGTAAAGGATTGGGAGAATGCTCTACAGCGTAACTTGTCGTCATCATCGAAATTCATCATAAAGTTTTTAAATTGTCCCAAGTGGTTGTCCGGATCTTTACTGCCATCGTATTTCTCCATTTTTGTGCTATCAAACCTCTTAGGGAGGTTTCCGGATAAAATCTTAGAAGACAATGGAGATTGTCTCCAATTTCGACCACGACTGAACACAGTATCCTCATTGGGAGTTGCAAAGATACCTGGTTCATCGTGGAAGGCAAAAGGATCCATCAGCATCCGGTCTACATGCCTCCAGCTGTGAGATGACCCTTTGCCAATATTCTTCTTCAATTTCCCATGTATATCCCTTTTCCTTGAATACTTTTTGATCAACTTTTGCTTCTTTTTAGTTCGGTCCTCATCGCTGCTAGAGGACAAGGACTCTTCAACTCCTTCTTCATCCGAGGAGCTATCAGAAGACTCTGAGCCTGAGTCAGTACTCTCCACTGGCTTAGACCGGTGAGACTTTTTGGAACTGGCATGAGTCTTTTTGGTACTCACATGAGTCTTCGAAGGCTCATGCTCTCTAGGGCTATCGGTATAATGAGCAACTGATGCTTTTGACTTTTCTTTCATGCCCATCTTAGCCTTTTCTGCCCTCAGAGCTTCTATCTCGCCCTTTAATCTATCACACTCCTCGATAGTGTATTCATCATTTTCACCCACCACTTCAAGCAAAGCTGGTGGTACTTCCGGGACGTCCGGATTCATTCGGACTGATTTTTCTTGTTGGTTTCGAATGCTCGATTCAGGCACCTTCTGCTCCCACTGTGGTTGCCAATTTGGTGTGCTTAATTTTTGTCTGAGGGTAAGATTGTAACTTTTATTTTGAGTTTTGTGGAAGTTTGTAAGTATTTAATGTTTGAGTAGAGAGTAGAGGGAGAATTAAGCAGCCTGGTTGTATTTAATTTTCATTACCCTCATTAAATGTTGGTGGTTGGGTATTTATACCCTTACATTTGGGCTTTATGGGCTTTCGGGTCATGTTTAAGGGACCCGGGTCAAGTTTAAGGACCCATGAGTTCTTAGTAGGAGAGCAGGCAGCTTAGTCAAGGAGTGATTAGGTTTTTATGTACTGTAGTCCTTGTTCGAACAGTCCAATGGATGAGGTGTTCGAACTGACCTGTCCGGTTTGGTGATCTTAGTCCAAACTGTCCCCGTCCGGAGAGGTAGCAACATTCGGACTCATCAGTGCCCATACCTTAAACGTCCAATATTTTGGAATGGAGGGAGTACTGTTTAGTAAAAACAGCTATTATTCGCAAATGCAATGTTCGATATCTAGACTACAAACACATAAATATATACAATGGTTAGGACTGCCAATGATGGATTTATATTCTATTTTTTTTTTGTAAATCCAATAAGTATAAGTTTATTAATAATGTTACTCTGAATATTTTTCATGGATAACATATATAGTGCTATTTATAAATGTTGTGTGTTTGAAATAATATGAATTATTTCTATCCATATAATATTTTGTAATGGGTTTTCATTTATGATTAGAGAGAAGTGCTAAGAATGAGTGTTGAAATGTTTAAAACGATTATAGAAGAGAACAATTGTAAGTTTCTAGTGTATATACTAATCGATAGTGAACTTCCTTTGATTAATATTTTTGGTAAAACGTTTCTGATCACGACACATATATTATGCAAATGATATATCAATAAAAATGTATTTACTAACAAAAAAATAGTTCCAAACTAATATAAAGATTAAAATATTTATGGACGTTTAGAGGTCATGATTTGGTTTAACACCATTTCAAACATAAATGATAACTTAACAAAAATGGGGACATCGTCTTACTTCCAGGGCCACACAATTACAATACGAACCTCTTTTCCAGTAAATAATGTATTGCAGAAGCCTGTTATTTCAGGACAACTTACTAAATGGTCCATTAAAGTGGGGGTATTTGACATCAAGTTTGAGCCACACACTGCGATTAAGGGATAAGTTATCGCAGATTTTCTTACAGAATTCTTCGCACCTCGTGGTGAAGTTAGCCTGACCGATCCCTCGTATGCTGCCTCAAAGCTAGATGGACATTAAAAGTTGATGGAGCCTCGAATACATCACGCGGTGGATCCTGCATAGTTATGAAACTACCCACATGGGAAAAAATTCGATAAACCATCCGCTTTAGCTTTCCGGTGACCAACAATGCAGCAGAATATGAGACGGTCATTAGAGGAATGAGGCTAGCCATATATGTGAAGCTAAATGGATTTGTATCCGATCTGTTTAGGCCCAGAAATCTTAATCTACGTACCATCTTCCCGCATTCCCTTTTTTATCCTAAAGGTATGAAAAATACGTAGCACATCGAGGCTCAAGAACTGGGAAAGTCATTTCCTGCTATGCTGCGACTGCTAGCACTTCAGTGGCTTCCACCAATTAATGCCTCCTAGATGCTCACAACCTTCACATTGATAACAACATCCTCATTGGGAGTTGCAAAGATACATGGTTCATCGTGGAAGGCGAAAGGATCCACCAGCATCTGGTCTACATGTCTCCGACTGTGAGATGATCCTTTGCCTATATTCCTCTTTAATTTCCCATGTCTATCCCTTTTTCTCGAATACTTTTTAATCAACTTTTGCTTCTTTTTGGATCGGCCCTCATCACTGCTGGAGGATAAGGACTCTTCAACACCATCCTCGTCCGAGGAGCTACCAGAAGATTCTGAGTCTGAGTCAGAACTCTCCACTGGCTTGGACTGGTGAGACTTTTTGGAGCTAGCATGGGTCTTATTGGTACTCACATGAGTCTTCGAAGGCTCATGCTCTCTAGGGTTGTCGGTATGATGAGCAACTGATGCTTTTGACTTCTCTTTCATGCCCATCTTAGCCTTCTCTGCCCTCAGAGCTTCTATCTCACCCTTTAATCTATCACGCTCCTCGATGGTATATTCATCATTCTCACCCACCACTTCAAGCAACGCTGGTGGTACTTCTGGGGTGTCCGGATTCATTCGAACTGATTTTTTCTAATGGTTTCAAATGCTTGATTCAGGCACCGTCATGCTCCCACTGTGGTCGCCAATTTGGTGTGGTTTATTTTCGTCTGAGGGTAAGTTTGTAATTTTTGTTTAGAGTTATTTGGAAGTTTGTGAGTATTTAATATTTGGGTAGAGAGTAGAGGGAGAATTAAGCAGCTTGGTTGTATTTAATTTTCATTACCCTCATTTAATGTTGGTGGTTGGGTATTTATACCCTTACATTTGGGCCTTATGGGCTTTCGGGTCATGTTTAATGGACCCGGGTCAAGTTCAAGGACCCATGAGCTCTTAGTAGGAGAGCAGGCAGCTTAGTCAAGAAGTGATTAGGTTTTAAGTACTTTATTCTGTTCGAACAGTCCAATGGATGATGGTGTCCGAATTGTCACCGTCCGGTTAGGTAGACATTGTCCGAACTGACTTTGTCCGAAGTGGTAACGGAATCCGGACTCATCAAACAATATTATGTTAATCAATTACTCATAATAGGTGATAAACCATGTTTGGGTCAAGGAAAAACTTGAAAAGAGAATTTGGTAAAATACTTAAAGATCTTGAAAAGGTTGGCATAATCATTCGATTCAGTATGAGACAATCCTGAGGGTTAAGTTTGACATACACCTTAACTTTAATATCTTGCATAGAGACTGAGCCATGGGTAATTTTTCAAGAACACCCATCAATCGACAATGAGCAGAGATTAAACCCAGAGAAGATATATGATGTATACGTGAATCAGGTGGGTGATTAGTGTTCATAGATTCCAAATTCTCATAATATCGGTATTTACCCAAATGATAGAGTCATGACTCGAATGATAAAACTTAAAGTAAAAAAATATTTATCCTTCTCATATGACTTTATTCAAGCATGGATTAAGCCGACCCATGTTTCATTGCCTAAAACCAAAAGATACAGTGTTGATTTTGAGGGAACTTCATGGAAATTATGTTTTAGTGCATTGCATCTTCAAGGCTCTTACCCGAACGGTTTTGTTAGCAGTATTCTATTAGCCCACGATATACGCCAATGCTAATGAGTTGGTAAAAACGTATGACATGTGTCAGTGATTTGCCAACACGATCTATTACCAACTGTCTCTCGAGTAAAATGTGGATGTTTTACCTTTGACATGTGGAATATCAACGTGGCCGGACCTATGCCTCGAGCTAGTGTCGATCGATAACATATTATAGTGGTTGTGGATTATTCCTTAAAATTGATAAAGTCTGAATCACTCACCAAGATAACGGCCAAGAATGTGATTAACTTGATTTTAACCAATATTTTTCATAGGTTTGGTGTACCGAAGTCAATAACTATGAATAATGGCCTCCAGTTCCAAAATGTTGAGTTGGGGAGATTTTGCCGAGCAAGGGGTATATTTAAAATTTTCTCAACCCTGTTTCACTCGCAAGAGAACAAATAAGTGGAAGTGACTAAATAAAGCATACTAAAAGGATTGGAGAAGAATTTGACTAGAGGGAATGTAAAATGGTCAAAATATCTGCAAGAGGCCTTGTGGGCCTACCAGATGAATTCGTGGACTGCAAAGGGCATGAATGTAGTAGTCTCGGCGGAAATAATGATCCCGTTTTTCAGAATCTCTAATTATACCCAGAAAGCTAGACTTAGTTGAAGAAGAGAGTATACAAACATATTTAAAGATCTATAACTATCAGTCCCTCATGAGAATTTTTTATGCTTCAAAATTCAAAAGGAGAGAATTCATGGTTAAATACATGGTTTAAGTAAAAGTCTTCATGCATACCAAAGATAAGAGTCAAGGTAAACTTGGCCCGTACTGGGATGGACCATACTCTCTGTTTGAACGGATCAAAGAGGAAACCAACAAACTAGTAGATGGATAGGGGATGATCATTCAGCACTCATGCAATATTTTAATCCTTATAATTTATAATATGTAAAAACATATTTAATTTACATTGATTTTGGAACTAAGTATTTTCTAATTTCTAAAAGGAGGTGCCTAGATAGCCGATACTCATTTAATAAAAAAAATTCCATATTATTTCATGTATATAACTCGTGCGAGTTCCCGGAGACTTTGTAAATTGTTCCATTTGGATTCGTCAAAGCATGGTCTAAACATTTAAGACAAATCAATTCGGTTAGTAACAAGGTCTTAAAGGATCCAACCGTAGTTGGTCGAAGGATGAAGTCAATAAAAATGCACCAAACTAAGCTAATAATCTTTAGTAGAGGTTTGAGTAAAATGAAAGAGTCTGAAATGGACCTAAAAAAGTCCAAGGTGGACCCAATATGAATAGTCTGAAGTCAACCCAATATGAATGGTCCAAAGTCGACTTACTATAAAATAGTTTGAAGTGGGCCTTTAATGGAATAATCTAGAGTGAATTTATTAAAAATTATGAAGTGAGATAAAGCGAGACTACGTGCAAAGACGAGTGACTAAATGACAATAAAATACAAATAAAAACTCCCCGACCTCTCGGAGACTTTGTTCACAAAGATAAGGTGTCTTGACAAACCAAATATTTTAATTTGAAGAAAAATATTATTCAACATTCAACCTTGACATACCAGGGAATCAAAATGCAAAAACTAAAGGAAAGGTAAACCAAAAAACCAAGTAGCCAAAGTCACTTGTCTGAAGGAGTGCTCTTCCTTCCCATCGACAGCAACGTTAGCAACGTTATTAAGGTTTTTCTCCTCTATTTTACCCATTTTTTCATGCTCCTCATTTTCATAATCTATCTCGTCTTCTCTTTCCTTAAGGGATACTTTGAAGGGTGTATGCGCACCTAAAACGAGCTGTCATAAAGATCAAAGGTGTAGGTTTGGAAATTTCTAATGGAAACCAATAATCACAGTAAAATTGATCTCATTAGCTTGTTTAGCTAAAATGTCGAACATCTATTTTTAAGCGCAACAGAACCTTTTTTCTTCTCCTTTTCCGCATACATAAGCAAAAATATAAATTAGTTGGAGGATGTAATTGCTTCGCTCATTAGGTGATTCACTTCAGAATATAGAGATGACACTCTCTCTGCCTGAGCCTTCAGTTTATCGACCTCATCTGAAAGTTTATTTTCTTGTTTTCTTGAGCTTCTTATTTTCTTCATCTTGTAGTTTCCAATTCATCAGGAAGGTGGATTATCATCTTTTTATGATGTTAAAAGTTGTGTCGTTGTATCCGACATGTTTGATAGGTCACTTTATGAGAACATAGAAGTTGAGGAACACCATATGGTTATGCTAAGACTTGTCTAGAACCACATCGAAGGTAGTATTCAATATATGTCGAATGTTTTTAGATAAAACCGGAATAAAGGCAATGACTCATAGAAAGAGATAATAAACCAAAGGAGTGCCTCCATATAAATGGTTGCGATCCAAGACATCGCATCCGGGAGAGCTTAGTTGGTGGAAACCACCAAAGAACTAGCAGTCGTGACATAACGAGCAACAAATTTTCCCAATTTTTTAGCCTCCATGAATTCTACATTTTTATTTCCATTAGGATTTGGAGGAGGAGAAATGAGGTGCGGAGACCTAGTCTTATGGGCCAAACTACTAGTCGGAAGTGTCTCATCCCTTTGACATTTCACTTCGGGAGTTTGGTTATCTAGAATACAGATGTCCAACAAATAAACGGTCTTCTTTTCTTTTTGGGGGGCTCGAACGGTTTGATCTTTACCTTTATTTTTAAAACACACCTCATGGATAGTAACAAGAGATTGGCCGATGAGAGCGATATCAAAACTACCACCTCTTAGTCGGTCGCAAGTCAGGCCTTTCATTTTCTATTATCTACAGTTTGGTTCGAGAAACATTATGAGGGGTGAAGCAATATTGTAACATTTTATCCCAAGTATACTAGGTTCATGCATGGAATTTCGGGAAGATGACTTCAACACTATTGACGGAGGAGGCGAAGAGTTTGGTATATTCTGCGAAATAAAAGCACTTCAGGTCGATATGAGTTAAAAGCAACACAAAAAATGTTACTCAGAAGATAAGGCTAGATATGAGATTTTCAAATCCTTACTATCTATTTTCCAAGAACTTCTCACACGAATAGGTTTTTTTCATAAATTGGTTCACCATTCTCTCATGCATAACTTACAAAGAATAAGTGACACTTCAACTCTCTCTAATTTCAGTAGGTCGATGTCAAGCTTATATATTTTTGGAAGAGACATGAAATAGGTGGGATACATTAAGTTAGGGGTTATAGTGCACATTGATAATAGCTCGTCCACCTCGAATTTAAACCTCGATAGCTTTAACAAAATGATGCAAGACATCATCGTCCGCTATGTATTGGAGCTAGCTTGACTATGACACATGTCGAGTAGTTGGAATAATTTGAAAACATCTGGATGAAGAGGAAACCGAGTTTCTTCATCAAACCAGTCATGGAAGACTTTCAACCCCCCTTCTCCGCAGAAGAGGGGAGTTTCCAAGGGTTAGGAAGCCGGATATTGGCGTTCGAGGGGATAGATCGCATACTACACATATTAGAAACTTCCATCAGATCATAATAAACATATGAAATTTTATACAAAACTTTGAATTCAAGACTCTTAAGGAGTCTCAAAATCATTACCTTTTTTTTTTCTCGGAGGGAACCCGCAGCCGCTACTCAAAGTGCAATGAGTGCGCACAGGATAAGCCCTCAGTCTGACGCAATAGCCTGCAAACCAACGCCAGAAGGTAAACCACACAAGGTGACAGGCTCAGCTGAGAAAGCGTATGTAGAGGGACTCAAACTCATGACATTTGGTCACAAACATGCCTTACTCAACCAACTCGGCTACTCTTGGAGGCAACATCATTACCTTAAACAAACCACTGCTTGATGTTTTATTAGCACATTTTTTATTTTTCTTCTTTAGAAAACGTCGGTTTCATCTATTTCCCGATTTGTTTTCTTTTCTCTCAAGAGAGATGGACTACTCATCGGGAGAAACCTTGTTTTGGAGGTCCCTCTAGAGAGTGTCGTAGTTGCCTTTGTAAGAAGTGGCAGAATGATCTAGAATGGGTGGAATTGTTCGAGGAATTACCAAATGTGTCTCACAAGGAGTACCCCTTGACATAATAAAGATACATGCCATACCATATTTAAGTCCCACAACCTCAAAAGATTTGTTTACAACTTGAACTATTTTAGGATCGTAGTATTTCTTCTTTAATTTGGGTGATGAGTACTTTGAATGACTCCTTTTAAATTCTCCAGCAGCTTGCGTGTGACAACTCATCTTCTATGGTCTGACAGAAGTGAGCTCGTCTCGATTCCAATATAAGACATAGAAGCTTATGCACGCCACGTAGTGATCAAACGACATGTCCAACAAAAAAATGTGAATTTGTATAGAATTAACTTTTTTCAATTTTTTAAGGAAAACCCTTCGGGTCTTTCTTGATCATTCAATGCAACTTTTCTAAAATGCTTTGAAACAGGTTCTAAGGTTAGCCATATATCTGTTAGGGTAGCGACCAAAGTCTCACATCTCACATCGGTAATACATGGGAAGGATTAGTGGTATATAAGTAAGAATATACCTCAACTAGTATGAGGCCTTTTGGAAGTGGACCAAAAACAAAGCCGTGAGGGCCTTCGGGTGCCAAAGCGGACAATATCATACTAGTGTTGAGATCGGTTGTGTTCTTATTTATTTACGGAGGTGGAATATGTGGACCGAACACGCATATTCCCAACATGTAGTATCAGAGCTCCAGGCCCAGACAGTACGCGATATGGTGGGTGATGTGGGTGAAATTCTCATTAGTCGAACATGATGAATTAGTAGCCATGCTCAATGTGATCTGCTCTAGAGATCCTTGTTTGGAGTGCCCGTGGCTCATCAAGCAGTGTGGCTTGATTGGAGAGATCCTCATTTGGAGTGCCCGTTGCTCATCAAGCAGTGCGGCTTGATTGGAGTGTATCACGACGGTGGTACTTGTTTGGAGTGACGCTAAGGAACAAGGCCGGATGGTCGAGATAAGATAGATCCGCTCTAAAAGCTCTAGAGATCAGGCAGCCCCAACCTGATTAGATTGAGCGGATGGATGTCATCAATTGAGAGGAGGCTAAAATGGTACTTTGTTCGAGAGGAGGATTTGTTAGGATAGCGACCAAAGTTCCATATCTCACATCGGTAATACATGGAAAAGATTAGTGGTATATAAGTAAAAATATACCCCAACTAGTATGAAACCTTTTTTTTCCATCCAAACCTGTGCTTTTCAAATTACTCGCATCAGATTTTTTGGCGCATTATATTCCTACTTCAACAAACACTTTAGGAATAAAAAAAGGCTACTAATAAGATGATATTTGGTCAAACTATAGCCTGGATTATTGACCGGTCCAAAGATGTATTTATTGTTATGAGTAATAGAACCATAAATAGCATTTTGTATTTGGTTCATTAGAGCCAAAAAGCCTATGATGGTTTTACTATTTTATTTCTCTCTCTTTTACCTAACTAGGAGTTTCTGCTCTGGAGACCTAATCAAACCAATGCTTACTAATCAAACCTAGAATCAGCGACTCTACATAAGACCATGATCGTCCAGTATGTTCCGGTGCATCAGGATTGACGTATTCGGACGAACCAGTGAGTATTTAATATTCCAGCGTCGATCAGCTCATCAAAAATAAAAAAGGATAAAAGGCTAGTGATGAATGAATTATCTGTTGATGTTGAACACAAAACCTTTATTTTGGACTGTGTTAGTCTATGTCAGTTGCAGATTGAACACGAACCGTAATAAAACACTCTTTATATATAAATATAGAACATAGCTCAAGAACCCACGCTATTCACTGTTAATAAAGTTTTTGTCTCTTATCTCGCTTAATACCTACGATGTTACTGCACAGTAAATGTTAATCTTATTTATATAATTCATAAAATTGGAACGATAGGATAATCTTATTCTTGAAATCAAAACCAACAAAAACAATAGATTCGACAATTAAGAGCGTCAGATCCTCCTGCTACGAACATTCTCTCGAGTATGAATATACCTTTTTTCTTCAAGATAACGAACGAAACCGTTCTCATATTCCCCATTCTTATCTTTATTCCCAAACAAACTCTTCATTCGTTTTGTATTCTCTCTTAAAATATCTCCAGCATCATCAATCATTGCCAACTTAATTGTTTGGGCAACCATATCACTACTAAAAGATCCGTCAATGTGGTCTCTAGGGACTTCGGCACCGAGTTTCTTGGCATGCAAACACCTTGACACCAGCCCTTGGTCATTCAACACTGGAAACAAAATCAACACTCGACCGCATCCTAGTCCTTCGATGACTGAGTTCCATCCGCAGTGTGTAAGGAACCCGCCCACCGAGTTATGGCTGAGAGTCTTCACTTGCGGGGCCCAGTTATCATAGACTATACCTCTTTCTTTCACTCTTTCGACGAACCCTTCTGGTAAGGATTCTATCCCGATTTGGCCAGCCCCGGACTGGTTTCTCAAGACCCAGAAGAACGGGAGATTCGATTTTTCCAAACCTACAGCCAACTCGCAAAGTTCGTCTCGAGTCAACTCGGCCTCGGTGCCGAAGGAGACGTAAATGACAGATCCGACTCGGTGTTTATCCAACCACTCTTTAACAAAAACCCAGTTCTCGCTCTTTTCCTCCTCCAAAACAGGAGGTAAAAACCCGACAGGAACGACCGGGATATTTCCGTAAAGCTCTTGCAAAAGACTGAACCACTCAGGTTCGAATTCTGGGGATGTTCGAATAAAGACGACGTCACTATCCCGAATCGAAACAGCGAACCGGACCGAATCCGGCGGTCCAGATTCGTCCTCCTCCGCGTTCTTGATGTGCCTTGTGATCTCATGCAACCGGAAAGCCACGTTCGACTCGAAAGGGACCCACTTGGGAACAACGGTCAAATCCTCAGCCTTCGATCTCCCGCCACCGAGTAATATATCCGGAGATCCCATGAAACCCATGACCGTGGCGCTAAAAAGACAAAAATAAGCACTTGAAACCTCGAGTTCCTTGGCTATTTGAGGAAGCCAGTGAGGGGCATAATCGTAAATAACCCAATCGGGTTTGAATCTCTGTAGAAAATCTGTGACTTGAGGTTGAAGCAAATCAAAAGCAGCTTTGAGGATTTGCTGTTTGCTGTAAGGGATGTCGACCGTGGTCTCTACATGAGCCGGTAAATTAGGTACCCGAGGTAGAGGAAAGGGTACTAAGGTGATAAGAGAGGAGAGGTGCGGAGGTAGTTTGGGAAGTTTGGAGAGATTTCTGGGCGTCGATATGAAGGAGATTTTGTGGCCTTTTTGCGCTAATACCTTCGAGAGGTAAAAGAAAGGGATAAGATGACCCATGGCTAGCCATGGAAGCATCACTACGTGCATACCTTGGTTTGGCTCCATTTCTAAGTATGAAAATGCAACTTTTGGTCTATTTTCTAGACGAACGAGATCTTTATGTAACTTTCTGATTCCAATGGATTACTTACACGAATCAGATTTTGATCCGTCGACTTATTTTTTTTATGAAATCCATACACTAGCAAACAAAATTCACAGCTTTTGGTGTCAGATAATCGTGTCGCTGTGTTAGTCAATCGTTTCGATAAACTAAACTTATTTTATTCGAAACTCTTTCTCACTCCCTCCCTTCCTTCCTTAGGATGAACAAAAACAATAAGATGTAAAATTCAAATTGAATTCGGCAAGCTAATTTTAAATGATATTCTTTGAGGAGTCTTCTTTTCTAAGATTCTCATGACTTTTTTGACGATATAATCCCCTTTTCTCTTGCTTTTTCTTATTTTCTTTTGTTTTTTTTTTCGAATTTGTTGATATATCTCTATTATGGAGATAAGAAACAATGCTCTATTTGAGTACGATTTTCTATCTCTGTTTCAAAATAAAAACAAAGGAAGATAGATCAAAGTTTGGAGAAAAAATCTTTGTAAATCTGTTTAAAGACCATAATTCAAAGAATCGTGATATAGAATTCAAACTAGAGAATATTGATAGAAAATCAGACCATATGTCTGTTCAGTTCTCTAAAGAAGTTAAAGATTCGCTGTTGTTGAATGCCAATATTACTCTAATCGGAAAATTCTCTATAGGATTTACCAAAGAAACTTGTTTTGGAAGCCTTCTTTAATTCTTTAAAGTTTTAAGGAAAGTTTCAAACCACAAACTGAGATTCTCACCATATTTTCATAGAATTCGAACTGAATGAAGATGTTTGCAAAATGTGGTCAAGGTATGTTTGGAAAGTGGGAAGTTCTAAAATGCGAATCTTACGGTGGTCACCTAATTTTCATCCTAAGTTTAGAGAATCCAATGGTGCTGGTTTGGACTAGGTTTGAAAAAATCCCGGAGTATCTATACAATGATGGATTCATGCGTGAAATCGCTGCTACTTTAGGTAAGCCTTACAACATTGAAGTTCCAAAAGATAACAGAGCTTTCAAAAACTCTCTGTATGCTTTGATAGAGTTGATATCATCAATGAAGATTCATAACCAAATATGGATTGGTTTTGGTCCTAATGACGGGTGTTGGATTAATGTTAAGTACAAGAATTTGTCTTCTTACTGGTAATTCTTGTTTCCACCTGGGTCATAAATTTGAAGAGTGCAAGAAAAAAGTTAAGTCTACTACTCAAGAATTCCTACCGCAATTCAAGAAGATTGAAGGCCAGGTTGTTAAAGAAAATGAAAGAGCTGTTAATTTGGATGAGAGGGTTGAAATGAAGCTGTTAGTTCAAATTGAAAGAGCTGTTAATTTGGATGAGAGGGTTGAAATGAAGCTGTTAGTTCAAATTCTGAGTTTGTTCCTATTGTGAAATTTATAGTTGTTCATAGAAAGGAGAAAGAAAAGTATTCAAAAGAAAATTCGCATAAAGAAAAGACCCAGGACAATTCTATTTCTATTAATAATGAGGTTCATACAAGATTTAATGGTAATATTCCTAAGAATGCAGAAATTATAGAAGCTAAACAACATTTGCAAGTTCAATGTGGTAAACAAGATCTTCAGGGTGCTGTTAACTACAAATCGGGCTTCAACTCTCCAATCCAAACTAATATCGGGAGCCTTCAACATTCTCCTCTGAACAAAGTGCAACCTCCTATAGCCCAAGAGTTTAGTACCATCCTGAAAAAGAAACTCAAGTCAGCAAAGAAACTCAAAAAACCAAGTAACAAAATCATGGAATCTCTCAAGTATGGAGGGATAAACAGGAAACAAAAATCTTTATCTAACAATAATAAAGATCATTAATTGGAACCTACGTGGTATTAATAACAATGCAACTATCAGGAGACTAAAAGACATGATTTTCAAAGATAAAATTAGTATATTGGCGATTCAAGAGCCTTTGACTAATTCTGATAACATTTCAAATATTGCTTCTTTGCTGGGTTTTACGGGTTTCTTTTTCAACTCTTCAAATAAAATTTGGGTCTTTTGGGTGGCTGATCTGAGTATTAACATCATGGTTAATCATGATCAGTGCCTTAACTTAGAAGTTTGTACTAATGACAAAAGTGTATTTCATTTATCTATTGCCTATACTAAGTGTAACAGGTTTCTTAGGTTGGATTTGTGGGATCAATTGAAGATGATTTCTAAGACTAATCATGGTTGGCTAGTGGTTGGGGACTTTAATGTTATCACAACTTCTGATGAACAAATTGGATGCAAGCGTATTGATCAAAATAGTATGGATGATTTCATGCAAACCATCAATGAATGTCAATTGGAGAATGCAGGTTATTTAGGGCCAAAGTTCATTTGGAACAGAAGTTTTAAATGAAAACAGCTCGACAGAGCCTTGTTCAACTCTAATTGGACCAATATATTCAACAAAACTGAGGTTCTTTACTCCCATATTGATTTCTGCAATAACTGATATCTCTAATTGCACTAATGTCAAATAAGAGCTTCAAGTTCATGAACATGTGGATAAATGACCCTACATTTCTTGATGTTGTTAAAAAGAACAAAAGCAATAATGTTTTGTTTTCGTAAAAAATAAAAAAAATTAATTGGTTTAATATAATTAATGATTTCATTTTTTAAGAGTGAGGAAAATTCATCAATAAATTAAATATGAATTTAATACTACCTTGATTTGTGAGAATGACATTTAAAATGGAATTAATAAACTTTTGAAACTACACTTGTAACGGAACAAATGAAGTATTTTATGTTGTCTAATCTTTACTTTTTTAGAGGTGTAGAGTACGCGGTTACGTCACATTTAAAATGAGGATTATAGTCAGAGGTATATCGATCCGGATTTCGACGGAATCGTACCAGACCGTTAAGTTTATAGGTTCAGATCGGACAAATAGAATTTTGGTTCTATAATCGGAACCGGATCCGAGCGTTAATTTTTTGGTTCGGTTCGGTTCGATTCAGTTCCGGTTTTGGTTCGGTCCGAGTCCGGTCCGATCCGATCCTGTTTTGGTCTATTTTTGTTATCGGTCCGATTTTGGTCCAGTTCTGTCCATTTAAAAAAATTAATAAAAAATTAATTTTTAATTTTTAAATAAATAAATTATATAAAAAATAAAATTTAGAAGTTAATCTTTGATTTTTATTTAAAATTGGTAATTAATTATTAATTTTGACAATATAATGTATAAAAAATAAACAATAATAAGAAATTGATTGTTTCTAACGGTTTTATTGGTTCGATTCCTTATCGTTTCTACCGGTTTATTGATTTTATCGGTTCGGTTACTTATTGGTTCTATCGGTTTACCAGTTTGGTTCTTAATCGGTTCTACCGGTTTATCGATTTTATCGGTTCGGTTCCGAACCGGTTTTTTGTTTCGGTTTCTTATCGGTTTCAGTTTTTAAGATTCAACCGCGAACCAGACCGTTAAGGTTCGATCCGATTCTTATCGGTTCGGTTCCGGTCCGGTTCTCCGTTCTCCGAGACCATTGACAACCCTAATCACAGTAGGTAAAAAAATGTTGTTATAGCGACCGTTGCGTGGTATTAAGTGTTTTTTTATAATATTAGTGTTAATCATTTTTAAATATAGATTATAAAATGCTTACATTATAATTTATATATGGAAATTGCGCTTAAATTACCTACGTAACTATTATACTGCCATCTAATACTCAAGTTTCTTTTTATTACCGCTTAATACCTATCTCAACTATTATACTCACACTTAATACCCAATATTTTTTTAATACCCACACTATCTTCTACCAGCTATATAAGGATAATTTTATGTTTTCTTCTCCCTTTTCTAGCTTTTAAAAATTTGAAAATTTGAAGCCACTTTCTAACCACCTAACCCTACTGCCAACAAAAATAACAAAAAACAACCAAGAACCACCATTGGTGTGGTTAATTTGTGTCTGAGGATAATTTGGTAATTTGTTTTAGAGTTTGTGAAGGTTGGTATGTGTTTAATGTTTTGAGTAGAGAGTAGAGAGATAATTAAGCAGCCTGGTTGCAGTTAATTTTTATTACCCATATACCCTTACATCTGGGCTTTATGGGTTTTCAGGCCATGTTTAATGGACTCGGGTCATGTTTAAAGACCCATGAGCTCTTAGTAGGAGAGCAAGCAGCTTAGTCAAGAAGTGTTTAGGTTTTTTAGTACTTTTGTCATAGTTCGAATAGTCCAATGGGCTAAGTGTTCAAAGTGGCATGTCCGGTCTGGTGGCCTTGGTCCGATCTGTCCCTGTCCGGAGAGGAAGCAGTATTCAGACTCATCAGGAGCCCTTTTTTTAGGTGTTTGTTCAAATGCCTTTGTCAAAAACCTGAAAAAACAGTCCGATATCAGGGGTAGCTTTTCCCGGACACGTCTTTCGACTTGTGCTATGGTTTTATCCTGACTGATAAAACTCTGTGAATCCAAACAGTTTTTTGCCAGAGTTTATGGGACACGTGTCACTTTTTGGTTGGTTTCTTCAGCCGTTTTTTCACCTTGAATCTCGCACCCACCTTCTTCGAAAAGCAACCTCTTCATTTAAAGAGGGTGACATCAGCGCCGTCTTTTAATCATTACCAATCTTTTCAAATTCTCCTAGGAATCAAACTCCTTTTTTAGATTTACTATAAATTGAAACACTTTCTACTATTTCACCATCACTCTCGTTTTTACTCTCCAAAACCTTAAAGCTTTCTCTCTCAAAATCAAACTCTTGCTCAGGTCGTTTATGTTCACAGCGAGGAACGCTTTGATCAAAGGCGGGTGGCTCAATCTCTCCGAATTAGAAAAGGCGCAAAAGGTCGAAAGGGAAAGGCGCATTGCAGCAGGCTTACCCGCTTCGCCCATCGACAAACCAGCAACTTCACCCACAGAATCAGACCAAGGTTCTTCCTCCATAAAGGGCATCAAATCGAAGAAGTTATTTCAATCCAATCTTTCACCTATTATCTCATGCTCCTCGGTTCAAGAGTCGGAACCCATCGTTAAACCAGGTTTAACAGTTACAAGCTTTAAAAAACCCTCCCCTTTTTTAGCTATGGGGTCAGACACTGAAACCTCTCCTCAGAAATTAGTTGACCGAAGAAAAGGCCGGCTGGTCAAGGGTCAAGCTTCTAAGGGCACCCCTTCGAAATCGGGTGCCAAAGACAATAGTGCGGGGTCAGAAGTGCCCATTAGAGCTCCCAAGGACAGGTTGTCCGGTCCAGAGGGCACTAGCTCAAGTCCCCGGAAGGAAACATCTGCACCAGAGCCCCAACCGGAGGCCAGGAACCAAGAAAACACTGAAACTCAGCAGTCCGGAAGCCAAGCTGAGCCAAATCTAAACCTTCCCCTTACCACTGCTACTGAAAACCCCTCATCAATCATGGAGGAAGTAATGGAGGACTGTATCGAAGAGGCTCCATTCGAGTCTGAGCCTTCCGGACAGACTAGTAGTGCTGTTGCTGCCCAAAAAGATAAAGGCAAGGAAAAGTTGTGCTTGAGGCATCCGGATCTGCCGGAGTGTCTTGAAGGAAGGGTGAGGCCTTGTTTTCATAAGGTCAATGTCAAGTACCTCCTTGCCCTGGAAAAGATCAACTACGCATTCATCCACACAGCTGAGCTGGGCCGGATGCGTACGAAGTGGGGAATTCCGGAGAATGTGAAGATAAGAATCCCTATAAACCCCGAAACTCCCATGGACTGCAAATTGAGCGAGATAGTCATCTTCACGGAGCTGTTTAATTGGGGGCTCAGATTCCCCTTGGACCTAGAAATTGTCAGATACTTTCATCTGACAAAGCTCTGTCCGAGCCAGCTGAGCCCCAATGCTTGGTACACCCTCATGGCCTGCATTATGGCTTCCAGGCTCTCCGAGATTCCTCTACCAATGGAGGAGTTTGCTGCTGTGGCCAGTCTCTGCAGAAACCACCACATCCCCTTCTACCATTTCAATATGGGGGATAACTTCAAAGCTGTGGATGACTTGCTAGAGTCAGAGAGGAATTGGAGGACCCAATTCCTGTTTGTAAGTGGTGCTTGGGAGAATGGGAAGAAAATCAAGTCCGGAGTCAACCCAAGTCTTCTCACAAGCAGATGGAGGAGTGACCGTAAGCCTCCTACTTTACATTCTTGTCTCTCTTTTTTTAATCAAGTTTGTTTAAACTAATTGGTCTTATCTCTGCCTTAGCAGAACTGCCCAAGGACTTCAGTGACCACTTGAAAACCGGGCAGACCACTTGCACCAAGATCAACGCTTGGACTGTTGAGAAGTGGGGGAACCGGTTCTATGATGCTTTCACAGGGGGAAACTTAGCAAGGTCTCATCTTTGGAACACCACAGGTCGGAGAGACTTAACTTGGGAAGAGCTCACCACCCAGCCTCCTCCGGATGTAGTGCTCAAAAGGATGCATGAACCGGATGAGACACTTTACTTGCCAGGCCGGGCCAAGGCCCCGAGTAAGATGAAAGGAAAAAAGAAGGGCAAGAAAGTGGTGGGTGGAGCTAACCCTGCTGAGGTGGAGGAGGATGTTCCAACGCATCCGGAGGGGCCATCCCCCAGCCGAATTGATGTTTCTCTCTTGGAAGTGGTAGAGTAGGAGAGTGTTAGGCAAGAGGTTCACTCCCCAATTCCTTCAAGGGCTTCCAAAAGAGACCGTAAACGGGGAGCTGAAAGCAAAGACAGGGAGGCCAAGAAGAAAAAGACCTCTAAGGGTGACGAGCTTTCTCTCCGACCTCCGGAGCCTCTCCCCAAGCTGACCCCACTGACCCAACACAAGCAGAGGAGATACCTGGTGAATTCCAAGCCGATGAGGTCGAAGGGGGAGGTCTTAGTATTGATGGGGTAGACATCACTGGTCTTGGTGGGCTTGGTGAGTACTTTATCAATCTCCCCAGAGATGATTTTGCTGGGCCTTATCTCCCTCCGAGCACTTCGAACACAGTCACTTTTATTGGTAAGACCTTTACTGTTTCAAGTGAAAGGGATGTTATAGCTCACTCTTTATTAAGCAATGTTCAGCCGGTGCTCGCGTTGGAGAAGCAAGTTTGAAATCAGGCAGACATTATCAAAGACCTCAAGTCTGACAAAGAGAGGCTGTCTGATGACCTTCTTACTGCCACTTCAAATGCTGCCATTCTAAAGGGGGAAAACGAAGAGCTGAAGAGAAGCCAAGAGGTGAGTACCACAAAAGTTGCCACTCTAGAGAACACTATCACAGAGCTCCGGGAGAAGCTGTCCGGATTGGAGAAAGATCTTGCCTATTCAAAAGAGGAGACCAAGGCCAAGGACCAAATTATCAACAACTTGACCAGCGACAAGATTGCTCTTGAAAACGCAGTGTCCCAAGCTGCAGGGGAGAAAGCTGATCTGCTAAGGGAGTAGGAGGCCAAAATCCAGGCCAAGATCGATGCTTATGCCAACAACGTGATAGACACTCAAGAGAAAATATATGCCAGGGTGAGATCGGACATGGTCCTGCTCTTTTATGAGAAGTTCCCGAAGAGGAACCTGGGGGATTTATGGCTTCACGTAGAGCCTGAAGACCTCTCATATCACACAATGGCTTCTCCAGTGCATCCTCATCTGATGACGAAGAGAACACCGGGGAGAGCCCAAACGAAGAGAAAGATGATCCCAAGGGGAAGAAGAAGATAGATGAAGCTGAGCCATCTTCAAAGGCTCAGCCTTAAATTATGAATTACTTTTTACTTTTCATGTTATCAAAACTAAAGTCCTTGGAAGGCCAAGGCACTCTTTTTGTAAGTGTGTCCGGTATCTGAATGGATAGATCTTTTACTCTGCTTAAAAATTTGAAAGTCCTTGGAAGGCCAAGGTACTTAAGTTATTTCAATGAATATCCTTGTTTTGCACAATTCTCACATTCTTTCATAGTCTGTTTCAGTTTTGGTGGCTAGTGTTTAAATAGCCCTTAGTTATTTCATAGTGAGAGTGTTTAAATTCTCCAATGACGAATGTTTAAGTGGTCATCACTCTTTTATTTCAATCCGGATGGTGTGACAAAAGACAAAGTAAGAACACTTCGGAATTTTTTTAAGAAGGCATCAAATTTCATTTAAAACCCGGACACCTCATTAAAACCTCCCCGCGCCACCAGGGTAGGAAAGAGTATGCCCCAAAATATTTACATGGATGTTTAAACAAGTAAATATTTACACAAATGCTACTCCAAGTACATCCGGAGATGTTCGATATTCCAAGGGTGGGTCAGAACTCTTCCATCCTTGTCTTCTAGCCAATATGTTCCAGGTTTAAGCCTTTCAACAACCATATAAGGTCCTTCCCAAGTCGGGGCCAATTTGCCGAGCAGCTTCTCTTTAGTGTGTAAGAAGACTTTCCTCAATACCTTGTCCCCCGGTTGGAAATCTCTTCTTTTAACTCTAGAAGCAAATCTGCTTCTCATCAAACCCTGATAGTGTACAGCTCTAAGGTGAGCTTTAACTCGTCTTTCTTCTACTAGGTCGAGCTGACTTCTAATTGCCACTTCGTTAGCGCATTCGGAGAAGTTGTGAACATGAAATGATGGGAGAGTTGCTTCTATGGGAGCTATTGCATCCATACCATAGACCAAAGCAAAGGGTGACTCCTGTGTTGCAGCCCCAGGTGTTGTCCGGTAGGCCCACAAAACTTCTTGTAAATAGCTAGGCCACTTCCTAGCAACCCCTTCCAAATTCTTCTTTAAACCGGACAGTATAGTTCTGTTAGCCACTTCAACCTAACCATTTCCTTGTGGGTGGAAAGGTTAAGAGAAACAATGTTGTATACCCTTTGAGGCACAGAAACTCTCCATTTCTCTATTGTCAAACTGTGGCCCATTATCTGTCGTTATCTTTTGTGGAACATCAAATCTGCAACAAATGTTGGATAAAATGAATTTTATAACGGCTTTTGATGTTGTTCCTGCCAGAGGAGCTGCTTCAATCCACTTCGAAAAGTAATCGATTGCAACAATTATAGTTTTGCGCCCTCCGGACTTCATAGGGAGAGGCCCCACTAAATCCAACCCCCATCGAGCAAAAGGTATAGGCTCAGAGATTGACTCTAAAGGAATGGCTGGGACATGAATTTCATTGCTGTATCTCTGGCATGGGTCACACCTTATCACCAGCTCTTTAGCATCCTGTATGATATATGGCCAATAGTAGCCAGCTAGTAAAACTCTCCTTGTTAGAGCCCTGAATCCACAATGAGCTGATCCCTCGCCATCATGCAACTCGGAGAGGACTACTTGAGATTCATCATCCCCCAAACACCGCAGAAGAGGTTTACTGTAAGACTTTTATCTAGAATGTCTCTCAGTATGATAAAACCATGAGCCTTGTGTTTCAGTTTTCTTGCCAGTGATTTATCCAGAGGCACGATGCCATCGGAGAGGTATTGCAGGAGAGGAAATCTCTAATCCTAAAGTTGTTTCACCTGTACTTCAAAAATTTATTCTTCTTTTCCCATATTAAGTTGAATGGAGGGGGTCTCCAGCACATGGATCCATGGATACGACTCGGTGTACGCTATGGTTGCCAATGAATATGCCAACTCATTTTCTGTCCGGGGTATATGTTCATAAATAATGCTTTTAAACTTGAGTGCTTCATTTTTAAGAAGAAGTAAATACTTCACTAGCTGCTCCTTTTTAGCCTCAGATTGACCTTGGGCATGGTGGATAAGAAGATGAGAGTGACTCACTAACTTGACCCTCTTAGCTCCACAAATAAAAGCTAACTTCAAACCAGCTATAGTTGCCTCGTACTCGGACTCATTATTGGAAGCCCTGAAAGCAAAGCATATAGCCTGGTACATTTGTCACCATATGGAGAAGTCAAGCACACCCCTGCACCACATCCCATAGTGCTGGATCCACCATCCGTCCGGACGACCCAGACATTTTTGTCTTTCACCTCAATAGTCTGCTCTAAATCTCTATCAGAGTAGAATTCAACTAATAAATCAGCCACAGCTTGGGCTTTGACTGCTGTTCGGGGAGCAAAATCTATATCAAAATCCCCCAATTCTACCGACCACTTAGTCATCATACTTGAAATATCTGCCTTTTGGAGAACATTCTTCAAAGGAAAAGACATTCGAACGATAATAGGATGAGCCTGGAAATAAGGCCTCATCTTTCTTGCAGCTATCACCAGGGACAATGCTAATTTTTCAAGTTTCAAATAACGCCTTTCTGCATCTATCAGGCTTTTGCTAATGTAGTACACTGGATGGGGGTAATTATCTACTTCTCTCACTAACACAGCACTGATGACACAACTTGAAACTGCCAAATATACGAAGAGTGTCTCTCCATCAACTGGTTTAAATAAGGTTTTGGGAGAGGACATATGCTTCTTGATTTCATTGAAAGCCTCATCACACTGTGAGGTCCAGTCAAATCCCTTCGCACCCTTCAAGGTTTGAAAAAATGGGGCGCATCTGTCCGAAAACCTTGAGATAAATCTGTTTAAAGCAGCTAACCTCCCCGTTAATCATTGTACTTCTTTAATATTCCGAGGAGGCTCCATTTGAAATAGAGCATTAAGCTGGTCCGGATCGGGCTGTATCCCTTGCTCACTTATTATATAACCTAGGAACTTCCCGGATTGCACTCCGAACACACATTTTTCTGGATTTAACTTCAAATTCACCTTTACCAAGTTGGTAAAAGTTTCTTAGAGGTCTGCCAAGTGCAATTTCTCATCCACACTTTTCACCATCATGTCATCGATGTATACTTCCATATTCCTTCCAATCTGATCAACAAAAGCTTTGTTCACCAATCTCTGATAAGTAGCCCCACCATTTTCCAACCCAAACGGCATTACTTTGTAGCAATGAAGACCCCTGTCAGTGATAAATGTGGTATGCTCTTGATCCTTCGGATCTACTTGGATCTGATTGTATCCGGAGAAAGCATCCATAAAGGATAACAGTTTATTCCCAGAGGTGGAGTCTACTAGCTGGTCAATCCGGGGAACTGGATACAAATCTTTTGGGCAAGCTCTATTGAGGTCTGTGAAGTCAATGCACATGCGCCACTTGCCATTTTTCTTTTTCACCAAGACCGGATTGGCAGTCCACAAAGGACATTGAGATTCCTTGATATGCCCCATCTTTGTGAGCCTGTCAACTTCTTGCACAATAACATCAGCCATTTCCTTGGAAAAAGCCCTTCTCTTTTGAACCACTGGTGCTATGTCCTTCTGGACAGATAGGTGATATGATATCACCTCTGCTGGAACCCCGGTAACGTCAGCATTGCACCTGGCAAAAACATGCTGATGGCTTTTCAAAAACTTTAGCATCTCTCTTTTCAGATCGGGTGGCATTCTGGACCCTATCTTGACACTCTTCCCTTCTTCTAAACAATATGTTTCTACCTCTTCGACTGGTATTAATACTCCAGGTGTCTCTCTGGGGTCATCAATTTCACCCTCACCCCCAGAAAGCCCCTCAAATTGCTATTGCTCGTTGATACGAACTGCCCCCAACGGCCAGGGCGCCAGGGCTGTAGCATAGCATTCCCTTGCAACCTTTTGACTGCTTCGGACAACTCCCACCTGTCCTTGAACAACATATTTCAAACATTGGTGGACTGTTGAAGCTACTGCGTGAATCCTAGAGAGCCAAGACCTCCATAGAATAGCATTATAGCAAGTGGGACAATCTACCACAATAAAAAGTATCCTGACCATCTTCTTGAAAGGGCCCTTGCCCAACAAAACTTCCTCTTCGAACTCCCCGATCACATCTGCTGAGCTGCCAGTAAAGCCCACAATTGATCTGTCCGAACTCTGAATTACGGCTGGATTTTTCATTCTCTTGTAAGTGGTTAAGAAAAGGATATTGGCTGAGCTTCCAGTATCCACCAAGATTCGTCTTATGTCATTGCCCCCAATAGATGCTCCTATGACAACAACATCTTCATGAGGGCCAGCTATATCTCTTAAGTCATCTTCATAAAAAATAATGAAGGGGAACGGAATTTGCGATTGATAGGAGGTCATGCCTCCTTCTAGCTGGGTGGCTAAGGTATGAACGTGCCTCTTCCTCGAAGAAGCAGTAGGAGCTGTCATGGTATCTCCTCCGAAAATTGTAAGTGACTCAAAAAACTTGATGAGCCCGGAGACCGTTCTAGAACATTCCTCAATTGCAGCCACTCTATTTCGAGTTGGGTCAGGATCCAAGTATTCAGATTCCACATCAAACCTTTCGATTATAACCATAGCTCCCTCTGGAGCAGCATTACTTGGACCAACCCGGTGAGTATTGTCAGGTCTGTTACCTCCTCTTCTTTTGACATAAGCCCCCAGTTTTCCCCTTTCAATCAAGTTATGAACTTCTTGTTTCAAAGCTATACAATCATCGGTGGTATGGCCAGTATCATTGTGATACTGGCAGAAAGAGTTATTGCGATGTTCTCTAGGAGATTGCAGTGTGGCCGGTCTTCTATAGTTCACCTCTTCCTTTGTTTTATCATAAATGGTGGCCACACTTTCTTTCAATTCTGGGAACCACTCCGGTTGAACCCAAGACCCTCTCTTATTTCTGGATTTTTGACTCTGAGCAGGTGCAGCTGGCTGAGATTGAGCTTTAGCCCTGCCATGCCCCTGTCCGGTCTCCTTTGCCTTGTTCCCGGACTGATTCTGATTGGGGTTTGGTGCCACCGGGGTAGATCTCACCTGTCTGTGTACCCTAGTTTTCTTTGTTTCGTCAACGTTAATATGCTTTCGAACCTGATTCAGCAACCCTCCCTAAGTCATGACCTTCTTTCTGGTCACTGAATCAGCCAAATTGCCAGGGTTCAAGCCCTGTCTCAAAGATGCTATTGCAACTTGCTCGAAGCAATCAGCCAACCCATTCTTGGTGTTCACAAAATGACTTATGTATTCTTTCAATGATTCGTTTGGTTCTTGGGCACAATGGATTATTGTGTCTCCATTGCCCTTTAATTATTTACTCCCAACGAACTGCCTTCGAAAGGCCACCCAAAAAGTATCGAAATTCTTGATACAACCTTGTGGTAGGCTGTTATACCATTTTAGAGCACTCCCCGTAAACGATTGGGAGAATGCTCTACAAAGTAGCTTGTCATCATCATCAAAGTTCATCATAAAGTTTTTAAATTGCTCCAAATGATTGTCCGGATCAGTACTGCCATCGTACTTGTCCATTTTGGTGCTATCAAACCTCTTAGGGAGGTTTTCGGACAGAATTTTGGAAGACAATGGAGATTGCCTCCAATTTCGGCCACGACTGAACACAGTATCTTCATTGGGAGTTGCAAAGATACCTGGTTCATCGTGGAAAGCGAAAGGATCCATCAGCATCTGGTCTACATGCCTCCGGCTGTGAGATGACCCTTTGCCGATATTCTTCTTCAACTTTCCATGTCTATCCCTTTTCCTTGAGTATTTTTTGATCTGCTTTTGCTTCTTTTTAGTTCGACCTTCATCGCTGCTAGAGGATAAGGATTCTTCAACTCCCTCATCATCCAAAGAGCTATCAGAAGACTCTTAGCCTGAGTCAGAACTCTCCTTTGGCTTAGACCGGTGAGACTTTTTGGAGCTGGCATGAGTCTTTTTGGTACTCACATGAGTCCTTGAAGGCTCATACTCTCTGGGGTTATCGGTGTGATGAGCAACTGACGCTTTCAATTTTTCTTTCATGCCCATCTTAGCCTTTTCTGCCCTCAGAGCTTCTATCTCGCCTTTTAGCCTATCGCGCTCCTCGATAGTGTATTCATCGTTTTCACCCACCACTTCGAGCAAAGCTGGTGGCACTTCCGGGACGCCCGGATTCATTCGGACTGACTTTTCTTGTTTGTTTCGAATGCTCGATTCAGGCACCTTCGTGCTCCCACTGTGGTCGCCAATTTGTTGTGGTTAATTTGTGTCTGAGGATAATTTGGTAATTTGTTTTAGAGTTTGTGAAGGTTGGTATGTGTTTAATGTTTTGAGTATAGAGTAGAGGGATAATTAAGCAGCCTGGTTGCAGTTAATTTTTATTACCCATATTTAATGCAGGTGGTTGGGTATTTATACCCTTACATCTGGGCTTTATGGGTTTTTGGGTCATGTTTAAAGACCCATGAGCTCTTAGTAGGAGAGCAAGCAGCTTAGTCAAGAAGTGTTTAGGTTTTTTAGTACTTTTGTCATAGTTCGAACAGTCTAATGGGCTAAGTGTTCGAAGTGGCCTATCCGGTCTGGTGGCCTTGGTCCGATCTGTCCCTGTCTGGAGAGGAAGCATTATTCGGACTCATCAACCATGAACCACCAAGAATCCATAATTTTCAGGTGATCGGCTAGTTTAAGGTGTGTATACATCTTGATACAAAATACATCTAACACTTGATTTCCACACACATGAGCTGATCATAAGTTCATGGTGTTTTTGCAACCATTGCTATTTTCATCTGACATGTTTCTGTCTACCTAATGGTGTTTAACTACTGATTGCAAAGTTATTTCTTGATTTTATGAGTTGAGGTATGTGTTATTCTACTGGTTCGTGAGTTAGTGAAGCTACTTCGACCCATTTTCTCTGTTTTTTGTTTTTATTTGAGTAATTATTTGGTATTATGTTAATCTAAAGCGTTAATCGTTGTTTAACTAGTTATATACTAGTTTTTAATGCATTTGATATTGATTTAAACGTGACACAATATATAGAGTAGGAAGTTTAGGTGTCCAGACATTCATGACATAGATGCGAATTGTTTGATTTATTTTATGTAGAAGATGTGAATTGTGTTAAATGAATATGCGAGTTGTTAATTAGAGTTGAAACAACTCTCAGAAAATAGAGTAGCCTACAATTCTCAGATGATAGGGTTGGAACAATTCTCAGATGATAGATTTTGAACAACTCTCAGGAAATATAGTTACATATAATTCTTAGATAATAGAGTTGGAACAACTCTCAAGAAATAGAGTTGGAACAACTCTCATGAAGTATAGTTGCATACAATTCTCAGATAATAGAGTTGGAACAACTCTAAAGAAATAGAGATGGAACAACTCCCACGCAATATAGTTGAATACAATTCTTAGATGATAAAGTTGAACCAACTCTCAGGAAATAGAGTAGACTACAACTCTCAGGAAATAGAGTCGCATACAACTCTCACGAAATATAGTTGCATACAATTCTCAGATAATAGAGTTGCAGATAACTCTTAATAAATAGAGTATCCTGCGATTCTCAGATAATAGAGTTGAGACAACTCTCTAGAAATAATTTGCATATAACTATCATGAAATAGAGTAGCCAACAATTATCAGATAATAGAGTTGAGACAACTCTCGTTGCATACAGTTATCAAATAATAGAGTTGCAGATAACTCTCTGAAAATAGAACTAAGATTGCAAACAACTCTCAGGAACTTGAGTTGACACAACTCTAAGGAAATAAAATTGACTGCTTTATAATTATTTGTGGTAGTGTGAATTGTCTGCTATTACTAACTTGCCACGTGACTACTTTATAATTGTTCAATGCAGGGTAAGATATGTCTAAATCATAAGTTTGTATTTTAAAACATGGTCACCAAACTGCAATTGTGCCTTTCACGGAGTTTGAAAACTATCAAAGTATCCAAGAGTACGTGGAGAGCACATGAGAGGAGCTGTTCAGAGGTAACTATCTAATTTCATACTCCTGCGGGGGATCACAAGAATTGTTTTTTTAATAATGAGAAAGATTTTGTTGGTTTAGAATTATATCTTGGTTTGGAGCGTTTAAAACGGGTTAGTTTTCTCATAGAACAACAAGTCCTTGATAAAGGTTATGGTTCTAAGGGTATTGATGATAAGGGTTCTTGTCAAAATTGTAAACAACCTAGCATAAGTTTGGGAGAACCCTCTCATAATCAACTAACCAGTGAGGATAACAGTAACGGTTTAGTTAATTTTGATCAAATAAAAAAACAATTTGCTATTACTCGTTGGGTTGATGCTATTTCAGGAGTTGGTCAAGCTTTCGAAGAAGGTGATGCAGCTCTAAGGTTATCTTCATGCCGATATGCTTTAGAGCATGGTTTTTCTTTCAAATACATGCACAATACAGCAAACAAGATCACTGCTTATTGTGAAAATAAATTCACAAACGGATGCAAATGGAGACTTTACGCATCAATTGATTCCGGCACCAGATTAATGACGATTACGAGGTATGTTGCACAACATACTTGTAGTCCCGTTTTCTCTTAAAAACATAAGAGGCATAGGCATTTGACATCAGATTTGATTGCTGAGGAAATTCATGATTCTATCCGGGCATGTCATTTGTTGACAGCCAAAACCATACAAACTTTTGTTAAACAAGATTACGGTCTAGACATCTCATGCCATTTGTCATGGAATGATTTGGAGAAGGTAAGGAGGGGAGTTTTCAGAGATAGTTCAAGTTCTTTTGGTTTACTAAGGGGGTACTTAAAACGATTGAAGAGCCTCGATATTACTACCGAGTGCTAGTTGGAATTATCGGCTAGAAACGTCTTCAATCGTTGTTTTATAGTATTGGGTTCATCTCTTCAAGGTTTCCATTCATGTTGTTGTATGTCGATGGAACCCACTTGTACGGGAAGTATAAGGGTGTATTGCTTTATGCCGTAGGAAAGAACGACAACAACGGTTAGCTTCATACTTCTTTTATAATTTGATTAATTATTAGGTTTGTGTAGAAATTGCAAACAACTCTCACCTATAAGTTCTAAACAATTCCCGCGGAAGAGTTGCAAACAACTCCCTGATAAGGAAAGGAAAATATAAATAATAACAAATTTTTTTATTTTAAATATAAAGGCTAAATTCATGTATTTAATGATTAATGACTAAATTAAAGCAAACATTATGAATAAGGGTGCTAAATGATATACACTTAGAACTTTTTTGTAAAGAGTAAGGGGTGAGAAATTCACTTTAACAATGGTAATCATGTAATTTTACTATTCACCTCATGTACTACATAAAGGGCATTCTCTTTTGGGGAAAATGGCCAATGATTAGTCAATTATTACTACATTTATTCCTTTGGTCTTTTTCTCTCTCTACTAAATACTGATTCTCTCACTAAAAGTATCTTATACGAACCATTCTTAGACAAACGCTCTTCTACGAATATTTCCGCATATAGACTAACCTAAGAATTATCTGAGTTCATCAGTGGCGCCGTCTGTGGGAACCTGAGTGGTACCCGGAATCAACATTCCAAAACCATAAAAATAATCTAAAGTAAAAAAAAATAGAAACCGAAATTCGTGGAGAGATGGAAGAAAATCCGATAAATAACTCGATCGGAGTCGCATCCGGAGACCATATAATGGAAGAGCAAGTGACAAACGTAAGAAACGATCATAATCGATATGTTGAAGAGCTCCTTGGAGAATCTGTCTTGGTTGTGAGGCGAATAGAGTTGTTGGAGGACATTAATAGGCTAAATGCTGAAAAAGCGATAATAAGCTCAAGAAGAGTCAAATCAGAAGTCCGACGTGAGTGCATCGTGACAGATTAAGTTTAAGATGTCAATGAATTTGAGGAAAATCATCGGAGAAAAGGTCATCGATCTTCCAAAAGACGAGCTAGATCAGAACAACGATACAAATCAGCAGAATTTAGTGAGTATACTTCTCTTAGTACAGATGAATTTTCATCTCGGATATCGATGCCAGGTATCAAGCAGATCAGAAACAAAGAGATTCAAAGGTGCACAAAAGTTCTCATCAGAAGAGTCGGAGAACCAAAAGTTTAAAGAAGAAAAAACACAATCATGGGAAGAGAAATTTATACTTCGAATGGCCCGAAAAAGCGGCGAATGCAGTCCGACCAATATGTAAATCCTCGGAGGCAACTTCAATCTAACAGCTACAATCAGGATTACTGAGTTATTAATCAATTTACTTTTTCGTCTGAGGAGAGACTCTATATGTTCGCGAACGAATGACCAGGAGGAATCACTTATAAGGTTGAACATAATTGGAGGTGATCTCCACTCTCTGCGGGAAATTTTTCAGGGCATCTTCCAAAGTAGTTTTTACATATCCAAGCTGGAAAAGTTTGATGGGACATAAGATCCAGATAGTCACATTGAACAGTTCAAGAATTTCATGATCAATTACAACGACGACAAGTTATTGTGCAGTACATTCTTCCAAACTTTCAAGAATGCGGCATCAAAGTGGTATAAACGTTTACCTCAAGGGTGTATAAAGAATTTTGATATATTCTGGAGCATGTTCCGACAATACTTTGTTGGAAGCAAAAAATTCCGAGCAAATGTGGATACTATAATTTACTGCAGGCAGAAATTTGGGGAGAGTCTCAAAGAGTATACCAAACATTTATTCCAAGTTAAGACAAATATGGAATTTTGTGAAGAGAAAGTGGCTTTGACTGCCTTTCGAATGGGTTTGCTTCCGGGGGTGATGAAAGATAATGCCGTAGAGACGCAAGCTAAGCATTGTAAAATCAGATAGAGAAGCGAATTCTAGTTGAAGAAACTAAAACGTCGGACATAGATTTGATGTAAGATATGATCGTGATAAGAGTCAGTGCGCCACCAATGAATGTCCGACCGCATGTCATGCACTTAAAAAGTACAGTCCGACCCTGAGCACCTGTTCAAGCTATAAACCAGGCACCTCAAAGGGTAGTCAGCACTCAATTGTACACACCTGCAGTCAACACTCAACAGTATGTCTGACCCATGTCCAACGAGTAGGTCTAACCCGCTCCTTATGCCGAACTGACTGAGTGTGTATCAACTATCTTTGAGAAGACACGTTTGAATGTGCACTTTCGTAAGCCCTTACCAATGCAGGATCAAAGGGATCATAGTAAAAACAAATATTTTCAGTATCAAGAAGATATCGGTTATGCCACAAACGATTTTGTGACGCTGAAAAGAGAAGTGCAATATCTAATAGAAAATGGGAAGTTAGTCAATTTTGTGAAGAAGAATTCCATGGTTTCTCTCAAACAAGAAGTTGCTCCTAAGCAAGATAATACGATGATGATATCAGAAACAATCGATGAAGAATTTATAGATGCATTTGAGATCTCTACTGAGTGTTTAGACCCAAAGTCGGGCAAGAACATCATAAACATGGTACATGAACCGATAGCAAGGGTAAGGTTAGTGAGTTGTGTGCTTTTTTTTAGTGCTTTTGGGAGATATAGTTGCAGGAATATCGAATTACTCTCGGAAGAGATACATCATTAGTCACAATTGGAAGCAGGCGCTTCAACACATCTTTATAGAAATCCATCCCCAATAGTTTGCTTTGAAGATGATGACATGAGAGACGTAGTTGGACTGCATGAGGATACAATAGCCATCGGAGCGGAGATAGCGGGAAATGAGATACGACTTTTTTTATTGATACTGGTAGTTCAGCTAACATAATATTTATGTCTACTTATAGCTAATTAAAAAACCCACCAACAATCTTACGATCGGACCGATAGTCAGATTCACCCGAGCTACAACTGAGGTAGTCGGAGAGTTTGAAGGGATGGTAATACTGGGTCGAGGACCATTTAAGAATATAGTTGCAGTCTTGTTAGTTGTGATATATGCTCCTACATCTTAAAATGCCATCTTTGGAAGGTCCTAGTTGTCTAAAATGTATGTCGTACTTTCTATTATCCATCAATATTTGAAGTACGTAGTGGGAAGTAACGTGAGAACAATGAGAAACAGCCATAAAATGACAAGAGAGTGTTACCGATCAACGTTGGCCCCCAAACAGGTTAAAGTGGTTGAATAAAAAAAGAATAACAACCAGTGGGGGCTCCCGCGGAGTCTGATCCTGTGGATGATCCGAGGGAAGCCCCCGGGTTCATGGTCCCATATGATAGCTTTGAGGACCATGTCTTCTTTCTCGGTCAAAGCCTCAAGATTGGCACGAGATTATCTTTGGATGTAATTTTTTTTAATCAAGTTTATTTCAACAAAATTACATTTGTTTGCATGGTGTACAGAGGATGTCACAGGGGTTCCAGCAAATGTCATCTGTTATAAGCTTGTGGTACGAAGCAATGTTCGTCCAATCATACAGAAGATGAGATATTTTCCCAAGAAAAAGCTGAAGCTATAATGACAGAGGTAGATCGTTTAACCAAAGTGTATCACATACGCGAATCACAATATCCTTTGTGGACTGCTAATCTGATCCTAGTAAAGAATAAAAATGGCAAGTGGTGAATGTTTGTGGACTTCACTGATCTAAACAGGACGTGTCTCAAAGATCCTTTCCATGTGCCCATAATAGACCAGTTGGTTAATTCAACATCTAGAAACCGGCTTTTTTCTTTTATGGATGTTTATGTCGGGTATAATCATATGCAAATAGATCCAAGAGATCAAGAGAGCACAACTTTTATTGTCGGAAGAGGTTTACACTGCTACAAGTTAATATCATTTGGGTTGAAGAATACATGAGTAAATCACCAACGATTAGTAAACAAAGCTTTCAAGTCTCAAATTGGAATAAATGTTGAGGTTTACATTGATGATATGTTAGTCAAAAGCTTCAAAAATGAAAATCATTTGGCTGACTTAGAAGAAACTTTTGCCAATATGACAAAGATAAATCTGAAATTGAATCACGAAAAATGCATGTTCGGTGTAAGATCCGGAAATGTTTTAGGTTACATAGTAAGTGAGTTGGGTATTGAAGCCGATCCTGTACATTTAAAGGCTCTGAGTACTATGGCACCAACAAGAACAATTAAAGAGTTACAAATCGTGACAGGAAGATTGGCAGCATTGAACAGGTTCATATCGCGGTCGTCAGATAAATGTGTTATTTTATTCCAAGTACTAAGGAAAGTGAATTATTTTGATTAGACCCAAGAATGTTCGGATGCTTTTCACCAGATCAAAGAAAATATTTTTTCACCGTAAATCTTGATAAAGCCAAATCCGGGGGAAAAGTTATATATCTACTTAGCAGTTTCAGATTTTGCGGTGAGTGCAGTTTTAGTCCAAGAAGAGGGTAATATTCTGAGGCCAATATATTATGTGAGTAAAAGTATTATGGATGCCGAGAAGCGATACCTCGGGTTAGAAAATCTAGCCCTTTCACTAATTACATCCGCGTAAAAAATGAGGCCCTACTTTCAGGCTCATTCAATTGTGGTACAAACATCTTTTCTAATTGAAGAACATGTTACAAAGGCCCCGTGTGTCAAGGTGAATGACTAAATGGTCGGTTGAACTTAGAGATTTTGATATTGAATTCGAACCAAGAACTACTGTTAAAACACAAACATTAGTTGATTGATTATTTGAGAATGGGCAGTCCGAACTAACTGGGGTTCAATCTCGTCTTGTTGTGGAGCAGATGTACAATTGGTGTCTCTATAGGGAATCGCAATGTATCAAGCATCGGGTTTAAAGCATCGAATAATGAAGCTGTGTATGAAGCTGTTTTGGCAGGCTTAAGACTTGCTAAAATTTGTGGAGCTAAAAGAGTAAGGCTGGTAAGTGATTCACAACTTCTCGTAAACCATGCATATGACCCGTCAGAGGCAAGAAAATATCACTTAGTAAAATATCTGGGGCTTTGAAGGATTTAACTTTTAATTTTGAAGGCGTCAAATATGAAAACGTCCACAGAGCTGGAAATTCAGTGGTTAATTCTCTGGCTAAAGCATCTTACTCAGATAAGTAACCTTGGATAATCATACAAGAAAAATCTTCAATTGTCAAGGGGTCAGAATGAGTTGAAGGATGTGTTGAAGCCTTCCAAATTTATAGAGGTATAGCAAAAGACAGGAGGAGCGAGATACATAACATTTTGGTGAATGACATATTGCCAGTTGATAAGGTGATGGCTAAAATAATATGATTAAAGACATACAGGTATGTTGTACTCAGAGATATACTATATTATAAATATTTTAGTCGCCCTTTACTCCGATGTTTAGGAAGGGATGAGTCGCAGATGATACTTTCAGAGTTGCATGACGGGGAAAGGTCATCATATAGTGGCTATAAAACATTGATACGAAGAGTCCTTTTTGCTGGGTATTACTGGCCGACCCTCTCATCCAGTGCTAAGGAATTAGTGCAGAATTGCGATACATGCCAAATATTTTCTAATTCAATCCATGCACTGGGCGTGCCCCTTGAATCGATACCCGAGTCTTTACCATCTGACCGCTGGGTATTGACCTGGTCGGACCTTTACCTATGGCATCTGTAGGTCGATAGAGAATCATCGTTACAGTTGATTATTTTTCTAAGTGGGTGGAAGCTGAGCCTTTGGCTGGCACAAGAGCTAAGGATGTGATCAAATTTATTGTTTCTAACATATGTTGTCTCTTTGGATTTCCAAGGAAAATAACGATGAACAACAGACCAAAATTTGATAACAAAGAGATGAAAGCTTTATGTGCGTCTAAAGGGATACAACAATGCTTCTCAGCACCTTTTCACCCCCAAGTAGGTGGCCAAGTTGAGGTGACTAATCGGACAATTCTGGACGGGCTAAAAAAGAATTTGGAAGGTAAGGCGGGAAAATAGCCAGACTATCTACAAGAAGTCATATGGGTTTATAGAACAACTCCGCAACGCAAGAATCCCCATTCACACTCGTTTATGGGATGGATGCGGGTTTACCTTCGGAAACAATTTTCTCTTCATTCAGGCTTAGTGAATATTCAGAGGAAATAAATGACAAGGGAAAGCGCACAGAGTTGCATCTGGGATAGGAAAATAGAAGAAGGGCAATAATGACTCTCATAATGTTCATCTTTTTGAATTCAAAATATATTCCAAAAACATTTGGACAATAATGTTCATCTTTTTTAACTCAAAAGATATTCTAAAAAAGTTTGGACAATAATGTTCACCATTTTGAACTCAAAAGACACTCCGAAGAAAATGTTCATTATTTGAACTAAGAATTTTTTTCTAACAAATACGGAAGGCGATATGCATTATATTCAACTAAACATGGGCAAAAAAAAAATCACATGAAAGATATTTTACCTAAGAAACAAGTTGATATAAAACTTTTTAACATGAAAGAGTGTTTTCATATCAAGAAACTATTTATTCGTGGGGAAACAGGGGTAAACATTTTAAAATAAAATATTTTCATATGGGAAATTTTGTATTAAGAAGAGAAGTATGGGAACAGATTTGAAAACAGAGATATCTCATCAATAGTCCTTACAATTTGAAAATTATCATACAAAACAAAGTCCCACATGTTTATGCTCACAGGTGATCAACAAAACAAGAATTATCACGGTTAACAACACTATTCAGATGTGGTATTTTCTTTACTATCTCTTGAAGATCCAGATGCAGAGGAAGAACTTTCTGAGTCACTGCTAGTTTCCAAATCTTCCATAGAATACCTATCAAACGGTGTCTCTCAATAACACGATGCCAAAGTCTACCTAACTTCATATCAGGTTACTTTTCATGCATTTCTAACACCAGAGTGGACTTCATGTTATCGTCTCTTTCTTCGAGAAGAGACGTGATACTGGCAGCATACACATCCAAACTTTTCGTCTTCTCAGTTTTAAAGCTCTTCTTCAAAGATTCGTGGGCTTTAGAAAGCTTTTCGATGTTTGTGACAGACCGTTCAAAATATGACTTAGTCATTTGGAAAGAATCGTAAAGACCATCAATAGTGGTGTTCCTTTCAATGTCTCTAGTAATAAATCGCTCCCTCTCATCATTGATTTTTTCTTTTTCCTCGGAGAGTTTAGTCTCTAAAGAAGTGATTATGGATAGGCGGTCAGCGGACGTCTTTTTCTCTTGAGTAAGCTCGTCATCAACCTTCTTCAAATCAGAATATGTCTTTTTCTCCTTGGCAAGCTCGTTTTTCAAGTTTTTTACTTTATTTTTCAAGTTGGTTACCTCGGTGGTCAATTTATTAACTTCACTTCTTCTCTGGAGGACTTCACTCTTACATCAATCTTTGCGATTACCTTTCCTTTCGAGGAGAGCAGCAGCACAAAGCAACTTATTTAACTTGTTGGCAACAAAGTCATTTTCATAAACTTCAAAATAAGCTAAGGCAGGAGAAAGATGTTCACCTACATCAAGAATTTCTTCTTGACCAATAGTTTGCTTTTTCTGTAGGACAAAGTCTCCTCCAGAATCCGAATCAACAATAACAACTTTCTATATAAGGGGTAGGCTCGGACAAGTTGTGTTGTCACTTCCTCTTCGCTATCGACTATCTTCTTGTATTTCTCTTCAGCAGTGAGCCTCTTCAGCCTCACAGCCTCTGCACTCCCAGTTGGTCTTACTTCAACTGAAGTTTCATTTTCAACATTCCTCTGGTTTTCTTCCCGGATAATAGCCTGAGGGCCTCCTCAGATATTAACTTGTTGCTCTTGTTCGACTCCTGTTAGTCGTTCCTCTTGGTCTCCTTGGATTTTAGTTCTTGGCTCTTTTGGGAACTCGTTCTCTGAGCTAGCTTCCTCCTTGGTCTGTTCGTTCACCTCTTCGGATTTCTCAGCATCTTGATGACTGGGAGCCCGAGCTCGAGTGGGAAGAAAAACTACATTGTCCAAGCCTTCTAAGCGCTTGAGAATAGCATATTCTGAGGAGGTACCATGAGCTCGGATAAGGATTTTTTATGACCTGGATCGTATTTCCAAAGATGACTTCTAGCTAAATCATTGGTGTGAAGCTCCGGTGAAAGTTACAGCTCCAGTTAGCACCTGCCCAAATACTTAGTTTCTCGAATATATTCTTCGCGGATGCAACATAATCTTTGAAGGGTTTAATAATTCCCTTTTATGGCTATTCAAAAAAGAGATACTTTAAGCTAACTAATTTCAATAAGTAAAACATAATAAACGTGTAGATACATACCTCACCCAGACCACTTCAAGGTCAACCGAGGGGGAAGATCATGAGAATCCTCAAAAATAGTCTCCCACAACCCGGAGATAAAAACAAATTTTTGCTTCTATTTCATGTCGGCTTTTTAGGAATCTTTGATCACCTTGTACTTCCTTGCAAGACCAAGAGAATAAAATGGGTAATGAGAGTTCTTACCTACACCTGAGATTGAGACGAGTTGTTCCATGAAGAATAATGTCTCAGAAATCCTAGAGGCCATAATGGAGACCATAAGTGTATGTCACATGTTAGGACCAGCTTGATATGGGAAAAGTCTAATAAGATTGAAGTACTCCACTAAAGAAGGATCAAGAGGCAAGCAAAGGCCCCAAGTCATAATTTCGGTGTAGAGAACTAACTCATGATTACGAACGGATAATGACATCTCTCCAACAGTGAGAAATCAAATAGTAACATCTATGGGGAATGATCATCGGTCTCTGAGTTTCACCTCCTCCGTCGGGTGGAAGTATTTGTATTTTACCTTGAAAAGAGAAAACAGATGCTTAACTTCAATATCACGAAGATTGTTACCCAAAATTTCTTCTATATTCGAGGGCAAATTTGAGACACGTCTTTTTTTTTCTTCTTATCCTTTTTCACCGAGGAAGTTTCTCCTTGCCGAGGAGGGGGGCCAGTCATAACTTCCAGGGGTGGAGAGGATGTTCCCTGGTTTGGCACAGAAGGTTTGGGAGGAAGAATCACCACTGGAACAACTTGTAAGGGTTGCGCTTCCACCACAACCACGTCGTTCGTTTCCTGATCACTACCAGACTCGTCAATCATGATTTTTTCTTGAATCTCAGGGATGGATTTCAAAACTTGTTCCATTCGAATATTCATTGAAGAAGGTCTTCAAGGGCTGACTTATGGAGTTGTTTAAGGGGACCCTTGAGGAGTTACCTGAGGGGTTGCAACAGAAGAAGGAATCTTAACTCGGATAGACTTTGTAGGTGGTTGTGGAGATATTATACTTTTGGCATGATCTCCTTTATTCACTTGAGAAAGCTTTTCTTTTTTACTGTCCATCGTTAGAAAATGAGAAGATTTGCGAGTAGTTTCAGATGAAGAAGGGTCACCCTTATTATTTCTTGAACAAGCTTGACCGGGGGGGGGGGGGGGGGCTGACAAGCAAGCGAAGTGCACTCCCAGAGAGGTGACCATTTATCGCGAAAGTTTGCTTCAAAAATGCCTACAGGCGTCGGATACCCTCTACAACGTTCATCAGCTTTGTTTGAGATATTGAACCACCTCCAAAGTTTATATATGTCGAGATTGATAAACTCTTCAGGTATGAAAGACTGAAAAATAATTCGGTTTGAGAGTTCATTTTCTCGCTCTCTCTCTTAAACAGGATCTCTCTACACTAGGGTAAGTAGAAATAAAATATGTAAACTTAGAACTACGGAAATAGACGGGTATTTATAGTAGAGAAATGAGTGTTAATGTGCAGAAGGTGAAAAGTCAGTTTCAAAAATCTCTTCTACACGTTATCTTTCTTACAAACCGTTTCAAATAACGTGTCGGCATACAATGGTAGATGATGAGGGAGAATAAAAGACATGGTAAAATTGCAAAGAAGAAGTTTGTTACGAGAGAATTGTAAAGAAGAAGTTTGTTAGGAGAGAATTGTAAAGAAGAAGTTTGTTAGGAGAGAATTGTAAAGAAGAAATTATATTAGAGGAGAATTGTATAAACTATAAAAGAGATAGCTATTATGAGAAGGTGAAAAGATATAGGGACTAAATATGTAATAAACGGGAATTAAAGCGTGTGGGACCCGCTATTGTACTATAAAAGGACCACACACACTTCACAGATCCCGAGATGAATATAATACTACTTTCTCTCTCCACTTAAGCTGGTACTTACTTTCTCTCTCTAAAAAGATTCCTTAGCTAAGTTCTTAAGTCTATTTTGGCACTAAGAGATCTTCGTAACACAAAATCACCCCTGAGCATTCTTAAAACTCTTCAGTGGCGCCGTCTGTGGGAATCGAAGATTGTTCTGACGACAATCGCTTCCTGAAAATAATTCCTAATCCGAAGGAAATTATGGAAGAGCAAGGGGACGATTTTGTTAACAATTGCGAGGAGAATCTGGTGGGTGACGACTATTGGAATGACATGGAATACGAGGCTCATAGGGGCCAGCCCGTTGGAGACGCTTTTGATGACTCAGACTTGTTGGCTCGAAGGAACGAATTGTTGCTGGAGATCGAGATTATTGAAGGCGGAAAATGAAACTGTTTAGGTGAATCTTCGCTCTGAGGTGAGAAGGGAGCCAGACAGTGGAAAAGAGGAGCGCGAAGCCGATTTTTATCCTAAAAGCAGGGATGATAAATATAGGGGATATGAACGATGATCTTCGAGGATGAAATAAAAACAACGTCTGGAGTCACCTGACTCGAGCAATTATTCCCGTTACAGCTCGTCAGAATCATCTCCTAGTTAATGAGCGGTATCATACTCGAGTTAATGAGCGGTATCATCTCACAGAAGGAAAAGACATGGTCGAGGACACGCAGATCACCGAAGGGGAAGAAGCTCGGAGAGGAAATATCCGAGGAAGAAGAGGTATCATACTCGAGTTAATGAGCGGGGTTATGGCCAAACGAATTTTCTCGTTGGAAACCAAAATGTTGGCCCGCGAAATTCGGAGTGGCGGCATTAATATACTCTACCATCCGAGGAGGGATTGTATTTTCTGAGCAATAAAAACTAGAGATCTAATGTTTATCGGACGGGTCATAATTGGAGAGCTTCTCCTTTATACTCAAATCTCCTAAAGCATTTCGATATCTCAAAGTTAGAAAAGTTCGATGGGACACAAGACCGTGATAACCACATTGAGAAATTCAAAAACTTCATGATTAATTTCGACGACGATGATAAATTGTTGTGTAGAGCGTTTTCTAAGACCTTCAAGGGGGTAGCTTCCAAGTGGTATAATAGGCTTCCGCAGGGCTCGATAAAGAATTTCGACATGTTCTGGAATATCTTCAGACAACACTTTGTGGGGAGCAAAAAGTTCAGAGCTAACGGAGATACGATAATCTATTGTAGACAAAAAGTCGGGGAAAGCTTGATGAATTATACCAATCGATTCGTCAAAACGAAAAAAGACATGGAGTATTGTAAAGACTCAGTGGCACTTGCAGCTTTAAGGATGGGCCTACTCCCCGGACTATTAAAGGACACGGTGGCGGAGAGTCAGGCCATGACCTTCGGAGCATTGCTGGATCAGGTTGAGAAGAGAATTCTGGTGGAGGAGACTCAGGCATCTGAGAAAGGATTCGGTGATCAATTGGATCAGAACCAGTTTCAGAGATCTGAGTCTAGTAACCAAGGGCCTCGTGCTAATGTTCAAGCCAAAAGTACGGGTCAGTATCCGCCGAGGCAGAAAACAAACCCATAATATTATGGCAACCAACAAAATTATAATCAAGGGGCTAGACCAATTTCGAACAAGTGGGTTCGGCCGGACTACTTTGCGGAGTTAACGAAAAATGTCGCTACGATATTTGATAAGGCAAGATCAACAGTGCCGTTCAGGAAGCCTTTTCCTATTCAAACTCCGAGGGAAAGCAAAAGTGTTAGCAAGTATCGTAAGTATCACGAGGATATCGGGCACGATACGAAGGACTGCATTGCTTTGAAAAAAGAAGTGCAAGCTTTGATTGAGAATGGAATGTTGCTAGATTTTGTGAAAAATCATTCTAAGAAAAATGCGGCGGTAAAGGCTGTTCCAAAAATCGCTGACACAGCTATGGTGATTTCCGAGGAAGTTGACGTTTTTGATATTGAGCAAGAGTATCTGGATCCCAATGAGGGAAGGAACAACGTAAATATGGTGGAGGAAATTATTCTGAGGGGGAAAGTAAATGACCTCTATGCTTTCTTTGAGTCACTGGCAATCTTTGGATGGGATACCATCGCAGGGAGTTCTAATAGCTCGCGGAAAAGGCATATGATCAATCTGACTACCCATATTGAAGCAGGAGTGTCGGTACAAAAGCATCGATTACCCTCCTCCATCATATGTTTTGATGATGACGACATGCGAAATGTCGCGGGCCCGCACGAAGATGCGGTGGTGATTGTCGCGGGTATTGCTGGTGATCAAGTTTAGAAGATACTTTTTGATACATGAAGTTCAGCGAACATCTTGTTTATGAGCATTTACAGGAGAATTTCTGACCCACCGGTTATACGACGATCAGACAAAACCATAATAGGATTTACCGGCGCCACAGCAGTGGTTGTTGGAGAATTTCAGTGTGTGGCCGAGTTAGGTCGTGGGCCGTTCAAGAAGGAGGTGGAAGTATTGTTCATTGTTGTCGATGCACCAACTTCGTATAATGAAATTTTGGGTCGCTCTTGGCTCTCCCGAATGCATGGTGTGATTTCGACGGTGCATCAGTGTCTGAAATATGTGGTAGGCAACAACATCGGGACAATCAGGAGCAGCCAGAAGATGGCCCGCGAATGTTACCAGATCGCTTTATCTTCGAAGGGAGTTCGGGGAGAAATATCGGACAAGGCATAGCAATTAAAGGGGCCTTCTTTGGAAATCATTCCATGTGATGATCCGAGGGAGACCCCTGGATTTCTGGTCCCAAAAGAGGATTCCGAGGAACATAAATTTGGAGAGGGAATTTTTTGAAGATCGGAGTAAAACTTTCTTTTGATTTCAGAGAAAGATTAATTGCGTTTTTGTTTAACAAACTTGATATGCTTGCTTGGTGTGCACAGGATGTTACTGGAGTACCGTTAGAGATAATATGTCATAAACTTGCGTTACGACTTGATGTTCGACCCATTGTCCAGAAAAGGAGACCAGTTTCTTAGGAGAAGGCTACAACTATTTTGTTGGAAGTAGAAAGGCTATTAAGCATAGGCCACATTCGCGAGTCGCATTATCCCGTATGGGCCTCGAATCCAGTCTTAGTCAGGAAAAATAATGGAATGTAGAGAATGTGCATGGAATTCACAGACTTAAATAGTGTTTGTCCTAAGGATCCATTTCTGGTGCCCCGCATTGATCAGTTAGTGGATTCGACTTCGGGAAATCGATTGTTGTCTTTCATGGACTCGTATTCAGGGTATAATCAAATACGGTTGGATGCACAAGATGAAGAGAGCACGTCCTTTATTACCGGGAGAGGGTTATATTGTTACAAGGTTATGCCATTTGGCCTAAAAATGCAAAGGCAACTTATCAGCGCTTGGTCAACAAAACCTTTGAGGGACAAATTGGTCGGAATGTCAAAGTGTATATCGATGATATGCTTGTCAAGAGTTTGCGGGACGAAGATCATTTTGCTGACCTGGAGGAAACTTTGAGTAAGGTCAATTTGAAACTGAACCCGGAAAAGTGTGTTTTGGGGGATCGGGCAAGTTCCTTGGATATATGATAAGTGAAAAAGGCATCAAGGCTGACCCAGACCAGATAAAAGCTTTAATCACCATGAGTCCACCTCGAAATATCAAGGAAGTCCAGATCTTGACAGGGAGATTGGCAGCGCTGAATAAATTCATTTCTTGATCATCGGACAAATGTACACCTTTCTTTAAGGTATTACAAAACGCGGAACAATTTAATTGGACTGATGAGTGTTTAGCAGTTTTTCGCCAAATTCAGGAATATTTGACATCTCATGATATACTGTCTAAACCATTGGTGGAAGAAAGATTAATTATCTATGTAGCAGTTTCAGATTGTGCGGTCAGTGTTGTTTTACTCCGAGAAGAGGACGCTCTTTTGAAACCTATCTACTATGTCCGTAAGAGTTTGTTGGATGCAGAGAAACGATATCTCAAGTTGGAGAAGGTAGCTTTGGATTTGGTAGCAGCTCCCCAAAAGATGAGACCTTACTTCCAGGTACATCCTATAGTTGTTCGAACGACATTCCCCCTAAAAGGTTTGTTACAAAGGCCCGATATCTCTGGGAGGATGACTAAATGGTCAGTGGAATTCAGAGATTTTGACATAGCATTTGAGGCTCGAACGACGATAAAAGCCCAGGTTTTGGCTGACTTTTTGGTTGAATTCCACTCAGACAGAGAGAACATGGAGATCATTGACCATTTTGATGACACAGAATGGTTGGTACGAACGGATGGAGGGTCGAATAACTCTAGAAGTGGTGCGGGTGTCCAATTAATTTCTCCAGAAGAGATAGCTAAGTTTCAAGCTATTCGATTTGGTTTCAAGGCAACTAACAATGAAGCGGAGTATGAGGCAGCATTTGCGGGTTTGCGTTTAGCTCAGATATGTGAGGCCAAAAAGATTAAACTGATCAGTGACTCACAGTTGGTGATAAACCAAGCTTTGGGGGAATCTGAGGCTAGAAAAGATAAGCTTATACAATATCTGAAAGCATTAAAAGATTTGGTTTCTGAGTTCAATAGGGTCAAATATGAACATGTTCGAAGAGAGGCAAATGTCGTCCCAGATTCTTTGGCCACAGCCTCGCGGACGGAGGTATGCCCATGGGTCTTGATTCAGGAGCATCCTTCGGTCATGATCGATGCGGAGCATTCAATGAACATTAAAGAGGCAAACAATGTGATCACAAATGATTGGAGGTCAGAAATTATTGACTTATTGGAAAATGATACTTTACCTGCTGGAAAGTACGAGGCTAGGAAGATCAGGTTCAAGTCTCACAAGTATATCATGTTTGGTGTGGATAATTATCGCCTGAAGGTAGGCTTGTAATTTTTTTGGTATTTTATAGTTGATGAGTCAGAATTCAGCATGCTCCCTGGAAGGGCAAATCGGTCTAAATCTCTCCGAATACCGGACAGGCTACAGGGACATAAATCGGACAGATCATTTGGGCCGAACAGATCACTTCGAACACTGTGAACTTAAGGTAGTTCGAACTATGAGTAAAGTACTAAAAAACCTAAACACTTCCTGACTAAGCTACCTGCCCTCCTGCTTAGAACTCATGGGTCTTTAAACATGACCCGGGTCCATTAAACATGACCCGAAAGCCCATAAGGGCCCAAACATCATACTATAAATACCAACCACCAGCATTAATTCTAAAAAATGAAAATTAACTGCTACCAAGCTGCTTAATTATCTCTCCACTGTAAAACACCCACACACCACCGTTAAACACCCACACACCACCGTTAAACACCCACACACCACCGTTAAACACCCACACACCACCGTTAAACACCCACACACCACCGTTAAACACCCACACACCACTGCTAAACACCCATACACCACCTTGAAACTCCACTTGAAATTACTAGCCTACCCTCAGGCAATTATTATCCACACCAAATTGGCGACCACAGTGGGATGAGAGAGGTGCCTGAATCAAGCTTTTAAAACCTGCCAAGAAATTCTGTCCGTATGAATCCGGACAATCCAGAGCTTCCACCAGCTTTGCTCGAAGTGGTAGAGGAAAACGATGAGTATACTGTCCAAGAGCGCGACAGGTTAAAGCTTGAAATAGAAGCTCTGAGGGCTGAAAAGGCCAAAATGGGCGTGAAAGAAAAATCCAAGGCATCAGTTGTTCATCACACCGATAACCCCAGAGAGCATGAGGCTTCCAAGACTCATGTGAGCACCAAAAAGACTCATACTAGTTCTAAAAAGTCTCACCGGTCCAAGCCTGTGGAGAGTTCTGACTCAAGTTCGGAATCTTCGGACAGCTCTTCGGACAGTGAGGGAAATGAAAAATCCTTGTCCTCTAGCAGTGATGAGGGTCGAACCAAGAAAAAGCAAAAGCAGGTTAAGAAATATTCGAGAAAAAGAGATCACCATGGAAGAATGAAAAGGCATATTGGAAAGGGGTCATCTCACCACCGGAGGTATACGGACAAGATGCTGATGGATCCCTTTGCTTTCCACGATGAGCCAGGTATCTTTGCAACTCCCAATGAGGATACTTATTTCAGTCGTGGAAGGAATTGGAGGCAGTCTCCACTGTCTTCTAAAATCCTGTCCGGAAACCTCCCCAAGAGGTTTGACAGTACTAAGATGGAGAAGTACGATGGCAGTACCGATCCGGACAATCATCTGGAGCAATTCAAGAACTTCATGATGAACTTTGATGATGATGATAAACT